>CM043361.1:51618731-51671231 GCA_023718395.1 Leucaspius delineatus
TGAGTGAGCGAGTGAGTGTGTGAGCGAGAGTGTGTGAAAGAGAAAGTGAGTGTGTGTGTGAGAGAGTATGTGTGAGTGTGTGAAAGAGAGTGTGTGTGTGAGTGAGAGTGTGTGTGTGTGTGTGAGCGAGTGAGTGTGTGAGTGAGAGTGTGTGTGTGAGCGAGTGAGTGTGTGAGTGAGAGTGTGTGAAAGAGAAAGTGAGTGTGAGAGTGTGTATGAGTGAGCGAGTGAGTGTGTGAGCGAGAGTGTGTGAAAGAGAAAGTGAGTGTGTGTGAGAGTATGTGTGAGAGTGTGTGTGAGTGAGCGAGAGTGTGTGAAAGAGAAAGTGAGTGTGTGAGTGAGAGTATGTGTGAGTGTGTGAAAGAGAAAGACTGTGTGTGTGAGTGAGAGTGTGTGTGTGTGAGCGAGTGAGTGAGTGTGTGAGTGAGAGTGTGTGTGTGTGAGCGAGTGAGTGTGTGAGTGAGAGTGTGTGTGTGAGCGAGTGAGTGTGTGAGTGAGAGTATGTGAAAGAGAAAGTGAGTGTGAGAGTGTGTGTGAGTGAGCGAGTGAGTGTGTGAGCGAGAGTGTGTGAAAGAGAAAGTGAGTGTGTGTGAGTATGTGTGAGAGTGTGTGTGAGTGAGCGAGAGTGTGTGAAAGAGAAAGTGAGTGTGTGTGTGAGAGTATGTGTGAGTGTGTGAAAGAGAAAGAGTGTGTGTGTGAGTGAGAGTGTGTGTGTGAGCGAGTGTGTGAGTGAGAGTGTGTGTGTGAGCGAGTGAGTGAGTGTGTGAAAGTGTGTGTGTGAGTGAGTGTGTGAAAGAGAGTGAGTGTGTGAGTGAGAGTGTGAAAGAGAAAGTGAGTGTGTGAGTGAGTGTGTGTGTGAGCGAGTGTGTGAAAGAGAAAGTGAGTGTGTGAAAGAGAAAGTGAGTGTGAAAAAGAAAGTGAGTGAGTGAGAGTGTGTGTACAGTGAAAGTGTGTGTGTGTAAAGGTGAGTGTGTATAATATATAAGTGTTGTCAAATCAATTAATCTCATCTAACATACGTTTGTTTATATAATGTGTATATACACACACACACACACACAAAAATAGATATTAAGATCGAGAAACCCCATATAAAAGGCATAATTCTATAAATTTGAGTAAATATATTCTTGAATATGCTGGCTTGAGTTTATACTGTTTTGCTTATTTTTATTTAAAAAATTGCATTGTTTTACTCTAAATTATACAAAAAAAATATCGACTGCAAAATTCAGAGAGTGATAAAACAAACACAGGTGGAAAAACAAAGGAAACGAAAATGAGAAATGCTGCCAATAAAGTTCTAAAATTATTAACTGGAAATAAATAAAAACTATAACTAAAAGTTATAGTTTTAGTAACTAGTTTTAGTACCCCCCCCCCCCCCCCCCTTAAGAAAATAAAAGCTATTTACTTCATATTAAAATCATGTTTCATCGTTATGAAATATTGCTCCAACACGGTGAGTGTGTGTGCTCATGAACTCAGAGATGGAGGAGAGATACTTCAACCTGTACACTTTATTGAGCTACACACCGACAAGAGGACACAACTCAGCTTTGAGGAACACCAGACTGTTCATTACAGTACAATGCAAACCCTAGTGCATATAGGCTTCAGTTAGTCTCGCCTGACCCCCAACCCAGAGTCTGATTACAAAAGAAGAGTCAGAAAACAGGGGAATTAGCAAAGCAAGGGATTCCCCCAAATATACAGTATATATAGAGCAAATAAACAGATAAAGACACTTCCAAAAATATCTGAAACGAGACTTTTCACCTCAAAACCAGACGGCATCATGGGTGCGTTTCATTTATTTCAGACAGAATGGACACACACACTTCAGCAAACGCGAATGTGATGCAATAATAACGAACTGTGACGTGCGTCTTCAATCCCAAAGCCAATCCATGCTCACCAATACAAGTCATTCTCCATGGTAACGTCATTTACCCAGCATGCCGTTCACTGCACACATTCAGTCAGTTTGTCCTTCATCTGCAAAGCATCTTTTTGACCTATTCCTACAAACACGAGCACATAATTATACAATAAAGTCCATCAATCAAATCAGTACGTGATAGAGACACACATGAGGAAATGGAGAATGTGACGTAACAGTTCAACCCTCATCTCTCCCTCGCGGGTCAAAATGACCCGAACCATAAAATTATACTTATTTTATTTAATTGTGATATTTTTTTAATACAATTTTTTGGGAGAACATTTTTTTTTTACCTTTAAATTACTAGATTTGATCAATAAATAAATAGTAATTTAAGCACATTCCTCACATTCTTTCAACTTAAATTCAAAATAACTCAAATTCATGCATAACCCTTTTAATTCAGCTCAAAATATCTTACACTGGGAGTCATAATATAACAACTTGTGGGAAAAACATAATATAACATGATATGTCATGACTCTAGATGGCGTTATATCTCTATATGAGCTGTTCCTCTGGGTCCTAAAGCCAGTTCATTTCAGTGTGCATTCAGATACACATGTAGACGTTATAAAATCTTTTTTTTTTTTTTTTTGGTAAAGTTTTAGCATTTTTAGTTTGAATTTTGAGCATTTTTAGGTTTTTCTATGTGTACAGAAGCATTCCATTCATTCCTATGGGGGGCAAACTGAGCCGCAAAAGAATAATTTGTTACTTTTTTATATTTCGACCACAAAAAATGTGTGTATTTGTGGTTCAAATGCGACAAAAGTCCTGGGGTCTTGGACACCTCTGATGAACACTCAATTTTAATTTTATTTTTTAAGGGCGCTTTCACACTTGGTTCGATTGCCTGTCCCGAACCCGAGTTCGATTGCTCATCTTCTTTTTTTTAACCTTTGGTTTTGTTTTCAACATTCTTGTTTTCAAAATTCTGAAAACGTTTCAAAGACAGCGGGTTGTCCGCCGAAGACACATTATACGTCAACAATAGCGGTTCACTTCCGCGGTTTGGTTCGATTGCGTTCATACCGTACCCGAGTTCACATGAACCGTACCCCAGCTACGCACCTTTTTAAGCGGACTCGAGTACGGTTCGCGGGTGCGCACCCGAGTTCGGAAGACAGCGTTCACATCATCCAAACGAACCGAACTGAACTCTGACGTCATTCGAACCCGGGTGCGCACCAAAAGTGCTAGTGTGAAAGCGCCCTAGATGACCCGAGGGAAGGATGAGGGCATTTCTCACACTGGAAGGGTTGTGCTGATCTGGATTTGATTCACAAAAACACACGTGACGAACCCATCCGAGGTCACTTCACTACAAGCTACACCTTTAACCACAATCACCTTCAAACCGCAGGAGCAAATTACACCGAAACCCACCGCCATCCCCACACACACACACAGACCACACACACAACACCAAGCTGAAGAGTCCTTTATACATAAATAATGTTCACACACTTACAAAAGGTGGATTAAACGCCACGTGTTTATCATGAACTGCCGTCTCGAGGAGTCCAACGGTATAAAGAAAGCGTTAGTCGTGACAATATTGCACAAGACATAAATAAATAAATAAACTCAACACAAACTAATTCTCACTTCACCATCGGGAAAGGAATCCAGGCCGAAATAAATCACCACATTAACCCCAAAACCACTCGTTACAAAAAGACATTAGACACGTGCAAATACAGTGTGTTTTGCACGTCTAGAACACTGACTAACTCTCTCAGAAACACTGATCCACTGAAGGTTGAAATGCAATGACCGGCGCATTGAACTCGCTCTCTTCCGGGACTCGTCTATTCTTGATCACCTGCTTGTTTTATTGATCTGTCAAATCAAGCGTCTCCCTATAGTCATAATCCTGCATGAATCGCGCAGTACTGAATGATAGACTTCTCATTGCTGTTCCTCAAACCTACTGCTGAATTTCTAATCGCACTACAGGGTTTGTATCTAACACTGATAATCTTAGCACTGATAAAGTATGGAAGCTTGTTTCCGCCACAGAGTGAAAAATTAAAATGTTAATTGCGACTTTTTAATCTCACAATTCAGATTTTTTTCTCTCACAATTGCGAGTTTACATCTCAAAATTCTGACTTTTTATCTTAGAATTACGTGATATAAAGTCGCAATTGCGAGAAATATACTTAATTCTGACTTTTTCTCAGAATTGCATGTTTATATCTCACAATTCTGACTTTATATCTCGCAATTCTGACTTTATATCTCACAATTCAGACTTTATATCTCACATTTCACGCAATTCTGACTTTATATCTCGCAATTCTGACTTAATATCTCGCAATTCTGACTTTATAATACGCATTTGTGAGATATAAAGTCATAATTGCGTAATATAAAGTCGCAATTGCGTGTTATATAGTCAGAATTGTGAGATATAAACTATTCTGAGGTAAAAAAATAAAATAAAAAAGGCCGTCTTTTTTTTCCTTAGAATTGGACTTTATATCTCACAATTCTGACTTTATATCTCGCAATTCACGCAATTGCGACTATTTCACGCAATTCTGACTTTATATATCACAATTCTGACTTTATATCTCGAAATTCATGCAATTGCGACTTTCACGCAATTCTGACTTTATATCTCACAATTCTGACTTTATATCTCGAAATTCACGCAATTGCGACTATTTCACGCAATTCTGACTTTATATATCACAATTCTGACTTTATATCTCGAAATTCATGCAATTGCGACTTTCACGCAATTCTGACTTTATATCTCACAATTCTGACTTTATATCTCGAAATTCACGCAATTGCGACTATTTCACGCAATTCTGACTTTATATATCACAATTCTGACTTTATATCATGCAATTCTGACTTTATATCTCGCAATTCTGAGAAATAAAGTCAGAATTGCGAGATGTAAACTCGCAATTGTGAGATAAAAAGTCGCAATTATCTTTTAAAATGTTTTATTCTGTGGCGGAAACAAGCTTCCATAGATAAGAAAACGTGTCGCACGAAAAAAAAAATTAGATATGAAGTGACGTTGTAAGACGGTAGAAAAATATCTCCTGTTGCTTGTTTGTTTGCACATGTCGAGATGGATTAAATGTGGCTTTGAGAGCCATTACACAAAATCACTTCACAGAAGCGTCAGCAGGGGGCAGTCACTTTTTTTTGGGATGTGAGCTCTGATTGGCACATCTTACCCACCTATAGCAGGAAAGATATGCATAATCAGGAAAAATGAACAAGACTGTAAAAAAAAAAAAAGTCAAATATAAAATGACATGCAGGGCAGTACAAATAAAAAAAAGTGTGGATGACCTAATTAACAAAAAAACACATTCAAGAGGAATTATTCACTAAAAAACATCTAGAGTGCTAATGAACACAGCATCAATGGTTTGACCGTTGAGCTTATTCAGGGTTTTCTGCCAAAGCAAGTCCGTCCTAACAGAGTTCAGCTACAAGACTGGATATTCAGTCTCACTATTTGTTAATAAAAATGCATTTTATGACTGCAAGCCAAAAAGCATCTAAATCAGATGCTAGCAATTGAACTCCAAGGGCAAAGTCCCTGGAAGTGAGTTTAGATATGAGCTCCTCAGAGTCTGACAAACATTAGTATCTTATGCAAAAAAACAACAACAAAAAACAAAAAAAAAATTAGTAAATGACAGTATGTTGTACAGCAATTGATTTCAGTGCCCAGTAGTACCGCTAACACTTGGAAAATGTGGCAATTACTTCCCAGATGTAATTTTCAAGTATTAGTACTGCATCTTAAACTGGGAAAAAACAAAAAAAAAACTAGAGAGCAAAAGAAATAAATGGTATTGTTGGCTGAAATGTTCATGCCCAGTCGGTCACTTGAGGCGCTGGGTGACATTAGCAAGCGCTACAGCGAAAGCTTGCACAGCTGAGAAGGGATACTGAAAGTCCAGTATGTACGCATTCCCGTCGATCCTTCCGAACTGCATCACCTGGACGGAGCAGAAGAGGATAGAGGTTAGCAAACGAAACCGCTTCTGAAGCTCGTGTAAAAGGCAACTCAGGGCTCGACATTAAGAGTAAATCGGTCGTTCACTTGTCCAAGGTAGAAACGTTGCTCGTCCGGACAAAATGGGATCTGTTATGTTAAATTCTTAAATGAATTCAATTAGATTACAGTCAAAATGTATTCAGAGAGATTCAATATTTCTCACAGTTTATTCGCTTTAGTTTCTTTTTTTTTTAGTGCTGGGCAATGATTAATCGCATCCAAAATAAAAGTTTGTGTTTACATAATATATATATATGTGTGTGTGTGTGTGTGTGTACTGTGTATAATTATTTTGTATATATAAATACACACACATGCCTGTAAACATTTAAGATTTATTTTATTTATATATAAAATATTTATATTTATATATAATATAAATTGTAAAATGTATATATATATATATATATACATGCAAATATAAAAAAAATAGTATATATAAACACATGCATGTATATATTTAAAAAAAAGGTGTTATTTATATATAAAATATTTATATTTATACATAATATAAATTGTCAAATGTATAAATATATATATACATGCAAATATTTCTTAAATAAATACCATACATACATGTGTGTGTATTTATATATACAAAATAATCATACACACATATATTATGTAAACACAAACTATTATTTTGGATGCGATTAATCGTTGCCCAGCACTAATTATTATAATTTTTTTGGCGTTTTAATCAGGCTAATTGTCCGGTAAGGCAAGTCAAATTCTCTTTAACTTGCCCGTTCCAAAAAAAAAAATAATCGACTAGTCCCGGACAATCGGACAAGCGTTAATGTCGAGCCCTGCGATAGATGTCTTGTGTACCTGTCTCCCCTCGAGCTCGATCTGGAAGTTCTTGGCCGACTCCTGCGTGACTCTTCCTCCGAAGTCCAGTTGGTAAACCTGCGTGGCCTCGTTCCACAGCGGCTGCTTGTTGGCCATGATGTAGACGAACCCCTGGCTCCCGAGGCCCCGGTCCTCCTTCTCGTTAGCCTTTCGACATTTGACCTCGTCCAGCTCGCATCCTCCCGCACGCAAGTTTCTTTTAGTTTTCCAGCTCTTTTTCCCACTCTGGCTCTGGTTCATCAGCTCGTCTCCGCTGATGAAAAGCTCCGGTTCGCTCTCCGAACTGTCCTGGAACTCGTTCGTCGTGGCCTTGCTCAGCTTTTTGGCTTTCAGCTGCTCTTTCTGGCCTTTCGGTTTCTTCTTGTCTCGTCCGCCTAATCTCGGACTCGAGATGAGCGAGTTGAAGTCACCAAGGGCACGGCCCTCTTTCTTAGACTTGTTTCCTCCTCCTTCTGTGATCGCGGGAACGTTGGCTTCATCAGTCCGACTGTTTTCCAACCGCTTTCGGTTCTTCTTCCCAAACCTATCCGCTCTTTGAGGAACCGGGCTTTCGTTGAGCGAAAGCACTTCTTGAAAGCCTTCCCCGGCTTCAGCGATAGCTTCCGGTGGACTGACCACATTTTGGAGATCTGGAGGTGGTGAAGAGAGGGGAGGAGGTTGAGAAGGAGGAGAAAGAACAGGTTTATCCAACATATGGGAAGTCTTTGGTGGAAGGGAAGGAGCAGGACCTTGAGGACTTGGCAAAGGTGGGCAGGGATTATAAGAACCCCATGGATGAAGAGAAATGGGAGTCACCGGTAAACTAGAACAAGACGTCGTCCCAGGGTACATTGGTGGGAAGCAAGCTAGGTTAGGCAAATTTGGTGGATAACCCGGTGGCAAGACCACAGCTTGATCTTGCTGGGAAAAGGGAAGAGGAGCGACCAACTCTTTGGGAGATTGTGGGCGTGGAGAAGCTAACGGGGGACCGTTATAGCCAGCACTTGTTGGATAGGGCAATGCAATCTGATACGCTCCTGCTTGCTGGAAAGTTGTGACATTAGGACTTGTCGGAGACTTGGGCGAGAGGACGAACGGGAGTCGGGAAACATCCAGATGTTGTGCGGGGCTGAGAACGAGCGGAGGAGGTTTGTGGGAAGCAGGAGGGACTCCAGAAGTGGGAAGAGTCGCGGTACGCTCTTGAGGAACCCAGATCTCTTCCGTAGCGGATGGATCCCACTGATACGGAGGAGGCCGTTTGACTGTCAAACTCACAACCTCTGTGTTAAGAGCCATTTGCCTTAGAGACTGATTCAGTGACTCGTCCTCTGTGAAGGCGGAGTTGATGTACTCAGTCCTGTCTCGGTTTCCACCGCCACCGCTTCCATCGATACTGAGCAAATTGTAGGAGGACTGGGAAGGCAAAGGCGAGGCACTGTTTGAGTGCACTATAACAGTGCTGTGAGGCGCGCCCCCCCCTGACGGTGGGAAATCTTGTCTAATGATTGTCCCACCGGCTATTCCATTACTCCCACTGCTGGAAGCCGCACTGCTAATCCCATTATTACTACTGCACTGACTGCACGTGTAAAGAGCCGTCGGTCCTCTCGGCTGGTACGACGCGGACAAGGTGTTAGCTTTAGCCTTGGAGGGAAGAGTCCTCTGGGGATCAAGCATCTGGGAAACCTTTAGCGCAGCTTCCCGACTGTTTCGCCTCAAGGTAGCGTGAATCAAACTGCTGTCCAATCTCTGGCCAGGGTTACGCCCTCCTCCTCCAACCTGATTGGCTGAGTCAGGGTAAGGAGGCGGGTCTCCGCTTGGTATAGAGTACCGTGGCACAGTGAGACGGTTTAGCGTGGCTGAGGCGTAGGGCATTTGCACCTTCTTCCCGTCAACGGTAGAGGAAGATGACGAGACCCTGAGGGTTGCAGAGCTTCCCGGGCCCTGAAGCGTGTAAACATTCTGGTTGCAAACTAGCCTCGTGCGCGGACGGCACACCTCCTCCACATTTCCACTGCTGTCAAACGTGGTGATGCGCTCGTAGCCCAATGGGGTTTGGTACTGAGTTGCTTGCGCACCAGTTGGATACAGAGTCGGATCCCCTTTCTTTTGACAAGCGTCCCCTGAGGATTGAGTGCTAGTGTTGCTCCCCGATGAGGTGGAGTTTGTAGAAGACGCGGCAGAAACCGTGCCGGGGTACGGAGGCGGCGGGTTCATTTTGCTAATCTCAAGAGGGGCGGTAAAAACCACCGCGTCACCCTCAGCCAGTTGTGGCGCAGAACGAGTCGTTTTGATTTTAAGCAGGAGCTCGTGCTCCACCCGGTCTGTACTGTGCTCGGCTGAAGGGGGAGCGACTTGTATTGTAGTTTGGGGAAGCTGAATGACTGGGCATGATGGTTGACCTGAGGGCAAAGCTGGGACGGGGATTTGGATCTGCTGCTGCATCTGCTGCTGAATTTGCTGGTGCTGTAGCTGAAGTTGCATCTGCATGTGTTGCTGTTGGATCTGATGCTGAAGCTGTTGCTGCATTTGCTGTTGCTGCTGCATCTGTTGGATCTGCTGTTGCATGTGTTGCTGTTGCTGCTGCTGCATGTGCTGATGCTGCAATAACTGTTGTTGCTGCAGCTGATATTGTTGAAGCTGTTGCTGTAGCTGCTGTTGTTGATAATGTTGTTGCAACTGATGTTGTTGTTGTTGTTGCTGTGATTGCTGCTGCTGCTGTTGTTGTTGTTGGGATTGCACAACTAAAAGCCGACCAACATCCATTCCTCCGAATATTACCTGTCCAGGACTGGAATACCTTGCAGGAACGGTATATTGTGCCGTGAGCACATTATCCTGCTGCTGTCCTTGGTCCGAGACTCCAGGCGGAGCCACAGTTGAAGTCGGATTGGATAATACATCCAACTGGACGTTTTGATTGGCTAGTAGGGATTGGACTAGGCCGATGCTTTGTGTTGGGGACATGGCTTGGGCAGGGCTGTGTATGGGGGCAATGGGTATGTTGACAGTGCAAGTTGGATTATCATCAGTGATTCCTGATGCTCCCGTGACCGGCAGGTCATCCTCATCCTCACTGAAGACATTAGGACTGAACATAGGTAGGTTAATGTATTCCACTGAGATCTTCCTCACCTCAGGGAGGTATATGGTCATCTGTCTGGGCTGGAGGTGAAGCAAACTAGTCTTGTAGATAACTAGTAAGACGGGAAATATATATTAAATTAGGCAAAGTAGGATGTGTAAATACATTTTGTATAACCACTAGGGGTGTAACGATACCCTCATGTCACAATTCGATATGATATTAATGAGATACTCCAAGACGTATGATAAAAGGCTAACAAAAAATGTGCTGTTGATTTGTGTGTTAATTTGTGTGTGGAAATGAATAGTCTTGGACTTGGTGCTGAAACCCAATGAACAATAGAGACACCAGAATAACAATATTCATGATCCTGAAGCTGAAAATACAGAATTATTGTAGATGAATATGCTTTCACTGACTAGATATATTTAAAATAATGTATAGGCCACTTTTTACTGGTAACATCAGACATTTGGCATTATCAGGACCCACAAATATGCATTATTATACATTATATTCAACATTATGTATAGTAGTGTAATATAGTACTGACACTAAATCACACTCTCTGACACTCTCTATAAACTCTAAAAAATTTTCATTTTGGGTGGACTATACATTGTCGCAGTTTAGTATTGCGATATATTGTGACACGATATATTGTTACACCCCTAATAACCACATATCATGTGGTTCATATTACTTAAAAAAAATACAATACCTGCACCAAGATTTGCAGGCAAAAACGCTGCAAGCCCCACAATTTTGAACTTTGTTCCCCATATGTTAGACGTAACTTGCGCGAGATAATTGTGCTACAAAGCAAGGAGACATAAATATTAAGAGGGAAACATTCCGTGCGCTAATGCATATAGAGATGCTTTTACAAAATGTGGTGTATAACTAAAATAAATGCAGTACCTGTGTGATGTCATCTAGGGGAAACTCTCGCCGAGTCAAACTTGGAGAGCCAATGGAGGGCTTGCGAATGGGTAAACGTGGCGATCGGGATATTTCCTGCGTGGTTCGGGAGATCTTGGGGGACTTACGGGGATCTATGTTTATCCTGTTGGTAAAGGGACACACTAAGTCTCTACAGAGAAGGTAGCAAACGAAGAGAAGAGTTCAAGGTGAGTTCGTAGCAGCATGCAGTGCAACAGTGCATTAACAAATCATGTGGATCCTCAAATCTTACGCAATTCTGAAGTTTCATGCTACTAAGATAAACTGTATTTTAGGAAAGCGGGATGCATTTATTGTTACAAGTGATTCCAAATGATCAAATGTTTTTGCATCTCTTTGAAAATATCAATGCTTTAGCCATATCAAGTGCAATACAGATATTCTACTTATACAAGTTAAAGTCGCCCTGTGGTGAAAATCAAGTTTTTAATGTTGTTTATATGTCTATGTGGTGTTTTTAATATGCTTTAAGACAAACCATGTGTAAATTCATAAGTCGAGTGTTTTCTCCTTAAAACTGCAGTGAACCAAAGACAGTCTCAAAAACACGCTTTGAAATCGCTGGTGTTTCTGATGTCACAAACTACCTTGTAACCAATCAGATCAACGTGTGATCGTCAACCAGTGGATCTCTGAGCCGAGGGAGTGAGTGGAGGCGGGGCTCATTTGCATATTCATAGAACCACACATGCTAAATGAGGCAAGGGTGTCGAGTTACAGTCAAGATATTTTAAGGCATGAAGACTAAATATGTCATTTTGGTGATCAAAGATGAGTTTTAAAGGATAAAATGATTGACTACAGGGGGACTTTAAGAAAAGCAGTCTAACAGTCTCACAAATCTAAATAACATGCATTACCTGGGAAGTTTGGGAGACTTGCTCCCTCTGGAGATCTTTGGTGATTTCTTTCCAACCCAATCATCATTGAGCTCAATGTCACTCGAATCTGAGCAATTGCAGCTGTCAATCATGGAGGGGATGAAGTTGTTGCCATAGACTTCATCTGTGATAAAAGCAACCATTTGAGGAACAAGAACCAGTACAGTTTATTTTCTCCTTACTTTACTTAGATTTTCTCCACATAAACAAAATTCATCACACAATTACAGATACCACTGAAATATCACATTTATGTATTTATACTCCTTAGTAAGTATAAGAATTCCACATGTCTTGTAAATAAAAAGGGGCATTTTGGTACCAGATGTACTTGTATAAACCAACCTGTTTTCCCATCGGTCTTTGGGTCCATGATGACAAATTCAGGGCGAAGTTTGCTAATCCTCCGGCCTTTGAGAATAGGAACAAGCCCTCCTAGATACTCCAGGTATAGAGTGTAGCATGGGCCGCCGACCTCAGGGTTGTCCTCGGTGCGCTTCATGGTGCAGTGCAAACGCTCGTTACCTGTTGTTGGATAACTAACGAAGTCTCGCATGTTGTTGGGATCTGGGATGGGAGGCTAAAGGGAGGAAAGCGTGCCAGAAAAACAAAGACAAATGGGAAGCAATTGTTAAGGATATTCCTTGAAATTAAGTGATAAACCAAAAATAACTTTATAACTGTGTAATAATAATTAACTACATGTACTTACTATAGGGTTAGGGTAGGATTAGGGTTTGGTTGAGGGTTAGTTGCATGTAATTATGGTATGGTACTTACTATGGTAAGTACATGTAACAAGGACACTGTAAAATAGTGTTACCAAATAAAGTGTAACCTAAAATATTATTGCACATAAAATGTCCTTGAAATAGAAATATACTACACAACCTTAAAACAAGCAAAATTATCTGCCAATGGGGTCAGAAAAATAAACTTGTTCCTGTTTGAATTAAGATTATTTTTCTTACCCCATTGGCAGATCATTTAGCTTTTTTTAAGCATCAACTCACTTAATTTTGATTAATTCCCCTTGAAAACAGGACATACTGTCTTATGTAATTTTACTCATCTAGTAAATGCATCTTGATTTAAGAATTTTTTGATGTTTTGACTGGAAACAAGACATAAATGTTAAATAAGAAAAGCATTTTTTGCGGTGCAGAAACTGAGCCGAGCCTGTAAAGTGCAAGGGATCTTAAGTTTGTACCTTAACGGTGGGAGCGAAGGCAGAAGACACGTATGTGCTTAGGCGAGAGGGCATGCTGAGCTTGGCCACGTCTTTCTCCTCGTGAACCGCACTGGCGATGGCCTTTTGGCAGAGCATCTGCAGGCTGGCGACTCGGTGTTCGACACGGAGCACGTACAGCGCCGGGCCACACGCCAGAAACAGGCGCGAGTCTCGATGGCCCCAACACAGCGTACTGATCGGCCTCTGAATACACACGCAGAAACACATGAGCATATAGTCAAACCAAAAATAATTCTTAAAGATCGCAACCGTGTTTTCATTTCTGAATGATTCAGCATTTTGAATGAATCGGTTGAGTCAAAGATTCAATGACTCACTCATAAACAACTGCATCATTCTTGAATGAATCAGCTGAGTCAAAGATTCAATGACTCACTAATAAACAACTGCATCATTCTTGAATGAATCAGCTGAGTCAAAGATTCAATGACTCGCTAATAAACAACTGCATCATTCCTGAATGAATCAGTTGAGTCAAAGATTCAATGACTCGCTCATAAACAACTGCATCATTCCTGAATAATTCGGTTGAGTTAAAGATTCAATGACTCATTCATAAACAACTGCATCATTCCTGAATGAATCAGTTGAGTCAAAGATTCAATGACTCGCTCATAAACAACTGCATCATTCCTGAATAATTCGGTTGAGTTAAAGATTCAATGACTCATTCATAAACAACTGCATCATTCCTGAATGAATCGGTTGAGTCAAAGATTCAATGACTCGCTCATAAACAACTGCATCATTCCTGAATAATTCGGTTGAGTCAAAGATTCAATGACTCATTCATAAACAACTGCATCATTCCTGAATGAATCGGTTGAGTCAAAGATTCAATGACTCGCTCATAAACAACTGCATCATTCTTGAATGAATCGGTTGAGTCAAAGATTCAATGACTTGCTCATAAACAACTGCATCATTCCTGAATGAATCGGTTGAGTCAAAGATTCAATGACTCGCTCATAAACAACTGCATCATTCCTGAATGAATCGGTTGAGTCAAAGATTCAATGACTCGCTCATAAACAACTGCATCATTCTTGAATGAATCGGTTGAGTCAAAGATTCAATAACTCGCTCATAAACAACTGCCTCATTCTTGAATGAATCGGTTGAGTCAAAGATTCAATGACTCAATCATAAACAACCGCCTCACTCTACTAGGGTCCATTATATTGTTTGTGTTTATATGAGCGCTCACCTGAGCAGGTGTTTCCAGTGAATAAATGTTTTCACCACGAACATTGTAAAACTTAACAATGGCATTTCGGGTCACTTGGGAAGGGTCAGAGGTCATTATGAGTCTCTCCATCCCAGTAACAGCCAGCAAGTCGCCCTGAGAGCACCACTGCACGACCACATCTGACACACACACACACACACACACACACACACACACACACACACACACACACACACACACACACACACACACACACACACACACACACACACACACACACACACACACACACACACACACACACACACACACACACACACACACACACACACACACACACACACACACACATTACTTTTGTATAGAAAAGAGTACTTTATACATCATTTTATCATCAGTAAAAACATTTAAAGTGCCCCTTTTATGCTTTTGTGGATATGATCTCTCATACAGTGCGGTTTGTGAATGTAAAAGCTCTGCAAAGTTTCAAAGATCAAACAAAGTCTCCTAAAAGAAAGAAGCAATTCTGATCTGCTGAAACGAGTCAGTAATTCCAGTCTCACATGTAGCTAATTTGCATAATCCCCGCCTCTGGTCTTGATTGGCTGAGCAGCGTCTCTTAGCCCTGCCTTCAAACACTGTAGTGTATCTGACACTGGAAGAGTTTGGCTCGTGTTGTTCGTGTGGAGAAGACGCTGTTTTCTGAGATTGATACGGTGAAACCCACGCCATCGTTACTGTTCGTATCACTGTGATCAAGAGCTGAGATTCAGATATGATAATGAGCGTTTGCTTTCTGACCAATCAGAGCAGAGCAGCTCTAAGAGAGGCGGAGCTTAGAGAGACAATCTCCGAACGAAGCGTTTCAGACACTGAGAGAAAATGAGCTGATGCTGAAATAGAGATTATTAGAAAATGTAAGTGTTTTTTGATCTTGGATGCATGTAAACACACTTTAGGAGCCTTTAAAACAGCAAAATAGGGGCACTTTAAAAAAAAATTGCAAAGTAACAATGATCATCACATATTTATACATGGCATCAGTGTATTGATTAAGCAAGTAATGATTAGTTTAGATTGTATTGATTTCCCCAGTCTAAAAACAAATCAATTTGCATTTTAATAGACGTCATTCTGTTCTCTTAGACAACACGTTTCAAAGCAGTGAAATAACTAAATCAATGATGCAAACTTCATCAAATATAAATTCTCTAGCTCGACAGAAGACAAAATAAACAGATGAAATGTATAAAGAAGAACCTTTGAGGCCAGTGCGTATCAGCGTAGGTGAAAGGTCATCATAGTTGCTCATCAAGCTGATGTCTCCAGACGTGAAGCAGACGGTCAACACCGGCTTCAGACTGTGCACTACAGAGGAAAACAGTGATTTTTATGTTTTTATTGTTAATTTATTATAACAAACTAGGGATGCACAGACTGTGCACTAGAAAGAAAATGAGATTTTTATGTTTTCTTTTTGAGTAAGCAATGAAAAATGATCATTAAAGAAACACCAGATAGGGTTTTTATTGTTAACTAGGGATGCACCGATGTATAAAACTAAACGTTTCTTTAAATTATTAATAAAAGTAAAATCCCAGTTGTACAGCTGCATTATTTACTGGGGAAACTACAGCCTGAAAGACTAGACCATTATTGCATTAATGGTTTGTTTTATATGCTTGTAATAAACGCATGTCATGAGAAGAGGCCGTACGACTGTAAATCTCTCCCCTCGACTGCACTTTAACAATCCCAACATAAGCTCAAAATCAATATCCATCCTGAGGTGAGCTGTAAAAATTGATTATTTTGTGACTAAAGCCGGGTCACACTTTTAACCACGATTTGACCGTCTGAGATAAATTTAGCAGATCCTAAAAGATTCCTCAGATCCGAGGCTAAAACCTGAAGTCTCTGATGGTTAGTTTGACGTGTTCACCGACAGCCGATTAATGACCGTTGATCAAATAAGGCGGGACATATTGAATGGCTCCTCCCCCTTTTCAAATAGCCAATCATGTTTAGTTTAGTTTACCTCACAGACTGAGAGTCGTACTTGACAGCACAGTGGAAACATGCTTTTTGATTCATTTTAAATTTAATATAAAAAGGAATCCAACACGTACTGCTCCGTGACGTGACAACGGTAGCAGAGGGGGCGGAGCTTTAGATTCTAGAGAGCATTTGATTGGACAGAAGATGTGATGAAGCGGTGATTGAGATACTAAGTTTTGAATGCTTATATCTCCAAAATGCGAACTGTGTCATTGTTTTGGAAAACACCAGCTTATTCATAACCTTAAGGCTAACATATTCACACTAAGAGCTCAAAAACGTAAATTTTGATATCAGGGGGCTTTTGAGACGCAGGGAACTGGGCTTGTGATCTGGTGTTACCCTGCAGAGGAGTGTAATCGTCCGAGTCCGTGTCGCTCTCGCTGCTGTCCTCCACTAGAAAGCTAGGATAGTTCCAGGCCATGCTGGCGATGCCCTCGGCCTCGTGGAGGAGAATATGAGCCAACATGCGGCCGTGACAGTCCATGACGATCACCTGCCCGTCCGCCGTGCCGAACAACACCTGAGGGCCAGCAGGAAACAGAATTATTACATTCTGAAAGATTGATTAAATTGACCGTTTTTGATGATAAATGTGTTTTAAATCAAATCTAGAAAAATAAAAACAGGCAATACCGAATTTATGAAAAAATAAAACATTTCATAGGGCAGTGTTATTACTATAAAAAAACTGAAAAAATAACCATGAAAAAATAATTCACAGAAATTAAAACCGAAAAGACAGAATTTGGGAAAAAATGAAATATGAATAGGGCCCTAAAATTTAATTTTCCTTAACCTTTTAATAAATTGCATGATTTCAATTCATTAGACATGCATTTTGAATATTAAAACGGAATTAAACATACATATACATATATATATATATTTTTTTATATAAATAAATATTATATATATATATATATATATATATATATATATATATATATATATATATATATAAATAAATAAATAAACAAATAAATAAATAAATAAAAGAAATAAAGAAATATATATATATTAGAGGTGGGCATAGATTATTTTTTTTAATCTAGATTAATCTAGATTAATTTTGAAATTAATCTAGATTAATCTAGATTAAAATGGCTCATTTGAATTCTGCCGAAGGCATTCAGAATATGTGTGCTACCCAAATAATGACTATAAAAGTAGGCTAAGTCTTTGAGAACGGGTTTCTCAAACCAGGTGGCGCATTAGAACAGGGGCTCATCTCCTGTTTCCAAAATGCATCACAAACTGCTTGAGAAAGCTGTTCTACTCATAGACTGTAAAAAGTTACTTCTGTACTGTTACCGTCCGTAGGCAACATAGGCCTATGTTATTATCAACTACTATAGGCTATCAATAAGGGATGGGCGATATGGCCTAAAATCTATATTGTGATATACATTGCAGCCTCTTGCGATAACGATATACAGTATATTATAATATATATTATTATATATTATTATATTTATTATATATATATATATATATATATATATATATATATATATATATATATATATATATATATATATATATATATATATATATATATATATATATATATATATAACCATTTCAGAACAGGTTACACAGACCCTGCTAAACAACTGCTAAATTTTTTTTTTTTAAAGGGTATATGTAGTTTTGAGAACATATATTGTGCAAAACTGTAAGTATACAACATAATTTTGCAGATAAATAAAATTTAAGTACACTAGCTGCAGAGACTTAGGTAGGTCTAATGTTTATTATAGCTTTGAGCTTATGAAACCCCAAATTTAAAGTTATAATATTGTCTAACTGATGTCTTTTCAGTTAAAAAGAAACACAACAACGATTCTTAAAATCGGGCGTAGACAGAGATTATGTGTTAACGTTACACCACTAAGATATATTGGATTGAGAATAATACGCGCGCGCTGGTATTCAGTGATATCAGTTTCAGTTTCGTTTTGAATTTGAGGTGGTATAACGGATTAGTCGTGTGTTAACTTACCGAACCGTTACCCCACACACTCGGATAGTTTGCTGCTGTTTGTCGGACGGCTTAAATCCGAACCAAGTCCAAATAATGGATGTTGCAGCTTTCACTTTCAGCCGTGTTTACTTAAGATGACGACGAATATGCGTTGCAGCCGGGTTTACCTCGCGGCCGCGGGTAGATTGCGTCATCATAGCTTGTGTAGTAGAGCCATCTCCCAACCCAACTTGGGGAATAGATTAACGGCGATATTTTTTTTATCGCGCGATAAGAGTCTCGCGTTAACGCCGATAACGGCCCACCACTAATATATATATATATATAAAGCAGATTTCATAGAGCCCTATTTTTATGTTTATAACTTTTATGAATTAATGTTGTTAAGTTGCACAAGTTTTTAACTAATTTTGGGGAGAAAAAATAGAGCGGATTTCATAGAGCCCTATTTTTATGTTTATAACTAATATAAATAGAACTATTATAATGTATATATATAAATATGACATAACTATTATAATGTTTATGTTTAATGAAATTGATGTTAAATAGCATAAGTTGCATGATTTCAATTCATTAGACATGCATTTTACATATACATATTTATATATTTTGTATATATATATATATAGATAAAATGGGGGTGGTGTGGCGCAATGGATAAGACACATGCCTTTGGTGTGAGAGACCCGGGTTCGAATCCACTGTGAGACACCAATGTGTCCCTGAGCAAGACACTTAACCCCTAGTTGCTCCAGAGGCGTGCGACCTCTGACATGTATAGCAATTTTAAGTCGCTTTGGATAAAAGCGTTAGCTAAATGAATAAATGTAAATGTAAATGATTTTAATTAATTAGACGTGCTTTTTAATTAATTTTAAATTGAATATAAAATGGAATCCAGAAACATTCAAACAGAATCAAACAAAAAAATGTGGGATTTTTTGGAGAAAAATAAAGCAGATTTCATTTATAGAGCCCTACTAAAGGTCAGAGGTCGTTACCTGCTGGTCGTCGGGGGTCCAGATCCCACATGTGATCTGACTCTCCAGGTTGATCTCAGAGGACCAGTGGCGCTGACCGCTCACCGACCCGACCAGCACAAACCCATCACGGTAGGAGATCAGAGCCTGCGTGCCGTCATGTGACCACGTGAAGTCACTCACCTGCGCAGGTACAGTCAAGCCACCTTCATTTATACAGCGCTTCTTACAATGCAGATCGTTTCAGAGATAACAGGAAAATAATGCAACTAACTTTGTGTCTAGAAGAAAATAAGTTCAGTGATGGTTCATTTTTGTTGTAAAAAACTTATTAATTTAGTTCATATATATATGTATATAGCTGTGATGTCACCACTGTTCATCA
The DNA here is from genome assembly GCA_023718395.1 of Leucaspius delineatus. Lineage (NCBI taxonomy): Eukaryota > Metazoa > Chordata > Actinopteri > Cypriniformes > Leuciscidae > Leucaspius > Leucaspius delineatus. The sequence continues at coordinate 51,638,336 of CM043361.1, forward strand.
GTAAATGAAACAGGATCTGAGGGCGAAACGTGAAGGTGATCTTCATGATGGTTTGACCTCACCTGAGCTCCTCGGTCATTGACCAGCTCCACAGACCAGCGGCCCTCGTACTGGATCCACACAAATATCCCACCGTCGGTGTCACAGGTCGCCAGTTTCTGGAAGGGTTCGTTCCATCTCACCAACACCACCTAGAAGAGCAAGAGCAGCTCGTTTACGCCCAAAGGAAACACCTCACCTTTACCTGCTATTGTCTTTATTACCAGAGTCAAGGATAGTAGCTTGAGAGAATTTACTGACATTGTTTTATCAGTATATATTTAAGAAATATTGGCATGTATAAACTGTATTTTTATATATATATATATATATATATATATATATATATATATATATATATATATATATATATATATAAAATTATTTTTCTGAAATATACAGTATACATGCATGTGTATGCATTTATTTATATACACAAAATAATTATACCACACAGCACACACACATATATTATGTAAACAAACTTTTATTTTGGATGCGATTAATCACAATTAATTGTTGCCCAGCACTAATTTAAATATACTAATATATTTAAACAACTTTACTTGTTAGCATGCAAAGGCCTCCAATAAGACAAAACTCTTCTGTATTTGAATTATTTACATTTTGTAATGCAAAACTAGGCATTTATTTTAAATATTTAAATCCCAGCAAAAAAAAAAAAAATATATATTATATACATATACATATTATTATGAATATATATTTATACAGAAACTGTAAAATGAAATTCCAGGACTTTAAGCACTACTTTTTTGGGTTTTCAAGGACAACAATCAGAGATCGCACGTATCAAACAATATCTTTAGTTTTACTCAAATTACAGATATAAGATATCCAAAATACAACATTATACATTAAATACAAAGTTTATAATGGCTAGTATTGCTCAATAAATAATATTTTATAATATAATGTTGGCGTAATTTGTGTATTTTTTTCCGACAAAATACATTTTTATATATATTGTATTTAAATAAATCAAGCTCCTCTTCGCAAATATGGCTGTTTTTAAGGGTTTTCCAGAACTTAATTTCAAAAAGTCAAATTCAAGTACTTTAAGCACCTTGTATGAACCCTGACACACACACACTGCGTGTAAACAACGTGTGAACAATCCCATAATGCCCGAGACGCAGGTAAAAACACATGGGTCTATATCGAGCCCAGAGATCAGAGGCGTTCTGCTCGGACCGACAGTGCGCTGCGATGTGCCGGATCAGGCGTCATAACAAGATCAGACTGAAGATCTGTCCAGATGCTGGGATTACAGGAGGTGCCGAAGAGAGTCGGTAATCTCCTGCTTTATTAACTCACTACCGCATGTTGAGACGCGTGTCGAACACGTGGCACTCGTCAGTAGGGGCGTAACTAACGAGACCCTCACGTCACGATTCGACACATATCACGATACTGAACTCACGATACCATATTTAGACATTTGATAAAAGGGTAACAAGAATGAACTGTTGATTAAAATGCTAAATTTGATATTACATTGTGTGTGTAAATGAATAGTCTTGGACTTGGTGCTGGAAACCACAATAGAGACACCAGAATAACAATATTCATGATCCTGAAGATGAAAACACAGAATTATTGTAGATGAATATGTTTCACTGACTAGATATATTTATAATAATGTATAGGCCACTTTTACTGGTAAGGTCAGACATTTAGCATTATCAGGACCCACAAATATGCATTATTATACATTATATATAGTAGTTTATTGTAGTACTGACACTAAAACTCTTATTTAAAAAACTTATTTTGGGTGAACCATCCACGATACATATTGATGCATTTTTGTATTGCGATATATTGTTACAGCCATACCTATTATGCTATTTTAAAAGCTCCTAATGTTGTTTACTCCGCCTCTCTGAGAGCTGCTCTGCTCTGATTGGTCAGACGGTCCAGTGTGTTGTGATTGGTCGACCAGTTACAGCGTGTCGGAAACGAATAACTGAATTTCAGCTCTGGATCTTCTAATGGTGTCGGTTTTAACATATTAACTCCATGAACATCACGAATCAAACTCTAGTGTTTGAGGGCGGGGCTAAGAGACGCTGTTCAGCCAATCAAGACCAGAGACGGGCATTATGCAAATTTGTCAGTTCAGAATCAACTTCCTTAAGGAGACAATGTGTTCTTGTACTACGTCATCATCGACCGTCGAAGTTCAATTCTAACACTCGGGAACACAATTATAGAGGATGAATGAAAGTATCCGGATGTGTTCTTGATATAGAGGACGCATCGAATGCAGACTTAAGAGAATCGAACCATCAGAAATGTTTTAAAAGGTTGTGTGACATTTGTTTGTGACTTTACGTGAATGAAGTGAGCAATGCCGGTCCTATTAATGTCGTCAGTCCCATATTATAATAAGTGTTGTTGTGAGTGTGAAGTTTAAGTGATACATTTCAGGGTTTTTGCTTCCAGATTTCCAGACGAACTCAAATTAGTATTGGACATCAAATGGCGACCCGATACAGAAACTGAACCCATACTGAATGCAATGCATCACATGCATGAAGACTTACAGTCCGCTAACAGACTCTCTTTAACCTCAGACGCGACCCATGATCTGGTTACATAAGGCGGACTTAACTTGTAACGGGACAAAAGCTGTGCAGGAAACATGAGAATCATCATCTGTGCGCCTTAAAGGATCATCACCCAAAAATATGAATTCTCACAGACAATGTCGTTCCAAACATGCATCTGTTATTTCTCTTTCTTTAGTGGAGAAAATAAAGTCTCATGGAATAGCTTTACGATGTTTTTTTGTCACCGTCTGCTTGAAAAAGAGCAGCGTGAACTAAACTATCACATATTTTAAACACACATATGAAAGTTCCCACATCGCGTGCTCTAAAAGCCCTGCCAACTAGATCAGCTAATATTTCCCGTCTCCCAAACTGCTATTTTTAGCGCATTTGGCCTCACTTTACAGATAAAGTATGAAAGAGTGTGTGTGTGTGTGTGTGTGTGAGAATGCGTTTCATATGAGAGGCAGATGTCGAGACGCTTTAAAGATGCAACAAGGCTAAGAATCCCATCAGAGAGCAGATTACAGCTGGTTTATTTTTACCCACATCTATTTTTTGCTCTCTTTATATGTGATGGACACTCGCATCGTGACAGAAAGAGCTCGTTTTTTTTTTTAAATGCACAAATCACATTGTTTCTGATTAGATCAAACACTGACTGTTCATTTAGAAAGTGTTTTTGCATACAAAGATCTCAAGAAAAAGTTCAAGTTAAACTATCTTGAGAAATAAAAACACGACACTCACAGTTACACTTTATTTTAAGGTGTCTTTGTTACAGTGTAATTATATATTTAAGTACTGAGTGATATTAATTAACTACATGTGCTTACTATAGGATTAGGGTTTGGTTGAGAGTTAGTTGCATGTAATTATGCATGATTTACTGTTAATACTATGGTAAGTACATGTAACGGACACTAAAATAAACCTGTGCTACTTTATATTCTTCAGATTTTAATCAATTAACAGAAATGTTAACAGTTTTAGTTAATAATAATAATAATAATAGCATGAATGCTTCATTTACACACAGTGCAGAGTTCAAACCGAACGCAGAATTACATATTCCAGTCGACGTTCAGAAGAGAGATGGTTAGAGCTAATGATCTCATCGCTCATAACCTGGCAGATCTCATTAACCAGCTGTCAGGAGGGGTAATTAAACCGCTGGCCATGATTGATTTCACACCCCAGTTACCCATGATTCAACAGCTCAACCAACACGAGACCGTATCCTACTCATTAACACTGTCGGTGAGCCGTTTTATGATTCACTCGATGATGCTAAAACCCACTGAATTGACCATTCTCAAAGACACGCCCCCTTTAGTTACTGTTGCTATGTCCGACAAGCCACGCCTCTCTCACGACACACACCATGTTCTCACACAGTGAAACACACATCAGCGGAGGAGAGACACTGACAACACACTGACAGACAGGACAGAACACGTTACTTTTAATATGAAACAGTCTCAACTTTCAAATTTGGTAATTTTTTTACGAAATTTAAACAATAAATACGGTTTTGTGGCTCTTTAATGTGTCATGACAGATCGCTCAGTTAAAGCGGCTCGTGAACCGATCATCTCTTCCTTCTGGGTAATTTATAGCATCAGATAAACATGAATGAACATCAGAAGGAATGTTGTTTTAACCGCGGAAAGACGTCAGGACACTCCGCTTTTAAATTTCAAATCCTCCAATGTTAATCGCGGATTCGGCGGATTATGATTGGTCAGATTGCCTGTCAATCAAACTCCCTGAGAAGGGTCAATTGCCTTGAAACGAGCAGCATTATTCAGTGTAAAGATGTAATTTCCACGGAAACAGGAAGACAGGGCGGGGCATATCAAATAGCTCCTCCCCTTTTTTTAAATAGCCAATAGCGTTTGGTTTATATCACAGCTCAGACAGATAGTTGATATCGCTAAAGACGCAGTTTCCTCCTAATCTCCTCCATATCGCTTTTAAATACAGCATTCTGTGCAGAATTCAAATGGATCCGATACGTTTGCTGGTCCGCGTCGACTCGATCATGTGATCCGTCGTGTCTCTGGACCGAAGCTGCGGCGGATGGAAAGCATATTTACACAGTCTGAATCGTAGAAAATTAGAAAAATTCTGTTTGTAGAAAAGGAACGAGTGACCGATTTCAGCCGCTGTTCATAATGAAGGGGGCGGAGCTTCAAATTCCAGAGAGCATTTGATTGGATAGAAAATCTGATGAGAAGCCAAAATGCAGAGTGATGTCATCAAATCATTGATCGGGAAGTGAGAGACTAAGTTTTGAATGCTTATATCTTCTAAATGTGAATTTTGTGATTGTTTTGGAGCCCACTAGCTTATAAATAACAGTAATGCTAACATGTTCATACTAAAAGACCAAAACAGTTTGATTTCATGGGGACTTTAAACATAACATGCATATAATATTTTGTGTGTTTTGCAAGGTTCTCGCACCTTTTTTCAATCCTGGGAACTCATGTATTTAAATTCCTTCGCTTGTTAGCATGGTCTTTTCTTTATGCAATTTTAATGCAAATTAGTATTTGAATCGACCAATATGAGCGAGTTAAAATAGCCATTACATTTACTTTCTCAGGCACTTGAAATCACATTTTTTTATTTAATGAAAAATGCATTTCTCCACAGGAAACCTGAACCTGGAGGCGGATTGCAGGAGATCGCATCGGCATCACACAACCTTAGGCTTGTTATGTAATGTTTTGCTAACGCCCTACCTCACTGTTGTGTCCCCTCAGGTTGAAGTTGATGCGCTGTGGGGTGGTCCGGTCTCTCCTGCAGTGGCTCGAGGTGAACGTTACGCCCACGACGCCCCTGCCGTTCCCCGTGGCGAGCCAGCCTTCCTCATAATAGCGTCTCCGGCACACGGGCTTCTCCTTCTCGCTTCGGGGAACGCGACCCTTCCAGGACAGGCACAAGATGTTGGAGTCGCTGCACAGGACGGGACCGTTCTCCACGGCTGCAAACATGTCCGCACGATCGGGTTCACGCAAATCCACAGAGTCACCCGGCTCACCGGCGGGTCCTTGGGGTCCAGGTGAGAGCGGCTGCCTGTTCACAACCACGTTCGGCCCGAACGCATCCGCAAAACTGCATAAAACTACTAACAAGGCACATATATCATGCTGATAGGCTAACACACAACAAGTGTCCGGATATCCAAGGAGGAATTCACCTGTGTGTCCCGATTCCCGACAGCAAAGAGGATGAAAATATCCAAGTCTCAAAGAAAACTTTCCCCTCCTTCAGGCTCGGAGCTTAACCTCATGATGTCCCGGTCGCAGTGACGTCACCGACGGATGAAAACGCTCCGGTCCTCGTGCTCGTGGCAGCAGCGCGCGCACGGGATTCTCCTGCGCGTGTCGTCATCGCATCAGAGGAGCCGCCGGCCAATCAGCGTCGGGGATTCCTTTTAGAGGACAACGGCAGAGACACATAAACACAATTAGCGATTCAGAATTCAGCACAATTAATCATGATGATCATCAACATAAAATGATCTCGAATGATATTGAGGTTATCAGTTTAAACTCAAAACCCGATGTTAGTTTGCTAGGTGGCAGAAATACTTTCTTAGCAAGAATAAATGGCGGTTTAATTAGCCGTTTCACCTCAGCATTTCGAAAAATCCCCTGAAATTACGGTATACAGCAACACAAAACGAAGAATTAAAGACATTTGTTGTATTCAGTGCTCTCGTTGACAAGTAAACGCCACACACATCCTAAACGCCGCATCTTTTAACCGCTTTATGAGAGATCCAATAAAATAACAGCAATATTTTGAGAATCAAGTGTATTAAACGATCCTGATGAACTCGAGAACATTAAACCAACATGATTACAATACGTGCTTGTTAGATTTAACAGCTGACACTTGTGAGAAATCCGTCTAGATATAATCTTTACATGTATTTGATTGATTCGTCTGGTAAAACGCGTTTGTAAATCATCCCGTTGTTCAATAAAAGCCTCTTTGCTGCATTTCTGCGCCTCTGGCTTTTGTTAGCTCCGCTGCTACACTCACTTCGCGCGCTCCCTCATTGTTTTTCCACTATTAAACACAATATCAGGATGTGCTGGAAGAACGGAACCGGTCTAGGGATGATCCCGAAACCCAAAGGAACCCGTGGCGATCTTTACCTGTGAGCGTGGATGTGAGAAGAGTGTGTTTTTAGCGCTGCTGTCTCTGATTCTGATGATGCCTGGGCCGCTGCGCTGGGTCACGTGACCACCATATGATCACATATTATATTTTCCACTCAGTGATTTCTTTCCAGAACGTGTTCAGGGGATGTTTATTTATTTGTTTTAGTTTTTTTTAAACTAAGTAAAAATAAATTAAATAATAAAAAACATTATTCACAGTGAATCTTTTTTCAGTTAATCGTGTCTCGAATTTTTAGATTTAAAAACTCAGATTTATATTACAGTAAAAAAAAGCAAGAACAAGAGGTGGAGGGAGAAACAAAACAAAAAATACTATTTATTTAAAATGACTATGATACGGGTTGTTTTCATAGCTTTTTATTGAAGGAAATTCCTCATAATGCATTATAAATCGAAATGCTTCATAAGTGTTTTATTTAGTTCACTTAACATGGGCCAGAATAAATTAGAATTGGAGTATGCTACAAAACTAATTTCAAACTTAGTGTTTTCAGTGTGATTGTAATCAAAATGTGTTTATAATCTAATCTTCATATTCAATGATTGAAATGAATGATGTGTTTGGGAAATTTGAATATTTGCGCGGGTCGAATTGAAGTAAATAAACTATTGTCAATAAAGTGTTTTAGCGATACCGTTATTATTCAGTCACAATAAATTATTACACGTGACAAATACATAAACTAGTTTTTCATCAAGTGTTTTAGTTTCGTCAAGCCGTTCTAAATCCCCCGCCGTTAGGGGCGCCATTTCCCGCGTCTGTGTTTTGACGTCACTTCCTTCCGCCTGTCGAGGCAGAAAACATGGCGGCTTCCATGGCGAGCGTCCTTTCAAAGACCGTTAATAGACACTTCTTACAGGTATTGCAGACTCTTTCACACGGTTTATCTCTACATGAGCATAGTTGTTGATTCTGCTGAATGTTTAATATGTTCTGTATCGCAGGCTGCTGCACTACAGCATCAAACACGGTCAGTTTCACACTTTCCTCTTTTAAAGAATTGGAAAAGCTTAATGCGCTTTCAGACCCCACTGTATAGAAGTGAAACATCATTTAGTGACACAAATGTTTGTTTTCAGGTTGATCCACACACCATCGTCTCCTGTCGTGAGCATCTGCTTTTAGATTCGCCCTGATGTTTAATATCACTGTGATTAAAGTCAGAGTTCAGTGTTTGTAGCCTGTGTATTTGATTGACAGGTCTCAGAGGAGCCGGACACTCTCTATCAGAGGCTGTCAGTGGAGGTCAAAGGTCACGATAGGTCAGTTCTGGACAGTTATGAGTTTTTCGCGACTCTGGCCGCTCGAGAGCTCGGACTCACCCTGGAGAAAGTGTGAGTATTATCGAGCTGAACTCATAATTATATTATATATATTATATTATATTATATATATATATATACATATATATATATACAGGGTTTGAAATTCACTTTTTCTCTCACAGGCCAATTTGGCCTCTAGATTTTTAAGATACTGGACATTCAGAACTTTTACTAGCCAAAAGAAACCAAATTAACCATGTCACAGCTTAGCCTATATATATCTATATATAATTTGGATTTCATACATTTCTTATTCTAATAAAAGATGTCATCTCCTTTCATCCTCATCACCATAATGTGTTTTATGAGGACAGATTAATACAGTACAAGGAACATAAAAAAATGTTGGAAAATAATGTATTTTCTGTCCACCAAATGCTTTTTTATCTTCGCTTTTGCTTCAATGCAAATGAACAAGCGCACCGTTATTAGTTGTGTAGTGACGAGCGTGTTCGAGTAAAGCCAGATATGAGCAGATTATGTGCAATACACTGTATTTAATATCATGACGACTCACGAGTATTTCTGCAGATTTGTCTGATTTGACAGTGTTTCCCGCCACTGTTGATTTCTACCCGGGTGTTCATTTCAAACCCTGTGTGTACACACACATATATATTTCATCTGTGAAACATGAGCTGGCGGGAGACTGACGTTTGCTAGCTCCATCGCTCAGGGTTCAGATGTTGGTGTGATCGAGAGCTCTTCTAAGAGAATGCACTTCAGAAGTTGCTGGTTTTTTTTTCTACCCGTTTAATTTCCCTAGTTTAGCATTTGAAGGTCTGTGTGTGTTTAGCTTTTACATATATTGTCTATTCACTCCTTTATTTTAAAATCAGTCGAGGTAGATCGTGGTTGCTTGCAGAGCTGAAATGAGTGAATGTCAAACTAAAGCCTTCTTGCAGCGGCGGTGTTTTTGCGCTGCAGAATCCCTTTCCTGAGCGCGTGTGTGTGTATAGATGTTGAAGCGAGGGCTGAAAGTGTCGTTGTGTGTGTCCAGGTTTGAGCCGCCGAAGCACATCGATAAACTGACCCTGCTGAAGTCCATCCACATCTTCAAGAAGCACAGAGCTCAGTACGAGATGAGGACACACCGCCGGCTCATCGAGGTGATGATCAACACTCCTGCACTGACGCTGTTCATACACACACACACACACTCCTGTTCTCCAGCCGGCGTAATGTTTCAAAGCTGAACGTAACTTAAAAATAATCTTTTATAGAAATAAAATAAATGTTCAGTGATGGGATTTTTTATATATATATATGTATGTATGACTCACAAATATATATATATATAAACGTGTTTAAAGGCTATAAAATGTATATATAACTTTAATATAATAAACATATTTTTATATATAATTGTATATTATATCATTTTAATTTTATTACTGTGATATACATTACTATGAACTATACATTTGTCATTTTATACAAAATTATAAGTGTGTGTATTTTTTTTTTTAGATAATTTTATTACATTTATTATATATATACATATATGTGTGTAATTAAAAAAAGTGTGTGTGTATATATATACAACTTGAACATCTTTTGACGTTCAGATTTCTGGAATAACGGGATCGAGCGCGCGGGTTTATCTGGAGTATATCCAGCGGAATCTGCCGGAGGGCGTCGCCATGGAGATCACCAAGGTAACGACATCTCTCTCTCACACACACACACTGTACAAACAGACCAGTGCGATGTTAGAAGTGTGTTTGAGTTGATAAAGCGTGTTCGGTCCTCTATATAAACACACAGTGTTTGTTCTCGACAGACTGCGCTTGAGAAGATCCCGGAGCACATCCAGAAACCGCTGTGGGACGAACACAACCAATGAGGAGCAACCGCAGATTCAAATAAGAGACTTTACACACACAGACGCCGCACATCAACCGGATAAAGGCTTGCGTTGACTGTATAATATTGTATAACTGTATACCATAAATACATTTCTTTATGAGGTGTATTTCCTTTAGACACCAGCTAACCTTCCCTTTCTACATGGTTATGATGTATTTTTACATATTTATTTTTAGTGCTGGGCAACGATTAATCTCATCCAAAATAAAAGTTTGCGTTTACATAATGTGTATATAATTCATATGAATTTGAACCATTTACCTAATATGAATATATTTAAGAAATATTTACACGTATATATTTGCACAAATATTTTATATGTAAATAACACATTTCTTAAATATATACATGCATACGTGTGTATTTATATATACAAAATAATTATACACAGTACACACACATATATCATGTAAACACAATCTTTTATTTTGGATGTGATTAATTGCACAGCACTATTCATTTTGTCTGTACATTATAAACAGAGATGACTGTGTGTGGATAGAGACGTGTAAGTGTTCAATACATCAGTAAACTGAGTCATTTCACTTGTTAAAGCTGGAGATTCCCACAATTAAAAACACCACGACAGGTTTGCAGAAACATCCTTCCCTTTAATGACATCAGCATCTGAGACACACAAACGATACATCTAGATCTGTATTAGATAAGAGATTGTGTGTGTGTGTGTGTGTACTGCGCAGTTCAGATGAGATGTTACTTACCTGTCCTGCAGCGCAAACCAAATGACACTCTCCTCTGAATCAAAAGAGTCAAATGATTCAGTTTGTTTGTTCACTCTGAATCAAGAGTCAAATGATTCACTGTTCGTTCGTTCACTCCTCTGAATCAAAAGTCAAATGATTCACTGTTCATTCGTTCGCTCACGTCTCTCTCATATAAAGATCATGAACACAGAACAGCAAGATGTGTCAAATACATTCATCATACAACTCCGTTAACATAACTAAAACACTGAAACATAAATATCTAGAGAGGAATAACTCTAATCCAGAAGTATCCGATCCAGATGTGCATCAGTTTCAGATCATTCAGCTCTTTCTGTCTGAATGCGTGTTATGGTTTTCATATTTCTCAGTTTGTTTTAAAGGGTAACTAAACCCTAAAACAACTTTGAGTTAATGATCTATATAAGACTGGGGCTTTATGCTGGTCATTGATTAGAATACATTTTTTGACATTTGGGTATAAAACGTCAAAAAACAAATAATGCAAAATAATTTTTTGCAAATAATGCAAAAAACACATTTTTGTTGCATTATTTTCCTGTTATCTCTGTAAAGCTGCGTTGTGTTGTATAAAGCGCTGTATAAATAAAGCTGACTTGTGAACAGAATAATGCTTTTCTTTACGATCTGCTATAAAAAACTATTAAACACTTAAATGTAAGCCGTTATATATTCTGCATTATAAGAGTATTTTAATGCATGAATTATGCCGTTTAATCTGAGGAATAAACACTTACCTATTCACTGTTTGCATTAAAAAACATCCAGTTTCAGAAGCGACACGGAATCTGCACATATTATAATGCAACTAAGACTCGACGTATGATGTTCCCAATGATCTTTTATTACGTTTTATAAAGAAATTATAACATTTAGGTTAAAAACAACATTATGGCTCTCCACAATGAAAAACATTCATAAAGCATTTCTTTATTTTCTTACTTTCGACGTTTACTAATACATTATTAAAATCAAAAGTTGCATCTGTTAAAATAACACTTTGAAATAATCTGTCATTCGCTAACATGAACTAACAGTATAAATCCTAATTAATTTTAATTTATTAATTAATGCATTCCTAAAATCAGGTCACATCTGTAAACATTGATGCGCAGTGAATTGAACATGAACATTTGAATTAATTAACTAATAATAATAATGAGCTGTAAGAGTATATCGCTTAATTAAGATTAACGCATTAAGTAATGTTAATTTATTGAGAAGTCTTATGTTTTTAATGGACTTTGAAAGTATTTTTATTAACGAACACTAACAGATGAATAAACACCATCACAAATATATAAATAATGTACAGTGATTCTGATGTTTGTCTACTAAACTTTAAAGCTGAAGATCAGAAACATTCATCAGACTTTTGATCGGTTTCTCAAGCTTTAATTCACATATATTATGAGATTAATAAATGCTGCTGTTGATTGTTGGTTCAGTTGATAATGAAACACCGGTTATGTTCAAGTTTATTAATTAAAGGAGGGCAGTTATTTTACCTTTTCAACACAGTTGTTTGACTCATTGCTGAGTATTTCCTCCTTAAAACTGCAGTGAACCAAAGACAGTCTCAAAAACACGCTTTGAAATCGCTGGTGTTTCTGACGTCACAAACTACCTTGTAGTGTACCTTGTAAACTAACCAATCAGATCAACGTGTGATCGTCAACCAGTGGATCTCTGAGCTGAGTGAGTGAGTGGAGGCGGGGATCATTTGCATATTCATAGAACTGCGTATACTAAATGAGGCAAGAGTGTCGAGTTACAGTCAATATATTTTAAGGCATAAAGACATTTTTTTAAGGATTTTTTTATTTTTATTTAAATGTGTAATTGTGGTGATCAAATATGAGTTTTAAGGGATGAAATGAAACTTTTTAAATATCGGGGAAAATATCTGTATAACCGATTATCGGTCAATCTCTAATCGAGAGCTGTGGAGTCTATGTATTGTTCTCTGATGAGTCCACATAATAATATTACATTACAGATACAACTTTTGCTTTTATTAATGTTGAAATGAACACTTTAATGACGGAGGAACCACTGACTTTCACTTGGAAGTTCCTCAGGGTGATTGACAGGTCAGCCAGAGAGCATATATATATATATATATATATATATATAAGATTTTAATAATGTATTAGTAAATGTTGAAATGAATATTAACTAAGATTAATAAATGCTGTAGAAGTATTGTTTATTCTTGGTTCATGTTAACTAATGAACCTTATTGTAAAGTGTAACCAATTTCAGTTGTTATAACATTTTTATTCTATTATTTTGATGTTTTTAATTACTTTTTATGTATTATTCAATTATTTAAAGGGGTCATATAATGCCATTTTTGTACAAGCTAATATGATTCTTTAGGGTCTAAATTAAAAGTTTGTAATATACTTTAATTAAAAATTCTCATTAGTATTGTAAGAAAACACTCATTTTACCTGCTCAAAAACAGCTCTGTTTTCAGCACGCCGTTTCAGTGCATGTGTCTTTAAATGATAATGAGCTTTGCTCACCCCGCCCCTCTGTTCTGTGCGTACACCGTTTCTAACACAATAACCACGCGTTGTTCATTATAAACGTGGGATTATGAAATATATTGAGAATGTCGTACATAGAAAACATGCTGTAATGTACCCTGAGTGTAAACCTTAGACGCATTCATCATGAAGCCTGCAGCAAGGCTGGCAAATTTCGCAAAGATTAATATAAATACTAATATAAAGGTTAATAAAACATTACACTCGCATCTTCTGGAGGTTCAGCAGGAACACGTTGGTACCGATCCGTTTTTTCTCGTTTGTGAAGCTGTCTGGTGTGAAATGATTCGCGCAAACATGAAAGCACGGACGATCGTGGGGAATCCCAGTGAGGGAATCCCCGCGTCAATCCTTTGGGCATATCGCTTCAAAAACAAAACTCAGCCACTGCATCTTCAACGGCTCAGATTTAGGAACATCCAAATGACTGCTGTGTTCCTTATTACATCTAAGAACTGAACACCACAATCGCTTAGACGCGATTCTACTCCAGCATAACAACAATGGCGGACTACAGACGACAGCTGTCACAGCTCGCTCAGGGCGGGTCTTGTGTTGAAACACGGCTGTCAATCACAATAGCGGGAGGGGCGTACGATCTTATGACGTCACAATATCGAACGGCTTGATTTCAGAGAGGGTCAAACATATAAGGAGATTAAAACAAAACCACTGGATTTTTATCATGATAGGATGGTTGTGTACAGGCACTGCCAACAGACATTTCAGTGCAATCAACTTGTAAAAGTGCATGTACCATTATATGACCCCTTTAAATTATAATTGTAATATTCAATTTAGTATAGTATTTTTAGTCATGCCAATAAAGCAAATTTTGAATTTGAGAGAGAGAAATTAAGAGCAAGAGATTGAGAGAGAGACAGAGAGATTGAGCAAGAGATAGAGAGAGAGATTGAGAGAGAGAGAGCGAGAGAGCTTGAGAGAGAGAGCGAGAGATTAGAGAGATTGAGCGAGCGAGAGAGAGAGATTGAGCAAGAGATAGAGATTGAGAGAGAGAGATTGAGAGAGAGAGATTGAGAGAGAGAGATTGAGAGAGAGAGAGATTGAGCAAGATAGAGATTGAGAGAGAGAGAGAGATTGAGCAAGAGATAGAGATTGAGAGAGAGAGATTGAGAGAGAGAGATTGAGAGAGAGAGAGATTGAGCAAGAGATACAGATTGAGAGAGAGAGATTGAGAGAGAGAGAGATTGAGCAAGAGATACAGATTGAGAGAGAGACAGAGATTGAGCGAGAGAGAGATTGAGCAAGAGATACAGATTGAGCGAAAGAGAGATTGAGCAAGAGATAGAGATTGAGAGAGAGACTGAGAGAGAGAGATTGAGAGAGAGAGATTGAGAGAGAGAGATTGAGAGAGAGATTGAAACTCACCGTGGTTACGAGGGGGCGGGGCTTCTCGCCGTGGGGGCGGGGCTTGGGAGGAGATGAGTGACAGACGGGATGGTCCTCATACGAGTGTCCGGATGCTTCCAGAAGGGTGTCTCACCCCTTCAGGAGACAAGAAGAGTCAGAGGAACACACACAACACGTTTGCTGCTCGACGCGCCTCATTTCTGTCAGGACGTCGGGGAGGACTCAAACCTGCGAGTGCTTTACTCAGAGCGGACTCTGCGTTACACACATCACCTCGCGCTACACCTCACAGATCACGAACAGTCGTCAGAGAAAGGCATCATCTGCCAAACTAATCCGTATTAATTTTTTGAGATATCAGGAGTAATAAAACGGAGTAATGTCCTCTCGCATCAGAGCTAAACGATCCAGATTATTTATGATGTTAATGGCTTCACACAAGTCAAAAGTTTGGACGCACCGACTGAATGTGTGATCCTCATGATCCCGAAGAAGCATCCGATCTAAATGCAAAGTTGTTCTAAACCTGAACGAGTTTCTTTTTTGATTTCCATTGTAGTTTCTTATTTTATTTTTCACACTATGGAAGTCAATGGGGACCAACAAGGTATTTTAATGAATGTTGGCAAACACACAATCACTGGTATCCATTGACGTCAATAGGGAATATTAGGTAAGTAAATAGATACAAATTATTCTGATTCTGCATAATTCTGTTCAACAGAACAAAGAAACTCAGTTTTTGAGGGAAGAGTAGATCATTTATGGGAGAACTGTCCCTTTAAATTCTTGTTTTTCAATTTTCATGGCTTAGATTTTTAAAATATATTTTTTTAGATCAAAATTTAGTTCAGTAAATGTCTTCTCACAGGGTTATTAATCAAACATGCATCAAAGATAAATTACTTTTTGAAACCTTAGATTGTGCAATGCATTAATTTCTTTACAGAACTAAAGCGGTTCCCAAAGGAAAAGCATGAAGTTCCTCTTTAATAGCGTTTATCCCAAGATGAAGCCGGCCGATCAACGTCCAGAGCCGCTTTCATCCACACATTCTTCCATTTGTGTCATTTCAGGTTTGAATCGTATGGAAGCTTGTTTCCACCACAGAATAAAACATTTTAAAAGATAATTGCGACTTTTTATCTCACAATTGCGAGTTTACATCTCGCAATTCTGACTTTATTTCTCAGAATTGCGTGAAATAAAGTCAGAATTGCGAGATATAAAGTCAGAATTGCGAGATATTAAGTCAGAATTGCGAGATATAAAGTCAGAATTGTGAGATAAAAAGTCAGAATTGCGAGATATAAAGTCAGAATTGCGAGATATAAAGTCAGAATTGCGAGATAAAAAGTCAGAATTGCGAGATATAAAGTCAGAATTGCGAGATAAAAAGTCAGAATTGCGAGATAAAGTCAGAATTGCGAGATAAAAAGTCAGAATTGCGAGATATAAAGTCAGAATTGCGAGATATAAAGTCAGAATTGCGAGATAAAAAGTCAGAATTGCGAGATAAAAAGTCAGAATTGCGAGACATAAAGTCAGAATTGCGAGACAAAAAGTCAGAATTGCGAGATAAAGTCAGAATTGCGAGATATAGTCAGAATTGCGAGATAAAGTCAGAATTGCGAGATATAAAGTCAGAATTCTGACTTTTCTCGCAATTGTGACTTTATATCACGCAATTCTGACTTTAACACATAATTGCGAGTTTATATCTCGCAATTCTGAAATCTTTTCTCACAATTGTGAGATATAAAGTCCAGAATAGTTTATATCTCCCAATTGCGACTTTATTTCTCACAATACTGACTTCATATCTCGCAATTCTGAGAAAAAAAGTCAGAATTGTGAGATAAAAAGTCGCAATTATTATTATTTATTTATTATTCAGTGGCGGAAACAAGCTTCCATATAATCACGCTATTCTAACACACAAAATATATCGAGTGTCTCCAAACTTTTGGCTATTTAGTGTTAAACTCACAGCGTGGCCTGCTATGATGATGCGTGTTTAGTTAAGTGTTTTCCTGTTGAATATTAAAAGTACATTTATTTCATGCACACATCCTTGGACATCCGGCCTGAGCTCGAGCTTTCAGCCCTCTAGGCAACTTTAATTCAGTGCATTTCAAATATAACTTTACTCAAGTCATCCATGTGCTTTATTATTATGCATTTCTGCAATGATGTAAATATATATAGTATTCAATAAACACATCATAGTTAAATATATCTGTGCTCATGTGAAAAAATCTTTACATTGCTGTCCATTTGGCTTCAGAAATGATCAGTACTTTAAATAAATGCATTACATAAATGGACATTCAGCTTTTGGTTTGAATGAACAATAAAAAAGAGAGGTCATTTTATCTTAACTTTATTGTTTTGTTTGTCAAAACTAAGTCAAAAGCTGTTATCTGTTCAATTTACATTCACAAATCCACATGACTTTATCAGTTACAATACGTGAATGTGCCATAATAATAACACTTCAAAACTCAACACAGAGAGGGGTTTTAACTTTACTTTTTTTACTATTTTGAATCAAATACTTGGCCTTGAAATAGAAAAGCAAGGAAATATTTATTTAAAGAAGAAGTATAAATCGTAGCACTACTCTACTGTCATGTTAAAACGAATCCATGTCTTTGTGATTTTAACAGAATCATTCAACCAAAAAAGAAAAAGAAAAAAACAAACATGAATACTTTAACAGCAATATTTCTCACTTGACTAGGTAGCTGCACATTTATGATATTAAATCATTATTAATTCATGAGCACTACACATGAAGATGGACATATTGAGGGATCTGCTTGGTAAATGCCATATTTGAGACGTCCAAGGAGTACAGAAATATCAACGACACATGCTTGAGGAATAACGGCTGGCGCCACCGTCCCTTCTCGGTCGCTAAAGTCTCACTTGTTTTCTTGGGATAAAGGAACAGGATTGTTTAAGGCTCACAGGAATAGCACCACGCTGACTATACACAACACTTAGGGAGTAAAAACACTTAATTTAAATCAACTTAAGAACATGTGTCCTTCTCTTCCTCAGAGTGAGAGTGCTTTTAAAGGGATAGTTCACCCAAAAATGAAAATTAGCCCATGATTTACTCGCTCTGAAGCCGTCCTAGGCGTATATGACTTTATTCTTTCAGACGAATACAATCTGAGTTATATTAAGAAATGGTCCTTGCTCTTCCAAGCTTTATAATGGGAGTGAATGGGTGTGTCTTTGGAAGTCCATAAAAGTGCATCTATCCATCATAGATGCACTTTTATGATGGATGGATGCACTTTTATGATGGATGGATGCACTTTTATGATGGATGGATGCACTTTTATGATGGATGGATGCACTTTTATATGGGACAGATGCACTTTTATATGGGATAGATGCACTTTTATAATGGATAGATGCACTTTTATCATGGATAGATGCACTTTTATGATGGATAGATGCACTTTTATATGGGATAGATGCACTTTTATATGGGATAGATGCACTTTTATCATGGATAGATGCACTTTTATCATGGATAGATGCACTTTTATCATGGATAGATGCACTTTTATCATGGATAGATGCACTTTTATATGGGATAGATGCACTTTTATCATGGATAGATGCACTTTTATATGGGATAGATGCACTTTTATATGGGATAGATGCACTTTTATGATGGATAGATGCACTTTTATCATGGATAGATGCACTTTTATGATGGATAGATGCACTTTTATCATGGATAGATGCACTTTTATGGACTTCCAAAAACCAAAACCCATTCATTCCCATTATAAAGCTTGGCAGAGCCAGGACATTTTTTAATATAACTCTGATTGTATTCGTCGGAATGAAGAATGTCACATACACCTAGGATGACGTGAGGGCGAGTAAATCATGGGCTAATTTTCATTTTTGGGTGAACTATCCCTTTAAATGTTTTTCGGGGTTTTTTCCTCAAATGAAGTAACATAAATATATATAAAAAAAATAAAAAGGTAGCGTGTTTGTTACAGTAAAAGGACCTGCGAGTCTGTTCGGACAGAAATGAGTGAGCGGTGGACATTAACGCTACAGATTTTAGTTGCGTTAAAACTTCCGGCCACCAGGGGGCCCCGGCCAGCGCTGGCCCCTGCCTGGAGGCGGGTGGGGCAGAGGAGGGGCCGATCCGTTGTGGTAACTGCATGAAAGGATAAAATCACACATTTTGATTGGCCTGCTGTGCTCAAGAGGCGCCGAAACTCGTCATGTTTTGCAAATGCGTTATTTAAAAAAACACAGAATTCAAGAAAAACAGGGTGTCATGCACTATAGGGGCTTTCGCACCGGAGGAACCTTTTCATAAGCTGTGTCCCAGTATGCACTCTGCACTTACACTATCAGTGTGTCCCAAATCCCGTACTTGTGTACTTTTATACGCCATTCTGTAGTATAAATAGTGCGAGCAGTGCATGTGTTCACACTGAAAATCCTGAAAAGAAAGAGTGCCCGGAAGTGTGGAACATTGGACACTTCATGCACTTTCCAGTGTGAACACATGCACTACTCGCACTATTTATACCACAGAATGGCGTAGAACAGTGCACAAGTACACAATTCGGGACGCACCTAACATTCCTAGAACTGATGAGTCAGAGCGGATTTAGGCCACGCCCACACCGGGGGGGGGGGGGATCCAACCGTCTCCATTGACTTTGTATTGTGTGAAGCTGCCTCCTTGTCATTTCTGACTTATAACAAAAGACAGAACAATGTCTAAAATAAGCTAACAAGCTAAAACACACAGAACTAAGTGTTTATAACCTGTCGACCCCAAAAACGAGTATTTAAGGACATAAAAGTGGATACAGCAATTGAGACAGAGCCAGCGTGTCACATTACTCTGAGAGCTAACTTACGCCCAGTGGAGGCGACAGGACAGCTTAGCTTACAGAAATATAATATATAAAACTGACATTTGGATATTTGACCAGTGATGAAATGTTTACTGCACACGTAGAGTGTTTTAGTGCATACTGAGCGTCAGGATCCCACAATTCACAGATTCTTCCTGCTGATGCTTGACTTCTTATTGCCCGTTTCCACTTTTGTGTCCCTAAACGCTCGTATCTCTGTGTTTTTTAGCTTGTTTGCTGAACACCCTGTCACACAGCAGCTTTTAGACATTGTTCTGTCTTTTGTTATAAGTCAGAAATGCCAAGGATGCAGCTTCACACAGTACAAAGTCAATGGAGACGGTTGGACTCTCTGTCGCTCTGTCTCTATTGGTGGAAGTTCCCGGTTTTTGGCGTGTTTGTTCGCACCGCAGGAACTAGGAACTATTTTAGTTCTAGGAACTCCTTTTAGAGGAACTAATTTATCTCGTACTTCAGAGTCGGTCTAAACCAGCGCTATAGGAACTATCCGTGACGTTAGTGTTCGCTGATTGGCCGAACGCACGCGGAACACCAGCACCCGCCATTTTTAAAAAAAGCTCAACGCAGAGATTATAGCCTATATATTTACTCCACAAACTAACTCTACGAACATGGAAAACAGGGATAGATGGAGCTCTTAACCTTTACACTGAGGAGAACACCCAACACAACTTTGAGGAGACCAAGAGAAACATGATTATGTGTTTCTGCTCAGCTAGCGACACTGGATAACTTTTCATCACTGTCTACTATCTATGTATAACAGTTCTATCTATTAATGTATTAGACAGAGTTGTTAGACAGATACTAATGAACAGGAGAATGTGAGCGCTGTGTGTTCAGTCGTTCTCAGCACCGTCAAAATAAAAGTCACAACAAGAAGCGTGTCTCACGTCACTTCAGAGTTCCTACTGACGGTGCGAACGCAACCAGGAAAACGTTCCTAAGGGAACCATTAGTTCTCGGAGAACCATCCTGGTGGCTCGTTCCTAGAACTATCCGGTGCGAAAGCCCCTTATGTAATTTTAGTTTTAGCCGTGGTTCTGCACTGTCACGCCCCGAAGAGACTCTTCTTCGCATGTGCGTTCGTGAACGTGAGAGCGGATGAGTGTGTTCTTACCCTCTGGGGTGGAAGAAACGGGGCGGGCCGGGCGGCATCATGCTCCGCCCCCTCGGATGTGGGGGCCGTCCTCTGAAGGCCGGGTGTCCCGGTGGGGGGGGAGGGGGAGGCGGGCCGTGCCTGAAAACATAAACACACACTTTACACCAAGCGGAAACCTTTCAGTCTCTCTCTTGAAGTAGTACAATTCGATAATAGATTCTTTAAATGTACTAGTGCTAAAAATTGCTAAATATATTGTGGATCCATAAATAAGTCCTTAAAAGTGTGTCCTGATAAAAAAAGCGCTGCCTCATAACATTAAAGACTGGGCAATCCCGAAGAATATGGTTGACTACAGGGGGACTTTAAAATTAAGAAATCGATAGTCAACCCAGCAAAAAAAGTCCATATAAACAGTGTTTCTCCGAGGTTTGCCGGAGTGATGCGGACACCTGTGCATGTGTGGTGGAGGTCCTCTCATGTGCATGTGTGGAGGCGGAGGCGGTGGCGGACCCAAGTTCATTCCCATCGGCCCACCGCGACCTCGACGGCCACGCATGTCTGGATACGGCCACGTCCTTCCCATGCCTCTCCTGCAACACACAGAGAGAACACGTGCTTTTTCATGAACGGGTTCATTAAAGTGATTTAAAGGGATAGTTCACACAAAAATGAAAATTATCCCCTGATTTACTCGCCCTCACGTGAATATAAACAGCCTTCATATAAATGAAGAAATATTCGCCGTAGTAAATCGATTAGGGCTGCAGCTATCGATTCTTTTTGTAATCGATTAATCTAGCACTTAATCGATCGATTAATCGAGTAATCGGATAAAAAAAAATTGTGTGTTTTTAAACAATCAAAACAAATAATGCATAACGAAAATGATGTGGCTGAAAAACTCCTACATTTGGCTCCAAAACTAAGCCTATTTATTGTAATTTTTACCCATTTAGTGTTTATAAGTGCCAGTGCCAACACTTATATAACAATACAGTTAAGTCAACTTTATACTGTAAAACATGTATAACATGTAAAACTATGAATACAAACTTAAATAGTAAAGGCCATTTGCCCTTAGTTTTGTCTTCTTAATACAACATTACAAAAAAAGGATTGCACCTTCTGCAAATTTCCCACCGGAGAACAAAAATAAATGAAATGAATATAAAATATCAAGCCAAACAGGTACACAATGTATACAATTTTTATAAAAAAAAAATAAGTGTAGCTTTGAAAAGGGCAATGTTTTATTGCAAATATGCATTTTGTTAACTAGAAAAAGAACAGCATTTTGTTTTTCACTTAGGCTAGTTGAAGTATATTAGCACGTTTTGTAGTATTATATATATTTTTTTTGTTAATTTAAAATATTCTATGTTCAATTACTTTGGTAGCCGATTATGTCTTCCCCAAAAGTACGAGTGAATTTGGAGAAGCAGGCTGGGGAGTTTCTTTTTTTGTTGTTGTCTGTAACTATTTGGTAGACGTGACATAGACAAGGTCTCGCAAAGACTGCAATACAATATTTGTTCCTCCATCACGTCTCGGTGTATACAGTGAATGCATGCTGAAATTATTTTTGCGTGGCTACATAAAAGTTTAAGCATATGTGATGCATTGCCGCGTGAGAGAGACGAGGGTGCGTGTGTGTGTGTGTGTGTGAGAAGGGGTTCTTTCTTTAGGCTATACGTTTACTTCTTAAAAACATCAAAGCTAAACATCATATCTAGTCAAACCGCATCACGACATCACTACAAATATAGTATGGGATTAAAATCAGCGAACATCATTGTATAGGCTTCGGCACGGGCGGAAATATTGGCGCTGGGTCAAAAAAAAAAATGCGGGGGACAGAATCGTTACCTTGTTTCAGCAACGCTGAAAGGAAGCGATCCCAAACTTTAGACATTCTCTGCCGTTTATGGACATCTACTGTCTCTCGGCCATCGCGCCAAATAAATTCAAAATGTATCACGCGCTATGGTGTGCTTCCTGAACATTGAACAACGGTCCGTGTGAAATCAGATCCCTGCGCGTATAGTGCGCGTCATAGGAATTTAACGAGGCTTCGAGGCAGAGTTTTTGCCTCGAGGAATTTTTGTAATCGAGTAAATCGAGTAACTCGATGAATCGTTGCAGCCCTAAAATCGATGCATACGGCCGTCTGCCGAAAGCTAGTTATTTTAGTCTATGAAGTTTTAAATTTGGATATTTTTCTTACACGAACGCATCGCTTCACTTCAGAAGGACTTTATTAACCTGCCAGAGCAGTGTGGAGCACTTTTATCATGAATAGATGCACTTTTAGCATGGATAGATGCACTTTTATCATGAATAGATGCACTTTTATCATGAATAGATGCACTTTTATCATGGATAGATGCACTTTTATCATGAATAGATGCACTTTTATCATGAATAGATGCACTTTTATCATGAATAGATGCACTTTTATCATGAATAGATGAACTTTTATCATGGATAGATGCACTTTTATCATGAATAAATGCACTTTTATGGACTTCCAAAAACAAAAAAGGGCCATTCACTGCCATTATAAAGCTTGGAAGAGCCAGGACATTTTTTTAATACAACTCTGATTGTGCTCGTCTGAAAGAAGAATGTCATATACACCTAGGAAGACTTGAGGGCGAGTAAATCATGGGGTAATTTTCATTTTTGGGTGAACTATCCCTTTAAGGAAAGACTCAAGAACAGTTTGGCAGAACCTCATGGGTCCAAATCCATTGGTAAACCCGTCGCGGCCTCTTCCTCTCATGTGACCCGGGGGTCTGAAGCCTTTCATCATCATCATCATCCCACGTCCACCACGAATCCCACGGCCCATCCGGCCACCTCTGCCACGAAACTTCATTCCACGACCCCTGCAAATAACCAGAACCAAACCTCAGACACGTAGCAGCTTCACAGTAATATTCAGGAATCAACTTCATCAAAAGTCATTATTCAGTTCAGTGTTGATTCAGTTCAGTTCAATAACTGTGCAAAGTTCATCAATTATGAAACGAGTTCTACAGAAGACAATAATGTCATTATTTAACTCCATAACAGTAGCTATGTTGCGAATTCAACTTGGAATATTGCATAAAACATTTGCGAATAAAGCGGCACGTGTTCAAGAGAACAAAATCGACACTTCTTGGGAAACTGGTGTGGAATATTAGTAATAAAACTGTAAGTTGCTGCAATCTAGCTCTTGAGTCTTTCTGACTCCGGCGTTTCAGAAACACCAAACCAACATTTGAGATGCTGCGACGCCATTGGTCCGCTGGTAAGTCCAGTTATCCAATCACAGCCTCCGCTGAGTTTTTAAAAAAAAAGGATTTTATTCAGTAAATGTGTTTCTGTCTTAGTTTATCCACGTCTTCTTATCAGATAAAAAAAAAAATATATACGACTTAATTGAGCACATACGTTTTTTTATGCCCATTTTATAACTTTTTTATATGCAACATCACAAAATTTGCATAAAAATAGGTGGATGGAAAATAAGTGGATGAGAATAACCAATGACAGTAGAAGCTTTGGTCATGTGACCTACCTGAACTTGTTGTCAGACGAAGGCTCCTCTTGCGAGGGCGTTTCTGTGGCCTCCATCACTTCCGTCGTCTCCTCCACCTGCTCCGCTTCGGCATCCATCTGGAAAACATTGGTGCTTTTTAAGTGTACGCCGAGGATTGATGCCTGTCAGTCGTATATAATAGCATTTTCAGCAGCAAACACCATGAACACATAACACCTGCCTTCACCTTTGACCCAAATCCAAATTGGAAACGTTCAAGATGTCAAACGCCAATGTCAAATGTTTGACGGTTTTCCTTTGGCCACACGACGAGCTTAACATGCCAGAACCTCCGTCATCGAACGGCCTGCTGGGATATAAGCAGCTGATCTGGGCCACGGGGATTTCAGGGCACAAGCCGTGTATTAATAGTGTGAACGCACACGGCCAACTGTACAATGAAGCATCTCTACAGAAACCGCAGAAGATTTTGCTAATGGAAACGATGCATGAGAGAAAACATCTCAGATATTGAGAAAGAAGAGATCATTTTAACAGCTCACGGCTCATTATAGACCTCGTGAAATTTCAGGAATTTGAGGCAGGGCATATCAAATATATTTATAAATAATTTATGTTTTAATTAGACTTAATTTACACCCTGAATTGCTACCTGATATTGGTAGAAGGAGGGGTTTCCCAAAGAACAGAACACTTATTGGATAATAATTTGCATACACCCCTGAGTGCACGATTATATCATCAATATATATGATCCATTTTTCTGTTTTAATATTTCTATGTAAATTTGCATACACCCCTGAGTGCACGATTATATCATCAATTTATGGTCCATTTTATTTTAATATTTCTATGTAGTATATGGAATTTAAAGGATACTATAAAATCATGTATTTGCTCGGTGTTTATGATGATATTACACCTGAATATGATGATTATTGTTACTGAAAGTGTGTATATGCCCACAAAATAACATAAATTTGATGGTTTTAGTCGGATTTACAAGCTCTTAATTCATTAATTTCATACATTCCGAGATTTACTGTAGGCTGTCGCCATAATCGCAGATGAACGAAATAATCAGCCCAGGACACAAATAAACAATGAACTCTCACATATTTACAGCAAACAACTGACGTTATTCGAGAGAATTAACGAAGGCGAGTGTGGGATTTAACGGCTCGCCTCACCGACATTAAACACTCAAACGCTCTAATTCGAGCTCATAGCGCTTCTTCCATGACTTACCTTATGAGATTGAGAGCTCTTCTAAACAACGAGCCTTAAAAATATAAAGTGTTATGCACTGTACTCTAAAAAATAAGCATCCGTCAATTAATTTGTGAAACCTCGCGCGTTTATTCGGCTTTGAAATGGCGGCCCGCGCCGCACCGTCACATCGAGCGCTGATTCTCTTTGTCAGAGCGTCATGTACCACGAGGCCCCGCCCACACCGAAGACAGCCGCGCTGTGATTGGCCAGTGCTCTTGTCGCAAGAAATACGTCATGGTAATCGCTGTTGTGCGTAAACAGGTTTGATTGGCCTTATTCAACTTTTATCAGGCAATATATCTTGTGAGTCTATCCCATTATATACTAATCATTTAAGTAATGGTGTGAAAATTATAGATAATTGTTTTTTATAACTTGTATATAAAAAAAATAATGTCGAACTACATTATTGCCTAAATGCAAACCTTTTTGGAACTCGATATATAACGAGATTGATTGGAAAGAGGTCTGGAGTTTTTCCAGTAAATACTGTCCAACCAATAAAGTTGAAGTTACATATAAAGTTATTCATTTGATTTACCCAGTGATACAAGTAGTCTAATTTAGCGAGACTAAATGCGTCTTTTGTAATTTAGAAGAAGAATCCATAAAACATTTATTTTTTGAATGTGTATTTACCCACTTGTTTTGGATTGATATTGAATATCTAATATTTAAATTCACAAATGTAAAGATTCGACTATCTGGTAAAGATATAATTTTGTTATATAAAAGTAAGGGTTCGGAGCAAAATTAGGTGATTAACTTAATAATTATGTATGGAAAATACCACATATACAAACAGAAATGGACTAATAATTAACCTTACATTATATTATTTAAAATTTAACTTAAGTATTATTTTGAGGCCTTAAAACATGCAAGAAATAAAAAAGCAAAACGGATGTATAGAATTTTTTAATCCTTTTCTTTTTGGATTTTTTTGTAAGTTATCCCCTGTATACTTTTTTTTTATTTTTTCAGTTTTTTTATTGTTTATTCTGTTTCCTTTGATGCTATTATGAATGTAATATATAGAGGATAGCTAAATACATTGTGATCATATGTGTGTGTATGTTGTTATTGTTCTGTTATGCAATAAAAAATAAATAAAAAAAGGTTTTATTGCTAAACATTTTTTAATCCACAAATGTAGATCTTTTTTATCTCTCCTTTTTGTAGTCTTTAATAACTATTTGGCGCAATGTCTAAAAGCCCTGTCAAAAACTAAAAAGCTATGATTTTGCTGGACTTGATAATCTTATATTAAATGAAATGGAGGTTTTTATGTTTAGAAGGTTATTTATTTATTACTCGCTTTATTTATTTGTATATTTATCACTTATCTTTTTGTGTCTAAGCCCTTGTTGAGTAAATTGTCTGTAAATTGAATGCCATCTTATTTGAATATTTTTGGATTTCTTAATTAAAAAGTCACCCATATTTGAACGTTTTAGTTTCAAATCCACTTTTATCTTGACATGAAATACAAAAACCAGTTTACATCAACACGAACAAGATGTTTATCCAGCAATTTAAATTTAAAAGACACTCTTAATATTAGACATCGACACTCCACTCAAGCATCAGCAAGAAATATTTACATCAGTAAAACATGAGAGTGGATACACAAACAAACAGAAAAATAAAAATCTGTACAAAAGCAGCCTAAAATTAGCTGTAAGAAATAAAGATTCTGTATCGGCATCTCTCGGCATCCATGCCCAGCTAACAAATGTATGTTAAAAAACAAAAAAAACATTGTGGGAATTCACTGATTTGCAATGTTTCTAAAACGTTTTCAGTTGCGTAGTTTAAAAACGTTACGATTACATTCTCATAACCCTTAAGACACTCTTAGAACATTCGGCAAGTACAAATAACATTAAGAAATTTCATTTTTGCGTGCACTGTCCCTTTAAGAGAACGTTATTCAGGTAAAACAACATCATAAAGATGACTATTTAAATCATCTAAACAGTGAAAAAAGAAAGTAGTGGGAACATTCCCTGATAGCTGGGCGATTCCACGAAGAATTTTTAACATCCATTAGAATCTTTCCATTGCACAAAGAGTTCTTTATAGACGGCTTCATCAAACGCACGCGCGTTGCCACGGTTACGCGTCTGGCCCGAAGTTAACTTCCGGTCTGTGTGGGTTTATCGGTCTGGCTAGTGGCTAGTAAAATGACAGACTTTTTTGTGTAGCTAGCTTCTTCAAAGCTAACTAATTTGAAGCTGTAGCTTGGCAAACAACAAGCTGATCCACTGAGTGTCACGCTGATCATGTGTTTGACGTGACCAGATCAAATTACACAAAACAGAGAGAGCCGCCGTAAAGGGTTGTGGTTGACCGTTGGTCCCGTCAGCGCCGCGCATGCGCAGATTGCTGGTCGAGGATGCTGGAGAGTTCTTTAATGTACTGAATGGTGTATTTGAGGGTTTGTATCTTGGTTAACGGCTGTCCTCTCCTGCTGTACACCGGTGGCAGGTAATCCCGGAGCTGATGAAGAGCCTCCGCCAGACTGCGCATGCGCAGCTTCTCCCGTTCGCTAGCCTTCATTCTCCTTTTCACGCTCATCTTCACTTTGGGCTTCAGTTGCGACTCGCATCCTCCGCTATTGCTGGAGCGCGCGTCCGGGGACGAGCACGCGGACTCCGGTGAGGACGCGCTGCAAGAGTCGCCAAACGCCCGGTCCTCTTCTCTGCTCCAGTCCCACTGGGACAAAACTTTGGCCGTGTACACATCGACATCGACATCGATCCGCGCCATGTCTTCGTTCAAGCTTATCCATCTACCCTGTGTGACAAAGCGTCTCTTTTATACCCGAGAACTTTACGAGCGCGAGGTTCAAAGAGAGACGCGCGCATGCGCAGAGGACCGAGGGACGCGCGCGCTTCTTGACACCCGGGTGCGAATAAGGCGATGTTGGCGGATAATGTGTAAGTGAAAAGAAAATAATTAGATTCCCCTTTTGTGGGAAATGAGTCTTTAAATCGACACGGCGACAATTAGCAGACTGATGCGAGCAGACGAGCGCAAAAGCCGGAGGATCACACACACTTCACAGATGCACTTATCATTTACATAGTTTCTTTGGGAAGAGAATCTTTTACACACACATCTTGAAAATTAAAACCTCTCATCTTATCATGGCCTTGTGTAATTTTTATATTGTGAAGATACATTTTTCCAGATGTATATTAAAAACATTATTTTTCTATAAAATACTTGGCTTGATGGTAATGACAGCAGTATTGAGGACAGACACTCTTTATTATAAACATGGTCAATAAATATAAATGGCAAATAATCAGAGAATTCTTTTCTGATTTGAACGATTTTTATGAATTTAGAATTATTGGAAGCAAGTTAAAAGTACTTCAACTTGAACTAAATGAAATAAAATGAAGTTTTCTATATTTATTTTTACATTTTACTTTAAATATATATATATATATATATATATATATATATATATATATATATATATATATATATATATCCAATTTATAAGGGAAAATGAATATATATATACAGTACCAGTCAAAAGTTTGGAAACATTACTATTTTTAATGTTTTTGAAAGAAGTCTCTTATGCTCATCAAGCCTGCAGTAAAAAAAAAAAAAGAAAAAGTAATATTATGAAATATTATTACAATTTAAAATAATGGTTCTTTTTTCTAATATACTTTAAAATGTAATTTATTTTTGTGATGCAAAGCTGAATTTTCATCAGCAAGTACTCCAGTCTTTGGTGTCTCATGATCCTTCAGAAATCATTCTAATATGAGGATTTATGATCAATGTTGGAAACAGTTGTGCTGCTTAATATTTTTTTTATAACCTGAGATACTTTTTTCAGGATTATTTGATGAATAAAAAGTTAAAAAGAACTGTATTTATTTAGAATAGAAATCTTTTGTAACAATATACACTACCGTTCAAAAGTTTGGGAACAATAACTTTTTTTTTTTTAAGAAATTAGTACTTTAATTCAACAAGGATGCGTTAAATTGATAAAAGGTGATGGTAACGATTTATATTGTTAGAAATGTTTTTATTTTGAATAAATGCTGTTTTTAGGAATAAATGCTGTTAATGTTTTACTCATCAATGAATCCTGAAAAAAGTATTCCCAAAAAATATATTAAACAGCACAACTGTTTCCATCATTGATAATAACTGAGTATCAAATCAGCATATTAGAATGATTTCTGAAGGATCATAAGACACCAAAGACTGGAGTACTTGCTGATGAAAATTCAGCTTTGCATCACAAAAATAAATTACATTTTAAAGTATATTAAAAAAGAGAACCATTATTTTAAATTGTAATAATATTTCATAATATTACTGTTTTTTTTTTTTTTTTTTTTTTTTAACTGCAGGCTTGATGAGCATAAGAGACTTCTTTCAAAAACATTAAAAATAGTAATGTTTCCAAACTTTTGACTGGTACTGTATATTATTTTTTTCCAAATATATATTAAAAACATTATATTTCTATAAAATACTTGGCTTGATGGTAATGACTGCAGTATCGGGGACAGACACTCTTTATTATAGAAAAAAAAGGTAAATATAAATGGCAAATAATAAATGCAGAGAATGCTTTCCTGATTTGAACGATTTTTATGAATTTAGAATTATTGGAAGCAAGTTAAAAGTACTTCAACTTGAACTAAATGAAATAAAATGAAGTTTTCTATATTTATTTTTACATTTTACTTTAAATATATATATATATATATATATATATATATATATATATATATATATATATATATATCCAATTTATAAGGGAAAATGAATATATATATACAGTACCAGTCAAAAGTTTGGAAACACTACTATTTTTAATGTTTTTGAAAGAAGTCTCTTATGCTCATCAAGCCTGCAGTTAAAAAAAAAAAAGAAAAAGTAATATTATGAAATATTATTACAATTTAAAATAATGGTTCTTTTTTCTAATATACTTTAAAATGTAATTTATTTTTGTGATGCAAAGCTGAATTTTCATCAGCAAGTACTCCAGTCTTTGGTGTCTCATGATCCTTCAGAAATCATTCTAATATGAGGATTTATGATCAATGTTG
Source organism: Leucaspius delineatus (assembly GCA_023718395.1). Classification (NCBI taxonomy): domain Eukaryota; kingdom Metazoa; phylum Chordata; class Actinopteri; order Cypriniformes; family Leuciscidae; genus Leucaspius; species Leucaspius delineatus. The sequence goes on from CM043361.1 coordinate 51,668,977, forward strand.
GAAACAGTTGTGCTGCTTAATATTTTTTTTATAACCTGAGATACTTTTTTCAGGATTATTTGATGAATAAAAAGTTAAAAAGAACTGTATTTATTTAGAATAGAAATCTTTTGTAACAATATACACTACCGTTCAAAAGTTTGGGAACAATAACTTTTTTTTTTTTAAGAAATTAGTACTTTAATTCAACAAGGATGCGTTAAATTGATAAAAGGTGATGGTAACGATTTATATTGTTAGAAATGTTTTTATTTTGAATAAATGCTGTTTTTAGGAATAAATGCTGTTAATGTTTTACTCATCAATGAATCCTGAAAAAAGTATTCCAAAAAAAATATATTAAACAGCACAACTGTTTCCATCATTGATAATAACTGAGTATCAAATCAGCATATTAGAATGATTTCTGAAGGATCATAAGACACCAAAGACTGGAGTACTTGCTGATGAAAATTCAGCTTTGCATCACAAAAATAAATTACATTTTAAAGTATATTAAAAAAGAGAACCATTATTTTAAATTGTAATAATATTTCATAATATTACTGTTTTTTTTTTTTTTTTTTTTTTTTAACTGCAGGCTTGATGAGCATAAGAGACTTCTTTCAAAAACATTAAAAATAGTAATGTTTCCAAACTTTTGACTGGTACTGTATATTATTTTTTTCCAAATATATATTAAAAACATTATATTTCTATAAAATACTTGGCTTGATGGTAATGACTGCAGTATCGGGGACAGACACTCTTTATTATAGAAAAAAAAGGTAAATATAAATGGCAAATAATAAATGCAGAGAATGCTTTCCTGATTTGAACGATTTTTATGAATTTAGAATTATTGGAAGCAAGTTAAAAGTACTTCAACTTGAACTAAATGAAATAAAATGAAGTTTTCTTTATTTATTTTTACATTTTACTTTATATATATCTATATATATCCCATTTATAAGGGAAAATGAATATATATATATATAGAAAGAGAGAGAATTTCACTGAGGGGCTTGTTTCTTATATCATTTGCCTGATTTTATACATTTTATTCATAAAAAAGGCAAAAATGAATTGTTTTCTGTCTGTTGACAGTATTTTCTGATTTAGTGATATAAAGAGAAATCCAAAAAACATTTAAATCTAATATATATATATATATATATATATATATATATATATATATTCTATAAGTATTTTTTCTTACATTTTTTCAAATGTTTTTTTTAACATTTATTTGATTTTAATGAACATTTATTATTTAATGAAATGTTTTTGGGGTCTTTCTGCCACAAATGTCCAGCACTCTTAAAAGTGTAACGCTATTAAAACACAATCTTGAATGATTTCTAAATTCCCCCACATGTAAGCTCTTGATGAATGAATCCCTAATAAACAGTGTGTTTAATGATGCGCGCTGATGTCTGACATGTGTGTGTGTCGCAGCTGTCAGATCTTTCATGTCTGGGAAGGTGTGACACCTGTCACTCATGATCAAGGCCTGAGAGGAAGTGCAGGCGTTTATGCCCTTATTAGGACCACACTGTTACTTTCATCCCAATGTTATTCCGACCGGCTCTCCAGCAGAAGAGGACGTTTTGTTCTTCACTGCTGTTAATTTAATAAGGAATGACTGAGTATTAACCCAAAATTAAACTAAAAATACACAAATAACGGCTAATTCAAAACTATAATAAACTACACTGAATAAATATACACAGAATAAAGGCTATACGTTTATTTTCCCCTTTCCTTTATTTTGAATTCATGTGGAAATGCTGGTTTGAACATAATTTGCATCATATGACAGATTCATAATTGTGTATCTCCTTTTTATTTCTAAACTTTAACCTTGTTCTGTCTCTGTCCTGAGATGCAATTCTTACACTTACTAATGACTATAAATACATAAATGTGATATTTCTATGGTGTCTGTAATTGTGTGCTGTATTTTTTGAGAAAATCAAAATAAAAGTGAGAAAAAAAGAATAAAGGCTCATTTTAGGAATGTTCCGGATTACAGATGACCAACACACACATTAAAAACACATTTATTCACAAATTGAAATGTCAAACATTATTCTCAGTCTCAGTTGTGCTTCATCACTCACTTCGCAAACCTCATCTTCAGCCTCTCAGCCAGCGGGCGAGGACTGTCCACCGAAGCGTCCGAATCCTCGTCGTCAGACTTCCCATGATGCACCTGGATCAGGCTCGCCGGGCTGACCGACTCTTTTTCTGGGGTTTTAATCCTCATCTGGTCA
>CM043361.1:51678731-51683731 GCA_023718395.1 Leucaspius delineatus
GAAATGGATGTTGAAGGCAATGTGGTTGATTTTGAGACAGAAGTGGGATCTGTCTTCAAAATCCCAGTTAAAAGAAAGAAAAAAAGCTGTGGAAAGGTTTTTAAACAAGTAAGGAGAGATGATGGTGGTAGTGAGAATGTGGGTTCTGACAGTGATGGGAATTCCTCTGATTCAAATTTGTCTCAGTGTTCTAACTTGTCTTTTACTTCTCAAAGCGAAAACTTGAGTTGTTTGTATAAAGCTGAAGACATTAGCAGATTTCTGCAAGAAACAAAGGGAATGAAAGGTGTACTAGTCGAAGATTTTTTTCCTGATTTTAAACAATTTACAAATGATGTGAGGTTTTTAACAAAAGAAGGAGCTTTTCAAGATGTAGAGGTTTATCGTCTCAGAAAAATTGTGAACAAACTTAAAAAAAAAATCAAGGATGATGAATTTGCCAACGGGTAAAAAATGACAAATTTTAAAATTGGCACTCTAAACTTAAATGGTGCCAGAGATAGTCATAAAAGAATGATGCTTTTTGAGTTTATCAGACAAAAACAGATTGATATTGTGTTCCTGCAGGAGACGCATAGTGATTCTAAAAATGAGATAGATTGGAGAAAAGAATGGGATGGGCAGATTGTTTTAAGTCACAAATCCTCTATTAGTGGGGGGGTTGCTGTTCTATTCTCAAAAAACTTTTTACCTTTATCTTGTGAAGTAGATGAAATAATTGAAGGTCGGTTTTTAAAAATTGAAGCTAAATTTGAGAAAACGATTATGGTACTTATGAATTTATATTTACCTAATAAAGGATCAGAAAGAGTTCTTTTCCTTAAAAAAGTAGATGTTGTTTTGAAAGGGTTAAAGCCTGAAGAGTTGTTATTTATAGGCGGAGATTTTAATTGTACTGTCAATGCGCTTGATAGAAATCATATAGAACCAAGTATTGCTTCTCAGAAATCTTTAATACAACTTATAGAAACACATGATTTATGTGATATATGGAGAAGTATGAATCAAGGTGTCAGACAGTATACTTGGGCTCATAGTACTGAACACTTAATCTCTTTAGCACGACTTGACAGAATTTATAGTACTCAGCACCAACGCAATTCTTTTAAATTTTGTAAAATTATTCCAGTGGGGTTTTCCGATCATAACTTAGTTCTGTGCAGTGTTTTTATTAAGTGTGTTAAGTGCAAAAGTGCATATTGGATTTTTAATAATTCATTGTTAAGTGATAACAATTTTATAGAAAGTTTTAGTTTTTTTTGGGAAAGTATTAAACAGCAAAAACTTTGTTATGCTTCTTTGCAACAATGGTGGGATTGTAGTAAAATCCTTATAAAAGATTTCTGTCAAAAGTACACTCTTAATGTTACTCGGGACATAGTTCAGTCAATGAAAAATTTAGAAACGGAAATTGGGGCTTTACAGGATGTAATAACGTCCAAAAATTATAGTAAAAATCATATTGATGACTTGAAAAAGAAAAAAGCAGTGTTGGCAGACCTGTTGGGAATAAGAGCACAAGGAGCTCTAGTTCGTTCGCGTTTTGAAACTGTGTCTCAAATGGATGCTCCTTCAAAATTCTTTTTTAATTTGGAAAGGAAAAAAGGTCAGAGTAAAATAATGCATTCTTTACGGTCAGCTACAGGGCAAGAATTGACTGAGCCTGCTGATATAAGAAGCTGTGTGGTTAGTTTTTATTCTGACCTTTATAAATCTGAACTGGTGGAGTGGGATGCAGATGCTGATTATTTCTTGGATGGACTGCCAAAGGTGGATGAGGAGTCCAACAATGATCTACAGCAGACTTTGTCATTGCAAGAGATGCATTCTGCCATGATGACCATGGAAAATGGTAAATCTCCAGGAATTGATGGGCTAACTGTCGAGTTTTATAAAGCTCTATGGCCCATCATGGGAGAGGATTTGCTGGCAGTTTTTAATGACAGTCTGAAAAGAGGAGTATTGCCTCTAAGCTGCAGAAGAGCAGTCATTACGCTGTTGCCTAAGAAAGGCGATCTTCAGTGCATCAGCAATTGGCGCCCAGTTTCACTTTTATGTTCAGAGTACAAAATTTTGTCTAAAGTGTTGGCTTTAAGACTTAGTAAAGTTTTAAGCCAATTGATTCATTCTGACCAGTCTTATTGCATTCCTAACAGGTCCATCTTTGATAATATTGCTTTAATTAGAGATGTTTTGGATGGTTCTAAATTATTTGGAATTAATTGTGGCTTGATTTCTCTCGATCAAGAGAAAGCTTTTGACAGAGTTGAACATCTGTTTTTATGGAATACTTTGGAAGCTTTCGGTTTTAGTTCTTCTTTTATATCAATGATTAAGACTATGTATTGTAACGTTGAGAGTGTCCTTAAGATTAATGGTGGTTTGAGTGCTCCATTTAAAGTTCAGAGAGGAGTTAGGCAAGGATGTGCAATGTCTGGAATGTTATATACCCTAGCTATTGAACCTTTACTTCAAAAGTTAAGAGATCATTTAGAAGGTCTAGTTTTTCCCAATTGTTATAATCCTTTATATTTGTCTGCTTATGCTGATGATGTTATTGTTTTTGTAAATGGAAAAGATGATGTAGATAAGATGGGGAAAATTGTTGATGATTTTAAATGTATTTCTTCTGCTAAGGTCAATTGGGGGAAAAGCGAAGCTCTATTAGTGGGGAATTGGAGTGGAGTTCCTCCCACTTTACCTGGAGGTTTACGTTGGAAAAGAGGGGGGTTAAAATATCTTGGTGTTTATCTGGGGAATGAGAGTTTCGTAAAAAAAAACTGGGAAGGGTTATTTGAGAAAATCAAAGGACGATTCGAAAAATGGAAATGGCTACTCCCCCAGGTATCGTATAGGGGGCGTATTCTTGTTATTAATAATCTTGTGGCATCATCTTTGTGGCATAAATTTGCTTGTGTGGACCCTCCAAATACGCTTCTTGCGGACATTCAAAGAGAACTGGTGAACTTTTTTTGGGACAATTATCATTGGACTACTCAAAGCATTTTGTATTTGCCTAAGGAGGATGGAGGGCAAGGACTAGTAAACCTCGTAAGCAGAAGAGCCACTTACCGTCTCCAATATATACAGAAGATTTTAATGGGACCTTATACACTTGCATGGAGACCACTGGCATTAAGCATCTTGAGGAGAGTGGGCAATATGGACATGGATTTAACATTGTTCTTAATGGATTATAGAAAATTGAATTTAACTGGAATTCCTGTTTTCTATCAAGGTTTGTTTAAAGTGTGGGGTCTTTTTCAAAATCGGTGGATGGAACCGGCAATTTCTCTTCATTGGTTGTTGGAAGAGCCGCTTATGTTTGGAGCTCGGTTTGATGTTTCTGGGCCTGATTTTCCTGGATTAACTGATTTGTTATGGAGTAAAAGGATCTTTAAGTTAAAATATATTATTAATGAATCAGGATATGACCTGAAAAGACCTGAACAAATTGTTACCCTTTTAGGGGTTCGATCAGTACGGTTTGCTAAGAAGTATCTTGATAAACTAAATATGGTTTTAACTGATGAAGAGAAGACTCTTTTAGAGGAGTTTGGTGCGGGGACTTTAGTTCCTGATAACAAAGATCTTTTTCCAGATATTGAAATTCTTCCCACTATTGATGGGGATGTTTTCAATTGCTCTCTGTTATGTACTAAAATGAATGAATATATTGATTTTTGTACAGTGGAAGGAAAAACTTTGTATAAATGTATTGTAAAAGTTATTAATCAACACAATTTAAGTTTGAAAACAGATACAGTATGGAGGAAAAAGTTAGGAATTAACAATGAAACTAAACCTGTATGGAGAGCAATTTACAAACCACCATTAACAAAAAAACTTGGTGACCTACAATGGCGAATTTTACATGGAGATAGCTGTGAATGCATTTGTATCCACTATAAACCCCACTGTAAGCGACAAATGTCCTTTTTGTTTGGAGAGGGAAACCATATTTCATTGTTTTATGGATTGTAATCGGCTTGATCCTCTTTTTGAGCTGTTAAAAGTTCTTTTTGATTATTCTAATATTTGCTTTACAAAGAAAGATTTTATTCTTGGTTTTGGTTATAGTTCTAAACAAAAGTTAAAATGTCATGTTATTAATTTTATGGTGGGACAAGCCAAATATGCTATTTATATTACTAGAAGAAATAAGATAGAAGAAAAGTCAGGACAAGATGTTGTTTTTGTTTTTAGAAATATGGTAAAAGCAAGAATTCTTATTGATTTTAATTTTCATAGATTAATGAGTACGATAAGTGTTTTTGAAATTCAGTGGTGTTGTAGCATTTTATGCTCAGTTGTTGATGGACAAATTGTTTTTGTAAGAGAATTGATGTAATTTATTTAATTGTTGAATGGTTAAAGGATAATTGTTTTTAATAAAGTGATTGTAAAATCTCAAAAATCTCACTCACTCACTCACTCACTCACTCACTCACTCACTCACACACACTCACTCTCTCACTCAATCTCTCAATCACTCACACTCACTCACTCTCTCACACTCACTCACTCTCTCACTCTCTCAATCACTCACTCACTCTCTCACTCTCTCAATCACTCACTCACACTCACTCACTCTCTCACTCTCTCACTCTCTCAATCACTCACACTCACTCACTCTCTCACTCACACTCACTCTCTCACAATCACTCACACTCACTCACTCACTCACTCAATCTCTCACACTCACACACTCTTTCACACTCACTCACTCACTCACTCAATCTCTCAATCACTCACACTCACTCACTCAATCTCTCAATCACTCACACTCACTCACTCTTTCACACTCACTCACTCACTCACTCTCTCACACTCACTCACTCACTCACTCACTCACTCACTCACTCACTCACTCACTCACTCACTCACTCACTCACTCACACACACTCTCTCACTCTCTCAATCACTCACACTCACTCACTCACTCACTCACTCACTCTCTCACTCACTCACTCAATCACTCACACTCACTCACTCAATCA
>CM043361.1:51696231-51698731 GCA_023718395.1 Leucaspius delineatus
GTGTGTGTGTGTGTGTGTGAGATGGTGTTAGAGATGGAGCATTCACTACCGATCTGCCGTTCGTCACTGAGAAACTGCTTATAAAATAATCGATGCATCGCTTCAGTGTTTAATTGTGCAGCTCTTCCAGACTCACCTGAGATGCGGCTTTGTGACTTTTCCCATCATGCCCTGCACATGCTGGGCCTCACAGACCCACAGGCTGAGGTCCACGGCGAGGGTCTTCCCTGACAGGCTGTAGAGCGGGACACTCTGCCGGACCGGCTCCAGGATCGACCAGAGCTCAGACACACCCATGACCTTCAGAGACACACACACACACACACACACACACACACACACACACACACACACACACACACACACACACACACACACACACACACACACACACACACACACACACACACACACACACACACACACACTCATGACACAGAGACCCCATGACCTTAGAGGAGACACACACACTCATCATGACACACTCATGACACAGAGACCTCGAGGAACACTGCAATCCACAGCTCGGACATCTGTGATCTCTCTGTACATTCATATACAAAGATACATAAATGTTAAATACTGTATGTATGTATATATGTTGTTTATTATATGTGTTAGTGTATGAGTGTGTAAAGAACAGTAATCATCATGGGAAAATCTCAGAGTAAAACTGGGAGTTGGGAAAAATATGATACACCGGTGTTTTACCAGATGAGAAGTTTATCTATGTATCATCTTTTTACTCTTTTAATTACTTTTAATAACTGTTTTAATTTTCCTTGCTTTTATTTATTTATTATTCCTTTCTGTGTAAAGTACTTTGAATTACCATAGTGTATGAAATGTGCTATATAAAGAAACTTGCATTGCATTGCCTTGCCTATACACACACACACAAACACAAACACACACACACACATGTATATATAACATTTATGTATTTTTGTATATAACGTTACATATACAATATGTCTGTTAATATATATATAATACATATATATCCTATCCATATTAAACATATTAAAGTACAAGTATCCACTATTCAGATGAACAAAACACAAAATAATGTCAACTCTGACATCCCAGCGCTACAATTTATAAGGAGCGATTGTTACTTACATGTGTTATATGTATCTTGATGTATGAAGGAGTGATGTTTATATGTTTAATCTGTTGTTTTAAAGATGTTTTTGTTGTATAAAGCCTCCAGTTTGAATATTTGAACTCGCGCGCCTACTCGCGCATCTGGAACCCCATCAGCGCCTCCAGCGGTCAGGAGGAGAAACACGCTGAACACGCGCTCACTGTGGTTTTAAAATGTGCAATTATTTTACTTTTTATTTATTTATAAAAAACACAAACATCCATTCTTTAAGATTGATTACTGTTAAAAAAAGAGAGATAAAAAAAAGAAAATTGTATTATCAGTGATTTATTCCGGATGTGACGCTTTCAGAGACCCGTATGTACGTGACGTGTCTCAATCCCGGAATTCAGCAGCGCAGGAACTCTCGAGCTGCGGGCAGATTGATTCATCATAAACATCTCACAAACAACACAATAAATGTGAGTAATACAGTAGATTAAACTATAATACGCTAAAGCATCAATGACACGAGCAGCAGTTTTGATTCTCATGTCGCTTGATCATAATATGACGGTCATGTTGTGTGTTGCACTTCAGGAAAATAATCATGCGATGTCTTTTAAATGCCTCAAAAATACCATTTCATTATCATTATAAGTCAGTATGTAATCTTTCGGCACCGAAATTGCACTATAACGTACATGCGGTTGCAATTTTTTTTTTAATTATACATATTTTCTCCTTCATAGTTATACTAGTGTTTAGCAGTCAAGTTCAAGTAGTAAAAACTCCATTCATTTTGTTAATCGATGGTATTTGCTTCTGCTAAAGACGTCAGCCCGCATTATTTCATCTTATTTGTTTTTAAATAATCGCATTTATCAGAATTCCCTGTGGAAAAACTACATTACCCATGATGCTGTAGAGAAAATCACACCAATCACGGAGTCGAAAAAAAGCAACACGCTCCAAAATAGCCCCGCCCACTCCCATAACGCTCTCAAAATACCTAGATATTTGTATGTATTTGTGCAATAAATGTAAAATATATGGCTTCTATAGATATACTCAACAGTAGTTTTATATTTATACATCGTTCCGATCGTTCCTTATTTGATTGTTGTTCGCGATGCTTCATGGGATTGTAGTTCTTTCCCTCACTAAAGCCGTTAAGTCTGTTTATTTATTTTTTCAAATACTTTTTTGCTTCAAGTCAAAGTTTGTAGTGTTGTGATTCACCTCGTAGCTGATTTTTTGGGGGATAAATGAATGGAAAAAATAACTTCCAGAAAAAGTGGGCAGCTCTGTTGTGCTATACCTTAAAATGAACATGCTTTAATAGATGCTCTAACGAAGGTAATACCATAGTACAGTAGCACAGTGGTGTGTAACGTAAGGCATGTTGTGTTT
>CM043361.1:51703731-51713731 GCA_023718395.1 Leucaspius delineatus
ATCCTAGTAAAATGCTAAAACATGGTAAAATGTCTGAAATCACGATAGCAACATCTTAGCAACATGGTAAAACATGCTAGTAACATGTTAAATAAAGTTAACATGTTAAAACTTGCTAGCAATGTATTAAATAAGGCTAACAACATGTTAGCAATGAGTTAAATCATGATAAAAAATACGCTACCAACGTGTTATCATGTTAGCAACATACATACACATACTAGCAACATGCTAATTCATGTTAGCAATGTTCTAAAACATGCTACCAATGTGTTAAATCATGCTAGCAACATGCTAATTCATGTGAAAACATGCTGAGCACGCTATAGGCAATGTGTTAAATAATGCCAGCAACATGTTAAATCATGCTACAAAAATGCTAACAATATGTTAGCAAAATGCTTTTTCAACATTTTATTGACTTCTTTGATTAAATCTTCAAACTTTTAGACAAGGCTTTGTCAAGCCAAAAGAGATTTCTTATCCTAAACTTCTGCAATCCCAATCTCAGCCAGCAGAAGTCAATCATCCACACTGTATTGTGTCCCGGACTGTGCCCTGACCTCTGACGGGCCCCAGGCTCCTGTGCGGGGGCCGGTGAGCGCCGGGGCCGTGAGCGCAGGCCGAGCTGCCGAAGGTGAAGCTGGGGGAACTCTTGATCTGAGACGAAGTCTGCCGGGATCCCTGAACATCTGCAACGCTGTGTGTCCGAGCGAGCGAGTTCTCCGAGGCAGAGATGCTCAGGCTTCTGGAAAGACACACAACGAGATCGAAAAACATCCATCAGGACGAAGGCAGATAAGATGAGGTAAGCTGGGTGAAGTAAATATTACAGTTTTTAACTGGCTATGTCTATAAAGCTTTCTTTAACTTTTATTTCAGTTTTAGTTATTTTAGTACATAGTTAAGCTAAATAAAACAGTTTTTTATATTTCAATTAATGTTTATTTTATAACTGTCAGTTAAAATCACCCTGTAGTCAATCATTTTACCCCTTAAAACTCATCTTTGATCACCAGAATGACATATTTAAACGTTTATGCCTTAAAATATCTTGACTGTAACTCGACACCCTCGCCTCATTTAGTATGCGCGGTTCTATGAATATGCAAATGAGCCCCGCCTCCACTCACTCCCTCAGCTCAGAGATCCACTGGTTGGCGATCACACGTTGATCTGATTGGTTACAAGGTAGTTTGTGACGTCAGAAACACCAGCGATTTCAAAGCGTGTTTTTGAGACTGTCTTTGGTTCACTACAGTTTTAAGGAGAAAACACTCGACTTATGAATTTACACATGGTTTGTCTTAAAGCAGATTAAAAACACCACATAGACACATAAACAACATTAAAAGCTGGATTTTCACCACAATTAGCATATTCATAGAACAGCGTATGCTAAATGAAGCAAGGGTGTCGAGTTACATTCAAGATATTTTAAGGCTTAAGGTTTAAATATGTCATTTTGCAGATCAAAGATGAGTTTTAAGGGATAAAATTTTTTTATTTAAAAAAAATAACATGTGGACTACGGTGGACTTTAAAAGTTTCACTGTTTATGGTTTCAGGGTCTTACGCAGGTTTAGGTGGGCTGCTGTTTTTCGTGTTTCTGCGGTTGTCGGACGCGAAGCCCTTGCTGTTCCTCACGTGTTTGAGGATGGAGGCGCGCAGGTTCATCAGGCTGCTGTGTTCAGACAGAACTAGCCGCGGCCACGGGTTACACTCCGCCATGTCCAGCGCTGCTATGGCAACCGCTCGCCCCACCTGTTCGTACACCTCAGGTGTGTATTTGGGCGGGAAGGCGGGCGGCGGAGGGGGCGTGGCTCTTCCGTTATCGTGACAGGCGGGTGGGATGGTGTTCACCGAACGCCCCGTGTTGTAGTTGCACTCCAGCGTGTAACTAAATACCAGGAAACACACACATTCGTTCAAACTCACGTCACAGCGCTTTAAAGGGATAGTTCACCCAAAAATGAAAATTAGCCCATGATTTACTCGCCCTGAAGCCGTCCTAGGTGTGCATGACTTTATTCTTTCAGAAGAATACAATCAGAGTTATATTAAAAAATGTCCTGGCTCTGCCAAGCTTTATAATGGCAGTGAATGGCCGTATATTTTTTGAAGTCCATCAAAGTGCATCTATCCATCCTAAAAGTGCATCTGTCCATCATAAAAGTGCATCTATTCATGATAAAAGTGCATCTATCCATGATAAAAGTGCATCTATCCATGATAAAAGTGCATCTGTCCATGATAAAAGTGCATCTATCCATGATAAAAGTGCATCTATCCATGATAAAAGTGCATCTGTCCATGATAAAAGTGCATCTGTCCATCATAAAAGTGCATCTATCCATGATAAAAGTGCATCTATCCATGATAAAAGTGCATCTATCCCATATAAAAGTGCATCTATCCATCATAAAAGTGCATCTGTCCATCATAAAAGTGCATCTGTCCATGATAAAAGTGCATCTGTCCATCATAAAAGTGCATCTATCCATGATAAAAGTGCATCTATCCCATATAAAAGTGCATCTATCCCATATAAAAGTGCATCTATCCATGATAAAAGTGCATCTATCCATGATAAAAGTGCATCTATACCATATAAAAGTGCATCTATCCATGATAAAAGTGCATCTATCCATGATAAAAGTGCATCTATCCCATATAAAAGTGCATCTATCCCATATAAAAGTGCATCTATCCATGATAAAAGTGCATCTATCCATGATAAAAGTGCATCTATCCCATATAAAAGTGCATCTATCCCATATAAAAGTGCATCTATCCATGATAAAAGTGCATCTATCCATGATAAAAGTGCATCTATCCATGATAAAAGTGCATCTATCCATGATAAAAGTGCATCTGTCCATGATAAAAGTGCATCTATCCATGATAAAAGTGCATCTATCCATGATAAAAGTGCATCTGTCCATGATAAAAGTGCATCTGTCCATCATAAAAGTGCATCTATCCATGATAAAAGTGCATCTATCCATGATAAAAGTGCATCTATCCCATATAAAAGTGCATCTATCCATCATAAAAGTGCATCTGTCCATCATAAAAGTGCATCTGTCCATGATAAAAGTGCATCTGTCCATCATAAAAGTGCATCTATCCATGATAAAAGTGCATCTATCCCATATAAAAGTGCATCTATCCCATATAAAAGTGCATCTATCCATGATAAAAGTGCATCTATCCCATATAAAAAGTGCATCTATCCCATATAAAAGTGCATCTATCCATGATAAAAGTGCATCTATCCATGATAAAAGTGCATCTATCCATGATAAAAGTGCATCTATCCATCATAAAAGTGCATCTGTCCATCATAAAAGTGCATCTGTCCATGATAAAAGTGCATCTGTCCATCATAAAAGTGCATCTATCCATGATAAAAGTGCATCTATCCCATATAAAAGTGCATCTATCCCATATAAAAGTGCATCTATCCATCATAAAAGTGCATTTATCCATGATAAAAGTGCATCTATCCCATATAAAAGTGCATCTATCCATGATAAAAGTGCATCTATCCCATATAAAAGTGCATCTATCCCATATAAAAGTGCATCTATCCATCATAAAAGTGCATTTATCCATGATAAAAGTGCATCTATCCCATATAAAAGTGCATCTATCCCATATAAAAGTGCATCTATCCATCATAAAAGTGCATTTATCCATGATAAAAGTGCATCTATCCCATATAAAAGTGCATTTATCCATGATAAAAGTGCATCTATCCCATATAAAAGTGCATCTATCCCATATAAAAGTGCATCTATCCATCATAAAAGTGCATTTATCCATGATAAAAGTGCATCTATCCCATATAAAAGTGCATCTATCCATAATAAAAGTGCATCTATCCCATATAAAAGTGCATCTATCCCATATAAAAGTGCATCTATCCCATATAAAAGTGCATCTATCCATCATAAAAGTGCATTTATCCATGATAAAAGTGCATCTATCCCATATTAAAGTGCATCTATCCATGATAAAAGTGCATCTATCCATGATAAAAGTGCATCTATCCCATATAAAAGTGCATCTATCCATGATAAAAGTGCATCTATCCATGATAAAAGTGCATCTATCCATGATAAAAGTGCATCTATCCCATATAAAAGTGCATCAATCCATGATAAAAGTGCATCTATCCATGATAAAAGTGCATCTATCCCATATAAAAGTGCATCTATCCCATATAAAAGTGCATCTATCCATGATAAAAGTGCATCTATCCCATATAAAAGTGCATCTATCCCATATAAAAGTGCATCTATCCATCATAAAAGTGCATTTATCCATGATAAAAGTGCATCTATCCCATATAAAAGTGCATCTATCCCATATAAAAGTGCATCTATCCATCATAAAAGTGCATTTATCCATGATAAAAGTGCATCTATCCCATATAAAAGTGCATCTATCCATGATAAAAGTGCATCTATCCCATATAAAAGTGCATCTATCCCATATTAAAGTGCATCTATCCATCATAAAAGTGCATTTATCCATGATAAAAGTGCATCTATCCCATATAAAAGTGCATCTATCCATGATAAAAGTGCATCTATCCATGATAAAAGTGCATCTATCCCATATAAAAGTGCATCTATCCATGATAAAAGTGCATCTATCCATGATAAAAGTGCATCTATCCCATATAAAAGTGCATCTATCCATGATAAAAGTGCATCTATCCATGATAAAAGTGCATCTATCCATGATAAAAGTGCATCTATCCATGATAAAAGTGCATCTATCCATGATAAAAGTGCATCTATCCATGATAAAAGTGCATCTATCCCATATAAAAGTGCATCTATTTAATATTTGACTGCGTTTGGTCCTGGTTCTGTACCTGTGGATCAGGCCGATGGTTTTGTGAATGGCCACACGTCCACTGCCCTCTTTCGACTGGCCGTCGCGTTTGTCGCGGGCGTACATGTTCTTTTCAGAGAAATTACAGCCCAGGAAATCAAAATGGGCGCAGTTTAGTGAGATCAGCTTCGGATACAACATGTTCTCCACCTGGAAAGCAGGAAAATGAAAATTTGAACTAACTAAATTTAAAACACTTAAAATAACTCAATTTAAAACAATTAAAATAACGTAATAAATTTCAAACATTGAAAATAATTGATTCAATTTAAAACATTTAAAATAACTGATTACATTTAAAATATTTAAAATAATCGATTAAATTCAAAACTCTGAAAATAACTGACTATATTTAAAATAACTGACTAACTTTAAACACTTAAAATAACTGAATAAATTTAAAACACTTAAAATAATATGAAATTTAAAACATTAAAAATTATCAAATAAATTTAAAACAGTTACAATTTTTAAAACATTTAAAACAATGTTTAACAATGAATACATTTATTTTTATGGCTAGAAATTTTAGGCAAAAAAATACATGAAAGTGAGATCGCGGGAGTCTCACACACACACACACACACACCTGCTGACTCTCGTCCGTCAGGTTGTTGCCGTACATGAAGCATCCTCTCTTGGAGGCGTGGCCATGCAGGTCTATATAATACGCCACTCCGCTTTCCTGGGGCGGGATCTGCTCAGAGGGGGCGGGGCTTGTCACTACAGGGGCGTCGCCTCTGCTCTGCGTCGATTGGTTCTCATCGCAAGGCCCCGCCTCCTTCTCGACTCCGCCCTTCTCCCAGCTCTCCTCCAGCTGCATCGGGATTGGCCCGTCTCCTCGCTCCGCCTCGTTGCGCTGGTTGAGACAGCGCTCTAGCTCAGTGGGCATGGTCACCAGAAGGGTGGTGTTTGATTGGTTGGAGGTTTTGAGGGCGGAGGGAGTGTTGTTGCCGAGGCGATTGTGCATGTGGTGGTAAAGCAGGAGAGATTTGGCGCCGTAGATGGAGGGGTGCAGATCTGGACTGGGGTTCACATACTGTCTGTTCAGATTCACACCGCGGGAGTCCGTCCTGCAAACACATAAAACACTCACATTTAAATTCATTTAAAGGTGCAGTGTGTAAGTTTTAGCAGCATCTAGTGGTGAGTTTGTGAACTGCACCCAACAGAAGTTACGGTGGCCGACAGGAAGTGATGTCGTCGTCTGAGACAGCAGAGAGTAGCCAGTTAAACAATGAGGTTTCTTTACAAAGATAAATGAAGAAATTATGTTTTCTTTATTATTCAGTAAAACTATATGTTATTGCGAATATTATTGTGACTTTTTCATCATTGAACAAGAACAACATAGTGATGAAACGCGTTTGTCCGTTCAGGGCCACCGTAGAAACGTGAATGTAAGCGGACCCGTGGTGTGTGTGGAGAGAAACGCCTCATTCTAAACTAATAAAAACACAACGGTTCATTATGTAAGGTCTTTATACACCACTGAAAACATAGTTATGTTTATGATATTGCATTTCTGTCGACAGATCCTCCTAAATATTACACAATGCACTTTTAAAACACTGATTCAATTAAAAACATAATTGATTAATTGTTGCAATTAATGTTGAATACACACAAGCGCTCACAGATGACCTCTGACCTGTAATGACCCCTGACGACCCCATCGGGGTTCAGCATGGGAATGAGTTTGAAGACAAACATCTTGCGGAGCGTCTGAGCGCGCGGATCGTCCCGACTCAAGATGAAGTTCAGGAAACCATTGAAAACAAAACTGGACGGCGTCTCTCCGGGATGAACTCGGCTGCTCAGGAAAAACACCTGCACACACACATCCGGAGGAGAGGATGAGGAACGGGAACGGAACGGCTGGTGAGTATGTGCTAGTGCTGGGCGGTATACCGGTTCATACCGAATACTGGAGTTTATTTTTGTTATGATATGAATTTTTAATATACCGCAATCCCGGTGTATGTTGCTTAGCGTTGGGAACGCGACACTATGTGAGAGGGTCTTTTCACTGTCTTGCTCAGATGTGTGTGTGTTACTCAGTACCTGACGGTGAACATGGAGAGGATTCAATTATATTACAGTGTTTCCCATACATTGGTTCACATTATCAACAGGCTTTTGGAAAATCTTTTTGTGGTTGGCATTGACATCGCTGAATAAACATGAGCACTGCACGTTTCACAGTCTAAACACGGCGCGGTGTTTTTATATGAATGTATGTGAACTGACGATCTTTAGAAGAGTTTCAGTGTTATTTTATCTTTCTTTCTCTTTCCTGATAAAGCAGCGTTTATGAGCCGTTACCGGGGAAACCTCCTTGTGTTCAGTCGTTACCGGGGAAACCTCCTTGTGTTCAGTCGTTACCGGGGAAACCTCCTTGTGTTCAGTGGTTACCGGGGAAACCGCCTTGTGTTCAGTCGTTACCGGGGAAACCGCCTTGTGTTCAGTCGTGTGTTCAGTCGTTACCGGGGAAACCGCCTTGTGTTCAGTCGTTACCGGGGAAACCGCCTTGTGTTCAGTCGTTACCGGGGAAACCGCCTTGTGTTCAGTCGTTACCGGGGAAACCGCCTTGTGTTCAGTCGTTACCGGGGAAACCACCTTGTGTTCAGTCGTTACCGGGGAAACCACCTTGTGTTCAGTCGTTACCGGGGAAACTGCCTTGTGTTCAGTCGTTACCGGGGAAACCACCTTGTGTTCAGTCGTTACCGGGGAAACCGCCTTGTGTTCAGTCGTTACCGGGGAAACCGCTTTGTGGTCAGTCGTTACCGGGGAAACCGTTTTGTGGTCGGTCGTTACCGGGGAAACCGCTTTGTGGACGATCGTTACCGGGGAAACCTCCTTGTGTTCAGTCGTTACAGGGGAAACCGCCTTGTGTTCAGTCGTTACCGGGGAAACCACCTTGTGTTCAGTCGTTACCGGGGAAACCGCCTTGTGTTCAGTCGTTACCGGGGAAACCGCTTTGTGGTCAGTCGTTACCGGGGAAACCGTTTTGTGGTCGGTCGTTACCGGGGAAACCGCTTTGTGGATGATCGTTACCGGGGAAACCGTTTTGTGGTCGGTCGTTACCGGGGAAACCGCTTTGTGGTCAGTCGTTACCGGGGAAACCGCCTTGTGTTCAGTCGTTACCGGGGAAACCACCTTGTGTTCAGTCGTTACCGGGGAAACCGCCTTGTGTTCAGTCGTTACCGGGGAAACCGTTTTGTGGTCAGTCGTTACCGGGGAAACCGCTTTGTGTTCAGTTGTTACCAGGGAAACCGCCTTGTGTTCAGTTGTTACCAGGGAAACCGCCTTGTGTTCAGTTGTTACCAGGGAAACCGTTTTGTGGTCAGTCGTTACCGGGGAAACCGCCTTGTGTTCAGTTGTTACCGTTTCCTCTCTCAATCAGTAGAAAATGTGGTTAACACCCAGTCATGCTTAAAAAATATAATAATAACGTCATATACTGTGAAACCGGTATAACAAAAAAATTTAAATAAAAAAAAGCCCTGTTATGTTATGGGTTTTTGGTCATGCCGCCCAGCACTCGTTTGTCCGAGTGTAACCGTGTCTGATACCCGTTTGCCAGTGAAGCAGTGCGGCCTCGGGGTGCTGAGGTCCGGGAAGAGCCTGTCCAGTCGCGGCTCTCGCTCCTCCAGCAAACCGTGACACGACGAAACCGTGATCAGATCCACCCGGTGCCCGTCCAGAGAGTGGCACAGCAGCTCACGGTGAAAGTACACGCTCTCCACTGGACTACAGAGAGAAGAAGGACACGTTCAGTTCAGACGCTACAGGGACAATGTGTGCTTTATAGGAAATAAGAGCAATTAAAAAGATAAGCATTTAAATGTGTTTCAAATATATCGATGTAGTATAAATAATGTATAAAAAGATAAACAAATGCAAAATATGCAATAAAACATTTTTGCAATGAAAATAAGGTGCTTTTTAACGTTTAAAAAAATGTGTAATAAAATATATAGTCATTTAAAAATAAAAAATAATGCAAAATGTGAAATAAAATAAATAGTGTAGATCTAACATTTAAATATCAAAATACGATAAATGTGCAATTAAATATATAGTGTATATTTAACATTTAGGTAAAAAAATTAAAATAATGCAAAATGCGCATTAAAATATATAGTGTTTATTATTTAAAAAATCCAAATAATGCAAAATGTGCAATTAATATATAGTGTTTAATATTTTAAAAAATGAAAATAATGCAAATGTGCAATAGAGCACACAGTGTTTGCTGAAGATGTAGAGCGTGCAGGTGCAGTGATGTGCAGTGATGATGCGTGAGGTACCTGCAGGGCCCCAGTGTGTGTGTGTGTGTGTGTGTGGCGCTCAGGAACTTCTGCTCGAGCTGCAGCATCATGTCCTGACACTCCGTGTACGAGAACGGATAACAGAAGGAGAAATACGTGGTGACGCCTCGGACGTCCAGCAGGCGGTGAACAAACGACAGGATGAACTGACTGTCCAACATCTGCACACACACACACACACACACACACACACACACTGAGCTAATGCATTCAGGAGTTATTTATGACTGTATAAAAATAGCAGATTATTTTTAGACATGAACCTGAAATGACACAATGTGTTAGAAGTATATTTATCCAGAAGAGTGTGTGAGTGTGTAGTGTGTGTGAACCTCAAACGTGGGTCTGTCCCGAACCCTCTCCCAGCGCGTTTTCACGGGCAGCGCGCGGACGAACGGAGCCATGCCCTGAGAGTAAAGCTTGCTCTGTTTGTTCATGTTCATCATGTTGATCTTCAGAAGTTTGCCCGGCAACATCCCTCGCACGCTGAAGTAGAACCACGACCTGCGGACACACACGAGCTGTAGAGGTCACGAGGTCAATCACTCGCAGCAAAACCAGGAACGTGGAAGAACAACGTTAATGAGGTTCAGTTTTTATTAGTGATGTAATCTTTTACCAAAATGCTGACAGAAAATTAAAGTCTTCGTTTAGAGGAAGACAGAAACCAAAACCAAAAATGTATTTAATAATCAATTACACTTTTGTGAATATGTTGATGATATGGGGAAAAAAGACAAACTTAAACATAACTACTG
>CM043361.1:51718731-51721231 GCA_023718395.1 Leucaspius delineatus
GACAAAGACTGTCTTTATGAGTGAGTCAGGCAGTAGAAAAGACTTTTATATTGGAAAGAGTCAAACTTGTGAACACGAGCAAGACTCTACTGACTAATGACTAGCGCTCGGGAAAACCCGTTAACTGTTAAAAAGACAAGATATCGCTGCGGACATTCAAACGGATTTTTTTATTAAGAATATAGGACTGACCTGAAGGAAAATGCAAAATGTAGCCTACTGTAAATGCAGGTACACTCGCTTACTCGATCTACTAAAAAAACCCACCCTGACCGCGAACAGCAACTTTATTTCGCCAGTAGATGGCGGCAAAGACTGTCTTTATGAGTAAGTCAGTCGGTAGAAAAGACTTTTAAATTGAAAGGGCTGAAACTGACCTGAAGGAAAATGCTATATTTACTGTAAATGCAGGTACACTCGATCTACTCTAAGCCAGAGACAATTTATATTATTATATAAAAGGTATATAATAAACTATTATTTATACTAAAAGGACTTTGTCTAAGCTTATCAATGAGAACTTTTATGTTGAAGTTGCTGAGAGCGGTTGCTATGGGTGTTGTGTAGTTATACATAGGACCGTTGGGTGAAGCGGTAATAGCCGTGTCGTGAATAAAACACAGCTATTGACCAATGAGAATCAAGGGCTGGAATTAACCGTTTTATATAATATAATAATATTATATAAAAAAATTCTTCCTTCGAGCCGGATTCGAACCAGCGACCTAAGGATGTCAGCGCATCACCTCTACAGTCCTCCGCTCTACCAACTGAGCTATCGAAGGGATTGAAGATTGGACGAATAGTATCAACTATGAATGTTCACAATACCCGCAGCGGTTCACCTACTCAAGACCTTTATGTTTTTATAAATCCACAGATAAATGATATATGATGTTTTATGCTTCAATACTTTCTCAAACAAATTACTGTATTTATACATTCAAACAGAAGCATTTGGGTTCAATCACAATGAAAATTGCAACACAACAGATGGAATGAGCAGAACTGAACAGCATTGGTTGATTTATTTATAAATCATTTACAAAGTAACAAATCAGCTCATCTTACAGGACACACACCAGATTCAAACTTTCAATAATGTGTTAATCTGAAACAGAACTGAACCTCTGGCAAATCCCAAACAGGCCGAAAGCAGAGGGTTTGGGTTTGATTCTCAGTCTAGCACACGAGGTTCAGTCGCGGATGCTTTAGTTGCTTCATAAGGGACAGAAACAGCAAATCATCCAGTCACATTAATATTCAGTGTTCAAGTAAAGAGCTCAGCCAGCAGCAGTAGTCATCATTAGTGATCTGTCTCGGTCCTTCACCACAGACATGTTTCATTCGGAACAAGAGGCCCATCACTGGTTTACACACACACACACACACACACACACAGCTATCAATGAGGGCTGTGTGTGTGTAAAGCAGCCTCTTTCAACTCAGTCTGGATTGGCAACTTTGTGTAAAATAAACATCAAGAAAAACATCTGCATAAAAGACAGAACTGTCAGTACAACAGATATAAAATCTCATGCAAATTGACAAAAAAAAAAGCAAAAAAAGGGAGGTGAAGAAACGTCTGTTTAAAAGTGTGTTCATCACGCTCGTGACAGGAGCTCCTGCGCTCGGCTCTTGAGGGCCGTCGTGGCGTCCTGCAGGTACACCCAGGTGCTGTTCGTGAAGGACCTCACGTGATTCTGTAAGCAGTGCAGAGAAACCTCGCCACTACAGACACACAAAACACACCGCATGCATTCAATTAATACATTTTTAACTATATGTACATTTCTGAAATGCATAACTTAGTTTCCTGAACTGTAATATGGACTCATGCACTTGCACTTTCTGTAAAACAGATTTGAAATGATGTGTAGTGTGAAAAGTGCAATACAAATAAATGTGAATTGAATTGCTAAACTCATTAACATAAGACCGCCCACATTCACACATCATCACGTGTTCAGAAACTCACAGAGCCACTGTTACTCAATTCACGTGCGAGGACGTTAGCCAATCATAACAGGTTATTTGCATAAGTTCTAAAGGGGTCATTAAATATATATAAAGTCAATTGATTTAAATATTTTAATAAAATTAAGTAAAAAGC
The DNA here is from genome assembly GCA_023718395.1 of Leucaspius delineatus. Classification (NCBI taxonomy): domain Eukaryota; kingdom Metazoa; phylum Chordata; class Actinopteri; order Cypriniformes; family Leuciscidae; genus Leucaspius; species Leucaspius delineatus. The sequence goes on from CM043361.1 coordinate 51,720,845, forward strand.
AGACAAAAATACACACAATATTAACTTCTTATTTATTGAAATGTTGTATAAAAATCAATATCACAATTGAACTCATGATATTCGGGACAAAAACAGCACTCGTGAGTTTCTTCCGGGAACGAACACGTCACAATATTCCTCATTATAATAATTAATGCGCAGAATAAAAGGGGCGGGGCCTGGTTGAGTTAGTTAGTAGTGTGTTAAACTGGCGGTTATGGTAAGGGGCAGGACATTTCCCAAACACACTCGAAGCGCTTGACCAATCACAACACACTGATCCAGCCGACCAATCACAACACACCGCTCCAGCCGACCAATCACAACACACCGCTCCAGATGACCAATCAGAGCACAGTGTGCTTTTCAGAAGGAGGGGCTTCATAG
>CM043361.1:51728731-51731231 GCA_023718395.1 Leucaspius delineatus
TTTGTCATTGAATCATTCAGTCACTTGTCTCCACCTACTGGTGTAACAATGAAATTAAAACTAATTTTATTTGAAGCGTCAAGTTACTTTCAAAAGGTGATTTGCTCTATTTTGATCACTACCGACAGACAGAGCCGAATCACTGTCATTTAGGAATGCGATCACGTGGGTGTTTGAATCGAGATTGTGATTTACGCACTGAATACGTAAAAGTTATGAGTGTATTTGGTGCAAGAAATAAATAAAACCGTGTTGAATGAGGCCTTTCAGAGGGACATGAGGAAACGCAGCATAAAGTTCATGAGTCTCAGTCCAGCTGGTCGTGTTCGGTCCCCAGAGAGAGTGCAGTTACACACACCAGCAGATCTTTCTCCATGATTTCTCCACACGTCTCACCTCTGATGCCCTGGCCGAGGTCGTAGAAGCCCGCCTGTCCCAGCGCCCACATGATGGTCAGGCACGTGACGGGCCGGTTCTGATGCGAGCGCAAGAGCTCCAGGTGCTGTGGAGAGGTCACACACACCTCAGTCAACTGCAGAAACACTGTCAGTGTGTGAAACAGTGTCATAAGAGCGTCTATTAGTTAAATCGGGCTAAATTATCTATTATTTCCCATATTTATTTATCCATTACCATTATCCATTTTCCTCCACTGTTCATAGGCTTGCATGTTACAGTGAATGCTGGGAGATTTTGTGTGTGTTTAATCTTAAACATAAGATAGCCTGATCCTGTTTGATCAAGGCGTGCGACTGTCTGACTTTCAGCATCAATTTTTCATCTTGCACCAAAATCCTGTCTATTCATTGTATGCATTTGAAATATAGAGTTGGTTCTGTTTTAATGTACCTATAATAAAAAGAGTTTAATATACAGGTTTGTGGCTCTTAATTTCTTTTTATTAATAAACCATTTTTAAACTTCTGTTCATTGTTCTTTTTTTATAAATATAGGATTTGTATTAAATCTATATTCATTGAGTCGAATCGGGAATCGAATCGCAGCATCTGACTGGATCCCCGGCTCTATTAGTTGCCCGGCTGAGTTTGATCGTGGCGTATGAAGAGCTGGACTCACGTCGGAGAGGTTCAGCGTGGCGATCTTGGGTTTGTCCTGCATGAGGGCTTGAATACACATCCTGTATCCATGCAGAGGTTCGCCTGCCAAAGCAGCAGAAACACACAATTATTAGAGATAACCGCAGTAAATGTGCAGTTTAAACTGAATTGAGCACATTTTGCCATTCAAATAAGAGAAATGTAAACGTTTAAAGGGGTCGCATGCAAGAATTTTCATGTATTAATTGCTTTTTGTATTGACGAAAAAAGAAAAAAAAGAGACCATCCCAGACTGTCTATGAAAGCATGTAGACACATTTTTAAGAAGTATAATCAGGATGCACCGATATGAAAATTTTGGCCGATACCGATAATTCTTTATATTTGAAAGCCAAAAACCGATATATTGGCCGATCAATTTAAATAAATATTTATATCATTTTTCAGAGCCTGATTACAAAAACTAAAGCCATGTCCCACACACACAATTATACTGATGTTCTCATTATGATGTTATGTAGCCGATATGACACATGTTGCACTGAACTGTATTTTCCTTTCTGAAGTGATTCCAATCATATTTCAAGCGATTCAGATCCATCATGTTGAACATCTGAAGCGTCTCAGCTGAAGGAAATAATACATTATATATCGGCTTTAATATATTTTACAAAATGTTATTATCGGGCCGATAATGATAACATCAAAAATGAACGTATATCAGCTGATACCGATAATATATTGCGCATCCCTAATTTATATATATCTCGTTAATCACAATTACTTGTATGACAGTTAATCGACACAAAATTAATGATTGATCAGTTCTATCACGAACATCACTGAAGGAAAGGGTCGAGAGAGAGAGAGAATGACAGAAGAGTCATTATTCCTGTAACTGACACACACACACACATCTAATACACAACGGAGACAAACACACACATGGAATCTGGCCAAACCCAAATACGAGCCGAGCCGAACAAGCAGTCAGAGAGTGCGGTGTGTGAACGTGACTCACTCGGCTGTCGGTCCTGTTCTCGGATCATGGTGAACACGCAGTGGTCGAAGAACTCGGGCAGCGCGTCGGAACATTTGCCCAGCAGGTTCTTAACGATGCCCTTCAGCTCCTTCCCAGCAAGGCAGTATGGGTAATCTAGACACACAAACAGCATTAGATAAGATCTGCAAAAACACAGTTTTCCTTCAGGACACAGATCAGCCAATGGAGTCGTGACGTTCAGAGGGTGACGCTGGATTTGGTCCAAAAAGTCTTTTGTTTTTTTTAAAGGGGTTATGTACGAATTTTCTTGTATTAAGCGCTTTTTTATTGGCAACGTGTGAACAGCTTGTAAGGAAAATTTAAAGTATTAGTTCACTTCAGAAATAAAATTTCCTGATAATTTACGCTCACACACACGTCATCCGAGATGTCTTTCTTT
>CM043361.1:51736231-51746231 GCA_023718395.1 Leucaspius delineatus
GTAATGCTCCTGTTGTTAGTGTGTAATGAGTGGAAAGTGCGCTAACCCTCTGCTAGTGTTCTGGAAGAGTGACTTTGAGACATGTTGGTGGTTTTGAATGTGAAATTAAACGCTGAAAGCTGGGAAGAGTTTGGAGAAAGTGACCTAGGTTTTTGAGGAAATGTGTCGTAGCGATTGTAAAGTCAACGTAAGACTCAGTGTACTTTCTCTACGCGTGATCCTGGTGTGATTGTGAATGCATTCTCTACAGCAGACGCACACCCGGATCAGGAGAGACTTCATGTGGACTCAGCCTGTCTGGGATTTCATCAGAGAAGCTTTCTAGGGAAACTTGTTTCTGTCACGGGATTTAAAAAAAAGTAAAAAAAAAAAAAAAAAAAGTAAAAAAAAAAAATCTCAAAATTCAGACTTTATTTCTCACAATTGCAAGTTAATAACTCAATTCAGATTTTTTTTTCATGCAATTTTTACCGCAATAGCGAGTTTATACAGTATTTCACAATTGTGACTGTTTTCTCGTAATAGTGATTTCAAATTTTGCAATTCTGTCTTTTTTTGCAGTAGCGAGTTTATATTTTGCAATTTGACTTTTTCGCAATAGCGAATTTTTGTTTTGCAATTCTACCTTTTTCCACGCAATAGCGATTTTATATTTCGCAATTCTGACCTTTTTTTCCCGCAATAGTGATTTTATATTTCGCAATTCTGACTTTTTTTTCCGCAATAGTGATTTTATATTTCACAATTCAGACTTTTTTCGCAATAGTGATTTCAAATTTAACAATTCTCTTTTTTCGCAATAGCGATAAAAAAATGTGCAATTCCGACTTTTTTTGCAATAGCAAGTTTATATTTTGCAATTTGACTTTTTCGCAATAGCGAGTTTTGTTTTGTAATTCTACCTTTTTTCCACGCAATAGCGATTTTATATTTCGCAATTCTGACTTTTTTTTCCGCAACAGCGATTTTATATTTCGCAATTCTGACTTTTTTCGCAATAGTGATTTTATATTTCAGAATTCTGACTTTTTTCGCAATAGTGATTTAAAAATGAGCAATACCTACTTTTTTTGCAATAGCGAGTTTATATTTTGCAATTCTGACTTTTTTCTTGCAATTACGAGACAAAAAAAAAAAAAACGCAAAATTGCAGGTTATAAATAGAACTGCAAAAAATAAACTCACTAATGCAAGAAAAAAAATTTGTGATATGGAAAAAATTGCCTTTATTTTTTTATGCAATGGTGGAAACAAGCTTCAATAGTATATTTTGTTTTCACCACAGAATAAAAAACTAAAATTGTGCAATTGCGAGTTATCACCTTGAAAGTTTGCTTCTTTTTTTTTAAATAAAAACTTTAAGAAAAATAAAGTCTGAATTATGTGATAAAAAGTCACAATTACCCATTTATTTTTTAATTCCTTGGTGGAAACAAGTTTCCATCGGTTTCCATACACTGTCCACTTAATTCATTGCAACTAAAAACCCTTCTAAAGTTAAGGAAAAAAAATAAAATAATAATAATAATAATAATATAATATAAAAAAAAAAAAAACATCAGCATCAAACTCTCTAATAAATTAGCTGATTGGAGCCCAAATAAAAAACTGTTAGTCAATAACCTTGGCTGTGTGTGTTAGCTACATCAGCACCGCAAAACATCAGTGTGTGTGTGTGAGAAAGTGTGTGAAAGTGTCACTGCATCCTCATTCAGGTTCAGGTTCAGTGCTCGAGTCATCTGGACTCTTAATTAAAACCCACAGCCAATAAAACATCAGCGTCACTGCATGAATTCACACCTCATTAGCATAGACACGCCCCTATTAGCCTATCACGCCACGCCCCGGTGTCTGCTGGAGTGTAAAAGAGGGAGAGAAAAGAGAGACGGCATGGAGGAAGGATGAAGAGAGAGAGAGAGAGAGAGAGAGAGAGAGAGAGAGAGAGAGAGAGAGAGAATGATGGGATTGCAGTGAGGAAGAAGAGGACTGATCAGTATTCATCCTGATCTCGTGGCTGATCGTCGATCTCTTCGTCCTCCGGAGGGGCAAACCCATCCTGAAAAACACACCAAACACGAATAAACGTTACGTTTGTCAGGGCTCGTACAGATTTCGTTATTATCTTTTAAATTCGAATAAATAAAATAAACCAATAAAACAAAATGCTAGAAATAAAGTGCAATTTAACTTTAACCATTGAAAGGATGCGATGACAAAGATATCAAATATATACATATTCTTTATTCAAAATGATTTTTTCTCTCATGAATATATGATTGACTTGAAGAATAAATTATGTATTATATACTTGGATCTTTATGAGCAATCACACTCACAGCTGTGCGAAATGCTTCTATATAAATTTTGTGTGAAAAGATCGTTTTATCAATAAAATTAAAAATCAATTTTGATCAATCAATCAAATCAATATGACTGGTTTCAAGGGTTTTCCAGGAGTAAACTTTCCAAAAGTCAAATTCAAGTCACCTTGTACGAACCCTGGTGTGTGTGGTCACTGTTTATGACGTCATGTGTAAAACAAAACAAAAAAATGCAATAGTTCATAAATCTGATGTCATGCCATGGTTAAATGAATTACATTAATAGCATGTTTAGTCGCACTAACTGACCACAATGCATTGCATTAACAGCGCCTGTGTTTCAATGCACGTCACCTCTGTGGCGTAGAGGACCTCCAGGACTTTGCCGAGGACGGGGTTCGTGTCGCTCTCGTGCTCTTGACACACCAGCTCAATGTCTCTGAGTTTGCTGAAGTAAAAATCTCTTTCTTTCTCCAGACCGCTGACCGTCAGCTTCAGGTCCATCAGCTGCGGGAAACACACACACACACACACACACACACGGTTCAGTGAAGCATTCAATGACTCTCATCTTCATTTTCATAGTTGCTTAATCTTATTTATGTTTTGTCTGTGCTTTAGTACTTAATCAATTCTGGTTAAAAATCAATTGAATGCTAATCGAATGAATCGTGATGTGTTAAAGTAGCACACGATATCTGAAAATACATATTTAAATTAGGCTGCATTCTGCACTTCTCATTGGCTCATGCTTGTGTTCAGAGTTAAACATAATTATTAGTGCTGGACAACAATTAATCGCATCCAAAATAAAAGTTTGTGTTTACATTTTATGTGTGTGTATGATTATTTTGCATATATAAATAAAACATGTGCATGTATATATTTAAGAAAAATTTGTTATTTATATACAAAATATCTATATTCAATATAAATTGTGTATAAATATATACACAGTATATACATGCAAATATTTCTTAAATATATACATGAATATATACATACAAAATAATCACACACACATATATTGTGTAAACACAAACTTTTATTTTGGATGCGATTAATCGTTGCCCAGCACTACTGAAATACACATATTTAAATTAGGCTGCATTCTGCACTTCTCATTGGCTCATGCTTGTGTTCAGAGTTAAACATATATTTGTATATTATAAATGTGTATCTCCTTCTGCATTTGTAAAAACGCTATAAAAACCATTAAAAACAGCAGAAGTTGAAGTAAACTTGTGTTCACCTGCTGGTTGAGCTCCATGATCTCGGCGTCGCCGCCTCCGTTTCGTGTCATCGGGATGTTCCGCCTGATTCCAGTCGAGGGGGTGGAGTTTATGACACGCGGGGGGGCGGGCATCATTTTCGGTGCAGTCGGTGATGTCCGCTGGGGTCCTGTGTGTGAAAGGAAAGTCATTAGCCAATCACAACACACCACTTCACACAGCAGCCAATCACAGAGCAGAGGCTCATTCGTCAGCCAATGGAAATTCAAGATCTACTTCGAGAGTCTCAGACTTGATGAACACACACTTAAAATCCAAAGCCCAGAAACAGCACAAGAAAAACTCTATTTTCATTTCCTTACTTACTTACTTTCTTTCTTTCTTTCTTTCTTTCTTTCTTTCTTTCTTTCTTTCTTTCTTTCTTTCTTTCTTTCTTTCTTTCTTTCTTTCTTTCTTTCTTTCTTTCTTTCTTTCTTTCTTTCTTTTTTCACTCTTCCTTATTATTGTTTCTGTATTTTATCTATTTACACTTATTTATTACCATTATTGTTTTTATTTATATAAACATACATATTTTTTCTTTCTTATTATTTTTGTTCATCTTTATATTTTAGTTTACTGTATATAATAAAGAATGATAAATAAAAAGGTTAATAATAAAGAATATATATACAGTATTAAAATAAAACTAAAAATTATATATATATATATATATATATTAAAGAATTTATAAAAAAAATTAAATAAAAACAAACAATATATGAAAAATCTAAAATAATAATACAAAATTAATTAAAAGAATAACTTAATTATTTTAAAAATAAAATAACTGAATACATATATATATATATATATTCTTTATTATTTTATTATTATATATATAATAAATAATAAATATATAATAAAAATAATAAAATAAATAAAAATAAGAAAGTACATATATATTCTTCTGTTTTGTTATTTTATATATATATATATATATTAGGGCTATCAATCGATTAAAATTTTTAATCGCGATTAATCGCATGATTGCCATGAGTTAACTCGCGATTAATCGCATTTAATCGCACATCTTTTGATTTGTTCTAAATGTACCTTAAATTAATACTTTTCAAGTTTGTAATACTCTAATCAACATGGGCATGGATAATTATAGATGCTTTATGCAAATGTATGTTTATTATTGAAACCATAGTCAACATAGAGCATGAAGACGAGACATTGAAGATGTTTCAAAGGTCATAGATGTTTTTCAAAGAACTTGTTCATGTCTATTAGACACGTGTAGAAAGAACAAAGAAATACCAGGTTCCCATTCTCTTTCTTTGCACTGAGCAATTTACTAACACAAACATGTTTAGATTTTTGCATGACAGGGCAGCTCTTCTGAAAATGCTAAATGTACATTTAGCAGAATTATTACATTATAGTTTGTCTCTCTCTGTGCCTATTTTGATTTAGCTAAATTCTCCATAAAACTGTTTTCATTGGTATATTTTACTGTTTCTGTTGTCAAACAACGGAATGAATATGAAATAGTGACTGAAACGCGACCCATTAAGACATAACTAGCTCTCCCTTTCAAGATGTTAAGTTAATCTGCACAAAAATCCTGATAATCGAGCCGTCGTCTGATGAAATCAAATACACATACGATAAAGACAATATCTGTGCTCTGATTTCGGCTATACTTGTAAAATTAGAGAAGCAACATAATATCTGTGTTTAACTGAATTAAAGCGCTGCTCCTCCGCGCGAGACGCAGAGAAAGAGCGAGAGAGAGAGGCGCGCGCGCGTGCTGGGAGAGCAGTACCGGCGGTACCGGTAGATTCTCAGAAACTAAATAAGGTTTGGGCGCTTTTTTGAAGGGAAAAAAATCGCCAAAGGGGTCTGCAATGTCGCTAGGTTGGCAACACGGTGTATCTCCATTTCTCCAACTAGGGGTTGGGCCACGGGTCAAACAGAAAATACGCGCTGCGTTAATCGCGCGTTAAAAAAATTAGTGCCGTTAATATGATTTTCCGTTAACGCGTTATTAACGCGCTAACTTTGACAGCCCTAATATATATATATATATATATATATATATATATATATATATATATATATATATATATATATATATATATATATATAAAATAAAATAAATGGTGATATATTAATATATAGATTTTTTTTATCTCTCTTGTTGAAAAGCATCAATAAAGAGAATCAAACTGAAAACCAAAGCCAGAACACACAAGATCAGATCCGAAACAAATTCAAGCCTGCAAACAAACACAAAACCATTAGTTTGAGGTTTCTCAACGCAGGCGAGCGAAGCACACACAGACACACGCGTGCGGAGAGAGAGAGTGTGTGTGTGTGTGTGCGTCGGGTTACCTGCCGCTCTGGAGGAGCTCTTGGATTTGTGGAAAATGACTTCACCTGGGTTGGGAAGAGGTGTGATGTCTTGGCCTTGTCGCGCGAACTGAGGGTCGTACTCCTTCCCGTCGTAGTTGGCGTCAAATAACTTCTTAAACCACTGGACGAACTCGAAGTTGTCCTGAAACCTCCCTTTCACGAGCTTCTCCACGGGAATGATCTGAAATCAGACATCACATGTAAGAAGGTAGGGCTGTCACAATATATCGCAATGCAGAATTGCAACAATATGTTTCGTGGATAGTTCAGCCAAAATAAAAATTACTGAGTGAGAAAAAATTCAAGTTTTCAGTTTTAGTGTCAGTTAAGGCGAGACACTACAGGTGAATAGGGTAAAATTTTAAAATAATAGATATCACCATGAAACTTCCTCAGTTGATTACTTACACAAGTCTATAAAAAAAATGTATTACAAGTTTTAGAAATTTGTATGTTTAATTATGCAAATTAGGCATTATCTCATTAAATATGCACGATTTTGCATACCGGTATATTTTCGGTAGATAGATCTGAACATATGATAAAGCCAGGAGCAAAATTATTTAACTAACTTCCTGGTAAATTCGGGAGAAACTTACAGCCGCAAGTAAACAAAATGCAATAAAATAAACATCTTAATGTATATTTTCAACGTTTTCTTTATAGCAGCTTGAAAGAACACATATTGAAGGAGTAAACTAGCCCAAAATCTGCATGAAAAATCTGCATGTTTTTGCCTGCCATGTCTCGCCTTAAACTAATGTAATGTATAATAATGCATATTTGTGGGTCCTGATAATGCCAAATGTCTGATGTTACCAGTAAAAGTGGCCTATACATTATTATAAATATATCTAGTGAGTGAAACATATTCATCTACAATAATTCTGTATTTTCAGCTTCAGGATCATGAATATTGTTATTCTGGTGTCTCTATTGTTCATTGGGTTTCAGCACCAAGTCCAAGACTATTCATTTACACACACAATGTAATATCAAATTTAGTATTTTAATCAACAAAATACTACCTTGTCGACGCTCATCCTCTTGAACGCCGCCTGCAACACTTTGAAGTTGTTGATGTATTCGTGCTCCAGTTTGGCCTGAAACTTCACCTTCCTCAGCAGAATAGAGCCGGGAAACAGCATGTCCATGAACTGGCAGTACGCCGCGCCTGAGGAACGCCACAACACAACCCAGCAAGTCGAGTCACATTTATTTACACAACACAGAGTGCTTCACAACAGCTTTACAGAGAGAACAGGACAATAATGCAACAAAGTTTGTGTCTAGAAGAAATTAGTGTCACAGTCCAGCTTAAAGCAACACTATGGCACTTTTCCTCAGCGGTCCCCCTACAGGTTAGAAGCGGAATTGTCCATTACCGCTGTGGTAAATCATTTAGCCTCCGGTCGCACACACGCTCGCTGTTTATCCAGCTCCGGCTTTGGGATGAACGATGTCCACAGACAATGTAGAGTATGATGCATGATTTCATGAAAGTATGATGTATTGCGACATCAGAAACGAAGAAAAACAAAATAATGACTATTGTAACGCTTGCCGTAAAGCAAGTCACATTTGTAGTTTTCTTATGTCTCATTAGAACTACAGAAACGCGACCCGATCTGGCAATCCTACATACTGTGGTAATATCAGATAAAGGACCGCAAAGCGAATCCAGAAGTGCCGTTCACCCTGTTATGACTTGATGAACCACTGATACGATTTTGGAAACATTATTTTAAGGTAAAAAATGTTACATAGTGTTGCTTTAAGTAAGTTCAGAGATGTTTCGTTTTTTTTATTTAGTTGTGATGTCATCGTCCAGCTCAGTTCAGTTCTCATATAATGCTGTCAATGCAGGAGATCAATAATATTGTTGAATATTAAATTAAATGTTAAATTTAATGTCCCCAACTAAGCAAGACAAAAGCCACTAGCAACACCAGCAAACACATTAGGCCCTATTTTAGCGATCTAAGCTCATGGTCTAAAGCAAGTGCACTTAGGCCGTGTCCGAATCCACTTTTGTTAGTTTAATGACGGGACAAATGGTCGGTGCTCCCGGTGCAAGATCTGAAAGTGTCATCTCTATTCTCATAATGAGTAATGGGTGTGTTTAGGGCGTAATAAACCAATCAGAGTCTCGTCTCCCATGTGTGATTGTGTTTTGTCAACAATAAGCATAAACATTCTGCACTTCAATTTTGTAGTGTGGATCATTCATCGCGACATTTAAACTGATTCTCAAGTTTAAAGGGTTAGTTCACCCAAAAATGAAAATTCTGTCAGTAATTACTCACCCTCATGTTGTTCCAACCGCGTAAGACCTTCGTTCATCTTCGGAACACAAATTAAGATATTTTTGATGAAATCTGAGCCATGTCTCACTCCTCCATAGGCTTCTATGTGACCGAAACTTGCTGGCCCAGAAAAGTTATTAAAGAGATCGTTAATATAGTCCAAGTGACTCCAGTGGCTCAATCTTAAGTATATCAAGCGACGAGAATACTTTTTGTGCGCAAAAACAAACAAAAATAACGACTTTATTCCACTTTTCATTTCCTTCTCTCTGGGCCTCTAGTTGGTTCGCGTAGTCTTTTTGCGCAGCGCGTCTGTGTTACACGTCATCACGCAGGCTCACTATTGGCCGACGCCGGTCATGTGTGTGATGCGTGATGACGTGCAACACAGACGCACAGCGCAAAAACACTACGCGAACCAACTAGAGGTCCAGAGAGAAGGAAATGAAAAGTGGAATAAAGTCGTTATTTTTGTTTGTTTTTGCGCACAAAAAGTATTCTCGTCGCTTGATATACTTAAGATTGAGCCACTGGAGTCACTTGGGCTATATTAACGATCTCTTTAATAACTTTTCTGGGCCAGCAAGTTTCGGTCACATAGCAGTCTATGGAGGAGTGAGACATGGCTCAGATTTCATCAAAAATATCTTAATTTGTGTTCCGAAGATGAACGAAGGTCTTACGCGGTTGGAACAACATGAGGGTGAGTAATTACTGACAGAATTTTCATTTTTGGGTGAACTAACCCTTTAAGAATCTGTGAATCTTTTTTTTTTGTGATTTTTTTTGTGTGGCCTTCAAACACCTTAAAATGCACATGTGTAGATCAGGAACATATAAATGTGTGTGTGTAATGTATGGGCCCTGGACGCACGCGCGACTGCTCTCAGCGCTAGCAGCGTACCTGAGCAGAGCTGCTCGATCTTGGTGTAGTTGAGGTGAAGCGAGTCGTTGACCCAGGCCAGCATGTCATGTCTGCTCAGGTTCTCGATGGTCATCGATGTGGAGTAAACGTTCACCGCCATCCCCTAACTACGGATAAAGCAGACAAAATCAGTGTTACACAAACAGCCAGATCAGCTAACAGTTACAGCTAACAGAACGCTAGTAGCTAACATTCTCAAAACATATTTTTCTGATACAAAATGTCAATAATTTGTGAACAAACAAGTATTCATTACTTCACTGAGCTCATTGTTTCTGCCTTTAATTATTACATTGTTTAAATTAAATTAATACATTTTTAGCTAACAGTGATTTTGTACATTTCTGAAATGCATAACTTAGACATCTTATAACAGATCGCTCTAAATTGTAATATGGACTCTTCTGTAAAGCGGATTTGAAATGATGTGTGTTGTGAAGAGCGCTATACAAATAAAAGTATTGAAAAAAAAAAAAGATGAAATATTAAATTTGTTTTCCTGCATGTCATGTGACCATTAACTGACATCATAGAACATGAAATATTAACTTTAAATCTAAAATTCTTAAAAGCTTTAATTCCCAGTTTTACAAGTTCAACTAGAAGTCATTAATACTGAAGGGAGAAACTGACACTCAAAACATTCTGACAACCAATGGCGTGAGTTTGGGGGCGGGACTCTCTGCTTGTCCGACCAATGGCAGAGGGCGCAGTGTTCAGGAAACTTGTTTAGGATTATTGTTTTTCAACTGTTTTTGACACAGAGGCTAAATTAGGCGAGATCACATGATCACATGCTCTCTGTTTCAGTAG
>CM043361.1:51786231-51796231 GCA_023718395.1 Leucaspius delineatus
AAGACCTCTAACTGATATTTATCCTGTAATTTAGCCTCCCCGCCCTCTGCAAATACTAGATATGTGTTATAAAAAGCAAAGAAATTAGCCTACCTAAAAGAACAGACTTCATTAAGCTTGTTGTTTTTTGGGGTGGGGGGGGGGGCGTATGTGACGTAACCCAGTATAAAACACTGCCCCAGTATAAAAGCTTCAGTAGCAGCCGGCGTCTCCCTTTAGATGAACCCACTCTCACACCAGCCTCACTCTTCATCTTCATCATCTTCATCTTCATCACCAGAATGGCTCCCGCTGGAGTAATGTTCTGCGCTTTCTGCTTAATCACTCAGGTAAGACTTCACATGTTGATTGTATATCTTGTGCTTCATAAGATATACACTATGACGCTATTTATGGAAACAAACTTTGTTGCATTATTTTCCTGTTATCTCTGTAAAGCTGCTTTGAAACAATCATGTGTTGTATAAAGCACTGTATAGATTAAAAGCTTTTTAAACGCGTTATTAAAGATCTGCGTTTGAATGCACCTGGGGTCCTAAAGAGGATAATGAATGTACATTACAAATCAGTCTATGTGTTTGCTTTATATATAAAGTCAATGTTAAAATTGTATGAAGTAGGAATGCAGGATTCATCCAATCCTCAACTCCATTCGTACGCGATTGAGTGTTTGCAAAGTTAAATTTGGGCACTTTGTTCGTTTTAAATGTGGAATCAGGGTCAAGATCATCATTGTAACGAGCTTAATTGTGATGATTTTCTACACAGACTACAATATAGCCAAAGCATCATTAAAACACGAAAAAGTTATAGCTTTTTTTTTTATTTATTTTTTATTTTGTATGCAATAGTAGCCAAAAAAATCAAAAAAAAAAAAAAATCCTCATCTTCTCTCAGGCTTTCCATTCAGAGAAAGGGAGAGTTTGTTAAGAGCTCGACCACCGCGCTTGTGGCTTTGGGAGAATGAATCATTTAAAGTGTATCGATGTCTGTCCCGAGGCTTGAGTTTCTCAGAGACTGTTCTGTCTCGGACACCTGATCCGTGTCTTTCCCTGCGTGAGAACCCGAAACACACACACACACACTCTCTCTCTCCCTCCGCTCGCTTTTATCTCAGATTGCCTGGACCGTTATAACGCATGCAGTTTCCCTCAGAGTATCTGATCTTACACGCTGTTTCAGGGCGCGCTCGTGATTTCCCCGCAGACGCACTTGTTGTTTTGCGCGCGTGTTTTAAAAGGCTCATTGGATCGTATGCATTCCATGCGACATGCAAATATGTGTGATTTGCATTAAAGAATCCATCCCGCTGAGATTTGAGGATGCAAATGAAGGTTTTGGAAGTGTTTTGCATAACTTAAGCGTGGCGCGTATCGACCGCGCGTAACTGTCTCATTTGCATGTGCTCGTGTGGTAATGTCCTTTTTTTTCCTCTTTTTTTCTTCTTCTCTCCTCAGGTTTTGTCCCAGAGTCCCACAGTCTCCCCGAACAACTCCACCGTGCAGGCCGGGAATCAGACCGTGAGCGCGAACGACACCATGGCCACGGACACGTACGGCTCCGCGAACGCGACCGCGCCCACCGGCACCGGTGTCATGACGCAGGCTCGCGCGCTCTACGTGCTCGTCCCCGTCGCCATGGCAAGCAGCCTCCTGCATCTCTGCTGCTGAGGTTCAGATCGATCATCATTCACATGTTCCTCGGGGCCAGCTCTACCACTTCTCCTTCTGTAGCTTCACCTCAATTGGATTTTTTGGCCCTGGACACATGGAGGACATTATTAAAACCTCACCCGGCTTCCTTTCCCACAAGAAAACTTCCAGTTTTTGCATTGCTGAGCCTGTAGAGCGACATGAAGGCAGATGTCCCGGCACAAATCTGCTGGACGGGACATTGTATGATCTTTGGTTGATGGCCGGATCGTGCAAGATGCATTTTACACATTGTGATCCAAACTAAACTCACGTTTTTTTTTTAATGGGTCTTTTGGGTTTGTCACTTGGAGTTGCAGGTGGATTTTCATCTGTGTATTTGCCCACTTTAGTTCTGAATCAAACTGTTAGTCATTCATTGGCATGAGATGGACACTTTGTAATATTGTTTTTCTCTTGCATAGTTTATATTTTGTACAAAATCGTTTTAATGTTTGTAAAACATGAGTACATGAGAATAAACAATGTACACTTGAACTAGTTTGGCTTGTTTGATGCATGGGAGATTAGAGGAACATTCGGATTTTTTTAGGTAACACTTTATTTTACAGTGTCCTTGTTACATATGTTACATGTACTTACTATAGTAATAACAGTAAATCATGCATAATTACATGCAACTAACCCTCAACCAAACCCTAACCCTATAGTAAGTACATGTAGTTAAATAATATCACTCAGTACTTAAATGTAAAATTATACTGTCATAACAATGACACCTTAAAAAAAAGTGTAACCTTTTTTTCTATCAGTGTGCATAACTGTGAATGCATTAATTTTGTAGACCAATGCATGAGTCAGAATTATTTTTAGTTGAGCACAGGTGCTTAATTTGCATTCAAAATCAAATCCATCATGCATGAAAGTCTCTGGGAAACGTATGAACAATCTTCTGTTGTTTAGCTTCACACACACACACACACACACACACACACACACACACACACACACACACACACACACACACACACACACACACACACACACACACACACACACACATCCTCCTACCACCTGCAATCATTCTTCAATTTATGTGTTTGATTCACTTAATATCCAGAGTGAAGACAAGATATTATAAATCAGTCAAAACTATAAAGGGTGAAAGTGTCCGAAACAAGCAAGTACATTTACTAGTGCAGTCGAATCGATTAATCGCGATTAATCACATCTAACATCGGCTAACAGTTTGTTTGCATAATATATGTAGGCTGTGTATATATATATATATAATTGTATATGTGTGTCTGTGTATATATACACATGTAAATGTGCACTATACAGTGTATATTACACACATACAGACATATATAAATCTAATAATAATATATACTTTTATGTTAGATGTGATTAATTGCGATTAATCACGATTAATTGATTCGACAGGACTAGCACATTTACAAACAAACGGCAAGTAACACTGAATTAAATGTGAACTTTCGAAGTGATAACATTTATCATAATATTCTAAGAATGTTGCCATTAAGATATTTAAAACGTTTTCTTGAAGGTTAGCCAAAATACGTTTAATTTCATTATTTTAAATATATTGGGAACTTACTTTTTAAATGTGCGACATTTGCTAATGAGTAGTAACATTACAAAATAACATTTTAAACTAAAACACGTCATGAAAAATGTTTCTGCGCTAACTTTTCGACATTATTAAAGACCATTTAACATTGAGTGATGTTCTAATAATGTTACTGGAAGAACGCTTATTCATAACGCTGGGAAACGTTTTATTTACATGAATTTGATGAATCAGTCACGATGAGAGCAGGAACACTAATGAACACTAAATTAACAGCTTTTATTGAAGTCAAAATATTATGTAATATCGCTGAATCAAACAAAACAAGTCACAATCGAAGGTTATTTTAAACGCTGTGGTTTGAAATGGTCTCGGGAAGCAGGAGAGTTTCGGATAAAGGCACTTAATCATTGATCGTCCTGATGAATTATTCAGGGTGTGTGTGTGTGTGTGTGTGCAGGTTACGGTTACAGGACGACCGTGTGATGATGAAACCCGAACTGCATGCTGGGATAGAAAGTGAGAGCGGCGCTGTAGATGAGCTGATTACAGTTTTTTCCAATTGCTAACACACAATTGTGCAAACTAGCCTGGTTTAATCAAAATACTGAACACAACCACACACCCAAACGGCAAAATACCGCAATATCTGCAACCAAAACTACACATAGCATTACCAGAAACTTTTGCAGGAAATGGCGCACACTTCATTCATATTAGCAGGTTTTTAACGAACGACACACTGTTGTGGATCATGAAGAGCACTCTCATCTTCAGTGTGCTTCGCCATAATACTAAAATAGTTCAAATTGTAGAACATTCTTCAGATTGTTCACATGCACAGAAATATTTGCAGAAACACACACACACATGCTGTTGAAACATTTTTTATTTTATTTTTAAAGTGCAACATGTGCACAGCAGAAATATTTACACTGGACTGAACACAAGTATGCTCACAGAAACAGTAAAGTGAAAATATTGAAGTGTTAACAGTGAAGCACTGAGGTGTTTGGTCAGGTGACGCATGTATCGGCCAATCAGATCATGGAGTGTCATTTTGAATGGCAGTGTTCTGAAATGGCAAACGTGACGTTATGTCAGATTGTTGTGTGTTACGCAGAGAACTGTGTTCAGTGTGTTTAAAAAGTGCCATTTTGAATTGCAAAATGTGTGGAAAGCAGAAAATGTGTTTAGACTTTTGGAGACTTGAAGAGGTTTTGCTCAGTGTGTGTGTGAGTTTAAATAATTGTGCTGTGTGTGTCATTTTAGTGTGTGAGCAACTGGAAAAAAATTTAAACCACAGGATCTTCTGAACGAACAGACTCAGATCTGCTGAACACTCATGAACTATTGTGTGTGTGTGTGTGTGTGTGTGTGTGTGTGTGTGTGTGTGCGTGCGTGCGTGTGTGTGTGTGTGTGTGTGTGTGTGTGTGTGTGTGTGTGTGTGTGTGTGTGTGTGAGCAGGTCAGGCTTTGTTAAATGCTAGAAGTGGGCGTGTGTGTGTGTGTGTGTGTGTGTGTGTGTGTGTGTGTGTGTGTGTGTGTGTGTGTCTGGTATTTGCCGTAAAGTGACCAGGTCAGAGAAATGCTTCTGTCCCACAAACACACATTCAGCATGTGCTTTACACACACAAACACACATTTACACACATTCAGCATGTGCTTTACACACACAAACACACATTTACACACATTCAGCATGTGCTTTACACACACAAACACACATTTACACACATTCAGCATGTGCTTTACACACACAAACACACATTTACACACATTCAGCATGTGCTTTACACACACAAACACACATTTACACACATTCAGCATGTGCTTTACACACACAAACACACATTTACACACGCGGTGTAAGACAAAAATTAGGAAATAAAAAGCACGATGGAATGGTGCCAGTTATATCAAATACAGTAGTATACAGCAAATTTAAAAAATACAGTAAGTCTCTGTATGTGGTGTTAGACTTCACAGAAAATTCCCATGATGCAATGGGAATCACAGTTATTTACTGTAAAGAGGAATAGCAGTATAATACTGGGGGATTTAAAGTAAACGACTGTAGAAATTATACAGAAAAGTCTAACAGTGAACTTCAGACAACATTCAGGATTTTTCAGGATTTTTTGATGAATAGAAAGTTCATCATTTATTTGAAATAGAATGTTTAGAAACATTATAATCCTGCGACACTAAGAGCTTGATGTGATGTTGGAGATAACACACTGTTTCCTGAGAGGACAGACTGGGATTGATAAGGGCTTGTTTGTGTTTGTAGACCTGTTTTTATCATTCAGATCATCTCTGAACAAACAACCCGTCATCGGCTCAGTGCTCGTCCACACCTGTGTGTTTACCTGCGCATTAACACACACACACACACACACACACACACACTGAAGGATGTAGGAGCCATCAAATAAAGAGCCTTTTGTTTCAGCAATGCACTGATAATCTCTCTTCCCCCCCCCCCCCCCACACACACACACAAACACACAGTGTGAAAACTGTTCGCCATTGAGGCTCATGGAATGTTGGGCTCAAAGCTACTTCCTGTTGCAGGACAATGCACTTCCTGTTGCTTTCGTCCTGCAGTCAGATCTGGAAAATACGAGAATATTCCTGTTCTTCACCAGTACCAATTCATTGAAATGAAAATACACAGCTAACAATTTTTCTTGCCTATTTACTGGGATCATCTTACAAAATCTGAAATGATATTTATCGCCCCATTCGTTGTCAACCATAACTTTCACCCTCTAGTCTAGACGCTTCTGGGATTTCGGTCAATTACAATCTATTTTCCCCATGTATTAAACACACGATATGCTTATGTAATTATTACATGGCTTGGTTGAATTCTATGCGTTGCTAAGTATAACACACCGTTGCCATGAAAAACAGAGCGTTGCTATGGACGCAGGATTCTAACCGTAGAGACGGAACGGACTATTTTCTTTAGCGGAAGCAATACAATCGTTTTTAAATCAATAAACTACTTTTTAAATCAATATTTTGTGTCATTAATCAATAATATATAGCGAATAAAACCCTTCAGGCTGATTCAAGACCCCTCCGCGATCAGCCTGTCGGGGGGGGGGGGGGGGGGGTATTCGCTGATATGCACTGCTTTAGCAACAAGGCAATGTTTCTGTTGTGGAAAACTGAAACGACGGCAAACATATGATGAGATAAACACCAGCAGCACAGAAAACACCAGCTTCATCACACACTTTCTGAGAAATACAGTAAATTAAAGTGTGTGAGGGAGGAAGAAGAAGAGAAACACACCCGGGGAAACTGGATTACGGCTCTCGATCTCTGCAGCTGCTGCTAAATCACATCTATTAAGCAGTTTTTTAAAGGTTTATGATTCAGATGTAAACTTAATTACATTTTTTGTCTTGTCCTGACATGATTCAGATGTTAGGACAAAAAAACAGAAGCACAGCGTCATCGTGACGGTCAAGGGCGAGCGATGGAGTCATTAGTTTGCCAGGTCAGCTCTGTTGTTCTGCTGGAGGTTTTGCATGACACTGATCTCAGATAAGCAAACACAAGCCTCTCTCTTCTCTTGATTTAATGGACAAAGAAGATTCACTGCTGAGAATCAATTAACAATCTGATCCAATCCTGCTGTCTATTAAACACCAGCTCAGCAAAATCTACAGCAACACTAGCCGTGTATTCCAGTGCAATATCACAACATTCTTGAAACATTTAGTTGAGAAGAAAAATGACATATAGAAATAAGTCGTTTTCTAAAAAAAAAAAGAAAAAAAAAAGTGATTTTATGCTTAAAGATAAATAAAAAGATAAAGATAAAGATAATTTCCACTGAAACAGGAAGACAGGGCGGGGCATATGGAACAGCTCCTCCCCCTTTTTAAAAATAGCCAATAGCGGTTGACATCGCTGCTCATCCAGAGCCGTTGAGATCGTTAAAGACGCAGTTTCCTCATATCTAACCGTTTCTCCTTCTAATCTCCTCCATATCGCTTTAAAGGGCTGGTATAATGCCCTTTCACAAGTGTGTGTGTGAAGTTTGAGCTCAAAATACCCCACTGATATTTTTATATCGCATGTTAAAGTTGTCACTTTTTGAGGGTGAGCAAAAACGCACAGTTTTTCTGTGTGTCGCTTTAGATGCAAATGAGCTGCTGCTCCCAGCACCGGGGGCGGAGCTTCAAGAGCTTGTGTCATTTTACCTCACACACACACACACACACACACACACACACTGAACATTTCAAAAACGTTTAGCCTTTTATGTTCAAACCGGAGTCAGACAATGATGGAGAGACTCAAGAAGAGACAACATGTAGAAGCAACAGGACATTTCTGAATGGTTAGTTGATGAATGTGTAGTTATCTTCTAGCCATTCATTAGCATATTCTGTCTTGATAATCTATAAATCGCGTTCTGGGGGCGGGGTTTATGTAAATTTTAGGGTTTGTGATGTCACTAACCCATGAAGAAGCTCATTGTAGTCTCTACCAGCCGTTTGTTGTAGTCCTTAAAAAGCGATTTCTTTAAAAGAAAATATCTCCCTTTGCTCTGAGCTTTGAGCGTCGTAACTTTGCAGATGTTGTTTATGATCAAACAGCAACATTACACACTAACTAAAGTTAGAAAAGTCAAATCATCATGTGATCCGCTCTGTGCCGTCGTGTCTCTGGACACTAACGTGAAACTCATTCGCCCCGATGGAGAGCGTATTCACACTGTCTGAATCGTTCCCTGTCCCCTTTATAGATGTGTGAACAAGGGACTGATTTCAGCACGTCTATTTATAATGAAGGGGGCGGGGCTTCAGATTCTAGAGAGCATTTGATTGGACAGAAAATCTGATGAGAAGCTGAAGTGTAGAGTTGATCCATATCCATAAGTGAGAGACTAAGTTTTGAATGCTTATATCTTCTAAATGTGAATTTTGTGATAGTTTTGGAGCGGACTAGCTTATAGATAACAGTAATGCTAACATATTCATACTTTACGTTCCCGGAAGAAACTCAAGACTAAATAGAGGTGTTTCAGGAGTTCAGAAACACTGATATAGAACTTTGAAACCTTTTTCAACATTACACACTAAAGACAGATGAAAAAAAAGCAGAATATCGCTCTTTAAGATTATTTTATTATAATAAAACCAGTGCATATGTTTGACAGATGCAGATTATGCGTGATTTACTCTTAGGAAGAGAATAAACGCTCGTCACTGTGAAATGAGATTTCAGCTCGACTCATTATCATGTGCATGCGCGTAATTTGCACGGGGGTTACGGGGGTTATGACCCCCCCAAAAATCTGATCCAGCTAATATAACCCCCCCAATATCATCACATCATTCAGATTAAAATAAATATGAAATATTCCGAATGAATACTTTTGTTCGTTTTCTTAATTTCATTTGCCAGCAAGAAAGATAGTATCATATTTTAAATAATCTGTAATGTACCCCCCGCCCACCGCACCGCCGACCACTTGGTATTACCCAACCCGCTTTCTCGACCAAGTTTGTTTGTTCACTATTTTGCGCAGTCGCTGGGATGAATGGTTGGAGAAAGCTGACGGTGCATGCTAACGGATGGAAAGATGAAAAAGGACACTGAAAGGCAGCCAGATAACGATTTTTCATTGTTGGTCGACACCATTTTTTACAGTCTATGGTCGACACCAGCCAAAAAGAGGAAAAATCCTGACCAAACGGAGGTGCGTTTCTCAAAGTGTGAGGCGGGGGCGCGGGCGCGTGCGCAGCCCACTGCTGGGGGGGAATAGAGACATGACAAATGGGGCGCGACAAACAGGTTTTGTGCCCATCTTTTTAATTCCTTTATTTATTGACCATACACTCAAAACAAAACAAAGACACATTTAAATGTAAGCCTTGCTTAACCTTTTTACACGTAAGTTTAAAAGTTTTTCAAGGCGACCGTTATTGATCGTAGTAGCTAGGCTATCACTTTATGGTTCCCATGGAGACGCGTCATTCATTGCTTGTCACACCGCAGCCACAATAGCGCTGAATGAATGACTGATGATCTGCTTTTATTTCTTTTTATTCAAAATTTCACAAATTAGTTAGTTAGTTGATGTTAAGTTTTTAAAATGTGATGTTAATAAAATACATTTTAACAGATAAACTTAAAGATTTTGTTAGTGGATGGTGAGTTTTGGTGATGCCCACCAATATGTGAAATCTGTTCAGAATAAAGGTGCAAGCTGCACTCCAGTGTGCCACCCTATATTGTAATATTGAGAGTTGAATTGTGCATAATACATTTGCTGCATGTAGGTGCCAATACAGTGATGCAATTGATTAATCTTTAAGTTCTTTTTTTTTTTTTTTTAATAAGATATTGAACACACAAAAAATCAATTAAGTGGAAGCTGCCACTGCTGGCTAGTGCTTAAACACTTAATTTAACTACTGTGTCATTATGGCATAAATAGTCAAGTGAACAGCTGCATTTACGTTAAGTAGCCTAAATCAGTAAAAGTATCACAATGTATTTCTAAAACAGGAACGGCAAATGACCTTTTACACAAGAAAATTATTCAATAAATAAATTAAATATGCCGCGAGTTTAACCCCCCCAATGGTAGACCCAAAGTTACGCCCTTGATCATGTGTACTGGACAAACACACAGTTAATCAGACAAACACACAGTAATTGACTTCACACACAGACTTCATCGGGAATCTTCCGGCCTGATTGTTCCTCGATGGGTTTTTAAA
>CM043361.1:51801231-51806231 GCA_023718395.1 Leucaspius delineatus
TCTATTAATGAAGAACGTTAGTTTCATAACTTCGAGAGAAACTTTACAGAACGTTAGTGCTGACTGTGAGAAGAAAGCATCGGTTTCTATTGTTCAAGTGGCCCGTGAAACACGAGCGAATCACAGCGTCCGAATTAGTGGACAGAGAACAGCCGAATCCCCCAGACAGCCAATCAGCACAGACGAAATCCCCACGGGCCAATCAGAACAGAGGAAACCCCCACGGGCCAATCACACGTCTCAATGATCTGAACAAAGCTGCAGCTGATTAACAAAACAAACATTTACTTATAAACACACTTATACAGCTTAAAAAGAAGCAAATGTCCATATAGGTACAAAGTCAAACTGAAACATTATTATTGTTCAAGTATGTGCTTTTGTAAAGGCAGCTTGGACGCGTCTCAACCACAGTTTATAAAAATAATACAATGTCCAGTAGAATATGATCATATTCCATACGCTGATGAGTGAGATTTTCCACAGCTCGTGGTCCCTGTGGTGCAGCTGCCTCACAGGACACTGGGCCCCCTGGCGCAGCTCTGCCACAGAGCAGTAGGTCCCCTGATGGAGCTGCGTGGAAGGGACTCTCAGAGGATCTCCAGGGACCATCTCTGATTCATTTTGTTTGGGTTGAATTCATTGAGAATAATCTGGCTTTTGTCAAACTGCTGACCTCCTGTAGAGAGAGAGAAAGAGGATATCTATTTAAAATGTGCATTGCATTTTTGCATTTTGGCTTATATTAGTAATACCTGTTGTCTGAATCTTATTAAAACTTTCAAGAAAGTCGTATTTCACACCGACATCAAAATCAAGCGTTTTGCATCTGTAATTTTACGACACTTATTTTAATTGCACATTTTGAAACAGCTAATGATGTATTATTTAAATGACCAATTCTTAACTTAATTGGAGTGTATTTTATTTATTTTAATTATTTCACTGTAAAAAATTATGTTCTTCCTCAATATTTCTGTCCTGGTTTCCAGCACAAATATCTAAACATTCTTAAATCAACATACATTTACTGGAAAAGCAAAATTACGTTTATTAATATATGAGCAATGCATCAAACTGAAGTGAGTTTTTGCTTAAAACAAGAGCAAAAATCTGTCAGTGGAGTCAGAAAAAGAATAGAAATGTAGTTTATTTTTCTGACTCCATTGTCAGATATTTGTTCTTGTTTTAAACACTTCACATCTTACTATCTTCAGTCATTTTGCTTCTCCAGTAAAAGTATCTTGATTTAAGACTCTAGATATTGAGAAAAACACATTAGAAAATGCAGTGTATTATTATTATTATTTACAAAAAGATTACAATGTAAATATGCCTTTCTTTTGCACTGAGTGCTTAAATGACAATTGTCAATCATAACGGCACTACAAATCATTTACGTTATGCAAAATCTATGAATTATGAATGATGACAGGCATTTCTTCATGAGATTCAGCCTGATAAATGTTTAATGATTTGTATTCGGGTGAGTTTCTGTCATTGTTCATTAGTTTCCGACCCGCCTGTCATCTGTTGATCTCCACATGTGTGTGTGTCGTGTGTGAAGATGAAGCTCTTTCAGTCAGTGTCTCTGAATAAGAGCATCTGTCGCATGAGTATTACCAGAGCCGTTCTGTGTGAATCCAGCAGGTGGCGCTACACGCTCATCTATTCATTCATCTAATGCAAACAGCCACATTTCTGAGGTTAGCACAAATCATGTGGATTTATGAGACAGCTATATTAAGAGTAATGACTTCCAGCAGGCTAAACTCACTAGTTTTCTTTTCCAGAGAGTCATTAAAGGAAGCAACACACAACAGTTAATGAGCTAATGCCATAAATCACATGGTGTCTGTTAAAGGAATGTCAAAAACTTAAACCTGGTTACCACAGAAAATACTTCCACACTCATTTCTCGGTTAGTAAAAACAAAGGCGTTTCAATGGAAGTCTATGTGGAACGGGTTACGCTGAAATATAATCAAGTACAAATACTAGTTGAAAAAGTTGAAATGTTTCCTTTGCAACAAACTGAAATGAGTTTAAGTTGAAGCACTACAATTAGTAACTGGAAGTAACTGGAAACTAAAAACTAAATAAATAAACTAATAAAATGACAAAAGCATATAATGATATGATTAAATGAACATGCAACTAAAAAATAAAAGCTAATTCAGATGTAATAAAAATGGAGTACAACTAAAATAAAACTGAATTCAGTATATTTGCCTTGTTTTCCAGCACTAATATCTAAACATTCTTAAATCAAGACACATTTACTGGAGAAGAAGAATGACTGAAGATATTAAGATGTGAAAATGCATCAAAATGAAGTTTTGAAGTCTTGTTTTCTGAAAAATGCATTAAAATGAAGTGAGTTTGAGCTTAAAACAAGAACAAATATCTGACAATGGAGTCAGAGAAATAAACTTAATTCAGAGAGAAAACGAGATTATTTTTCTGGCTCCATTGGCAGATATTAGTTCTTGTTTTAAACACAAACTCACTTCATTTTGATGCATTTTTCAGAAAACTAGACTTAATATCGTCATTTTGCTTCTCCAGTAAATGTATGTTTTGATTTGTTCACTGGAAATCAAGACAGAAACACTGAGTTAAAACACCATTTTTATGAGGGTTGAACTCAGTCCTGGTGGATCTCACAGACGCTCGTGGACGCATTCCCTGCCCTGGTGTGAGAGTGTTTCGAGCGCTCTCTGACCTTTGACCTCCAGCACGAGGTTTGGTTTGCTGTGACTCCGGATGATCCCGTCGCTCGTGATGTTCCAGAGCTGATGAGGTTTGCCGAACTCTGAAGACAGAACCGCTCGAGATCCGGGCATCAGAACGCCAGAACCCACATCCACACAGCAGTCCAGCAGCCACTGACACACACACACACACACACACCGTCATCACTAATGCTTTATCACCACGTGCTATCAGATGGTTATACCATGGTACCTAAAAGTACATATACATATATACAGTCAAACCAAAATATATCCAGGCTCCTTCAGCATTTCTCACATTATCAGTTTATCCGCTATAGTTTAGAGAACGGTAATGAAATATGAGTTATGAACTCAGTTGATATTTGACTGGTTTTGTCCGTCCTTCTGTTAGACTGTCTCACACATGAATTATGTTGAATATCTGTCAGCTGTTAAATTTAACTACACAATTAGATAATACCAGTTTAGCTCAACCAATCACCAAGCAATGCTTCATTGTGTTCAGTCTGTGTGTGAAAAGAGCATTAGCAATTAAAGACAAAACACTTCAGCAAAACATGATCAGCTCAAAGTGTCCGAATCAGTTTTGGTCCCAAATGTCACTGGTAGTCTCTGTATGAAGAATATTTGGGTATAATATGTCACGGTTTAATTAATTTTGTTCTCCTTACTTACATAAATGAATAATAGTGTCCTGATCACACTAGTAAAAAAATATAAAAAATGATATCTGGTGTCTGAATAATGTTTGGTGTGACTGTACACTGTATATATCTCTACCTTGCACTGCAAGCGGCCGTCCTGATAGGCCCAGATCTGTTCGGCTCCGCCCCTCTCCTCGCTCCCCTGGATACGCATCAGTTTGATGTCATCGAGTGACCCGGTGACTGACATCATTAGCCCCGCCTCTTTGTTACGCAAGCGGAACAGCGGTTGCTTCTGGAAGGAGAAACTTTGTTTACAGTAGATGACATGCAGACACTGTGATGGTCAAGTCTCTTCACTTATACAGCGCTTTAACAATGTATTACGTGTTTAGTCTATAGATATGTGCGTTTGAATATATATGTGTGCAGGCGTGTGGTGTTTCTTTACAAACTGACCTCAACAAATTACTTATCTGGCTTTATAAATTCATAATACAGAATTATTTATCATGTGAACTGGACTTATTTTAACAATGTTTAATCAACAAGTTGTTTATTTAACAATGTTCAATGAGGTGAAGGGAAGGAGGCCTTCACAGGGTCCCGCCCCCTAGTGTGACATCACTGCGGTGGGCGGAGCCTCTCACCTGCATGAGTGGGCGGAGCGATCCGATTCGACGCCAGGAGGAGAGTTTGGGCCAATCAGGAACAGCGCCGGGCTTCAGCAGGATCTGAGAACCTCTGAAGTTACAGGACTCGTACAGAACCCACCTGTCAATCAACACACACACACACACACACAGGCTCAAACACACGACACACACTGTATGTGCGTCTCTAAGCTCACACTCCGTTTGTTTGGAGTTTGTGGTCAGCTCAGGCTAAATATACTGTACGTCCCCAGATGCTCTTTCTTTTATGGAAAGAATTTGGCAATTGTGGGAAAAGTTTGAGCCCAGAGCGAGTCTGACGTCTGCACTGCAAAAGCGAACATTAGAGCCTGACATTAACATGTTGCCAACCTAAATGCACAACACACACTTACTAAAACACATTATAATTATAATACACAAATAGCAAGTAAAATAGTTCTGGTTATTATGTACACTGTACACATGATTTATTGTAATTAAGTACATTTAGCATTTCAAGATGTCATGTGTAGTTGAGTGTGTCACTTCTGCGCAGTAGATGTTCAGCGAGGACAGTTCTCTGATGATGGAGAGACGCTGAGCGGATTCACAGGAGTGTGTGTAATGTCACACACGGCTGAAGTCTTTCCACACACTGAAGATGTTTAGAGACTCTATAACTGCTCGGTCAGACCGTATATAAACACTGAATCACTGTGTTCATGGAAACCAGTAAACATGCCAATATGAGTGGAGAAACACACACACACACACACACACACACACGTGTTCAGAAACCGCTGGACAGGCGAGACAGAGTGGAACCAAAGGCAGGAGTCTCAGTGTTTTTATAGTGAAGCAAAAAACTAAAGCTAGTGCTTGTGTGTGTGTGTGTGTGTGTGTTTGTGTGTGTGTGTGTCTGTGTGTGTGCGTGTGTGCGTGTGTGTGTGTGTGTGTGTGTGTGTGTGTGTGTGTGTGTGTGTG
>CM043361.1:51811231-51831231 GCA_023718395.1 Leucaspius delineatus
CTTATATTTTCAATACTTTGCATTTAAAAATAAACTTCTACATGTGTGTAACTAACAGAAAACACACATTTAAAATTGTGGTGCTTCTAATTAAGTGATAAAAATAGGCATTATACACACATTATACACACGCGCACACACACACATTATACACACGTGCACACACACACATTATACACATGCGCACACACACCATACTCATCCTTGCACCAATAAAATGTGCAACACTTTATGTTTTTACCACCAAATTATACGTCTCTAATTACAGTGGACTGTTTTCCTCGACATCTCGAGAGATCCCGAACACAATGCATGATGGGATACGCTCGCACTGCAAAAAAAGATTTTCTTACTTAGTATTTTTGTCTTGTTTCCAGTCCAAATATCAAACATTTCTTAAATCAAGATGCATTTACTAAAGTAGTAAAATTACATTAGATATTATGTCTTGTTTTCTGGGAGAATTAATAAAAAATTAAGTGAGTTTTTGCTTAAAAAAAAGGAAAATGATCAGCCAATGGGGTCAGAAAAATAATCTCGTTCCTGATTGAATTAACATTATTTTTCTGACCCCATTGGCTGATCATTTTCCTTTTTTTTAAGCAAAAACTCACTTAATTCTGGAAAACAAGACATAATATCTTATGTCATTTTACTCCTCTAGTAAATGCTTCTCGATTTAAGAATTTTCAGATATTTGCACTGGAAACAGGACAGAACACTGAGTAAGAAGAGCATGTTTGGCAGTGGAGATGGTGTGTGTTTGGTGTGTGTTTGGTGTGTGTTTGGTGTGTGTTTGGTGTGTGTTTGGTGTGCATTAAGGGCACTTTGGCATTTTTAAGACATGGGAAAGTTTTGCACACTCTCACACACTCTGAAGTGTGTGTGTTTGGACGGGACGAGAGTCTCTCACCAGAGTCACCGGGATCACGGAGGAGATTCGGCTGTCAGTCGCGCCCCAGTCCTCCGGGCTTCCGTAGAGACCCTTCTCCAGGACATACTGACGACCGGACAACCCGGGATCCTCGAACGCCACCCAACTACAACACACACACACACACACACACACACACACACAGACGAGGGGTTAAACACACGACGCACACAGCCCAGTCTTCAAATGTTCTTCAGTTGTGGTGTTCTTGAATCTTGTAATTCTTGAATCAGCAAAAGTAAAAATGCTTTCTGTTAGATTTTGGAATATGCAGAAAAAATAAATCAAATAATAAAGTTGGAAAAGTTCTTGAAAAAGAGACATTGAGTTACTTTGAACAAGGATCTACATTTTTTTTTTTTTTTTACTATGGTAATTATTTCTCACATTTGTGTATATGTGTGTGTGTTATTGTGAGATGTTGTGGAAAGTATATGTTGGTTTATATGTGTTGTATGATTTTGATAAGTCTTAGCAAAACATTCAATAAATAAAGTAAAAAAGTAAAAAAAAGTGATTTACCAGATAATACAGTGTCGTGATACACTCACAGCGAAGTTCGTTTCGTTCTTCGCTTAGAGGTGAAAGAAGTTCGAAATACGTGACCAGCGATATGACATTTAGATGAATATTAATTTATATTAATATTAATATGAATTAAGTTTTTTATCCATATTGGTTTTTGCCGGAGACAGTGTTGGATGAAAAAGAGCAGCATGAACGTTGTGCTAAACTTCTTCTTTTGTGTTCTGAGCAACATGAGAGACAGAATCATTATTTCTGGATGAATTATTCATTATAATAATGTACAACTAAATTCATTTTTCAAGAACGCTGAAGATTATTTAACGTGAGAACAACGCAGCTGCAGTTCTAGGGGAGAAACGCTTAAAGGTCATCAGTGTTTAAAGGTCATCAGGTCATCGGTGTTTAAAGGTCATCAGGTCATCGGTGTTTAAAGGTCATCAGGTCATCGGTGTTTAATGAGCTTCATATTCATCCATGATCCTCAAACTGCACCTACTCCCCAAATAATGACATTCATATAGAGCGGAAGAGCCTGACAAATACAGACCTGCCTGTGTGTGTGCAGCATTCATGCATCTCACACACACATACACACACACTCACACACACACTCACTCACTGACATACATTCACACACACACACACACACACACACACACACACACACACACACACACACACACACACACACACACACACACACACACACAGTAATTACAGTGAACCGCATGGATTGTGAAATGCGCTGCACATGTTCACACTCTCTCTCCATCTCCACCCATTTCAGATTATTTGCATAAATGCACTTCTTTGTTGATCTTTATTCGCAGACGAAATGTTTCCCCCGAATGACGATCAGCCCGAGGCGTTCGAGTGTGTGTTTGCATGTGGGCGTTTATGTCACATGACCAGCCGTTGGCAGCTAATTATGCGCATAAACCTGTTCATTAGTTCTGTGGAAGCGCTAGAAAAGAGTTTACTGGGATTCTGTATGAAACTCTAAACTTCTTTACTCGATTGCTGTTTAATTCATTAAATGTATACACAATTAAAAATGAATAATTTAATAACTAAGTCCATAAAGTGATGGAAACCCTAAAAAGCTTCTATAAGAAGCGTGTGAAAAATGAATAAGTGAATAATTAAATAAAATATACAAATGAATAAATAGGTAAATAAATGTAATAATAGGAAAACAAAAAGGAAATAACGACTTGATAAAATAAATAAATCAAATTTATTTTTTGTATTATTTTTTTCCCTAATTTATTATCCTTTACATTTGTTTTTTAACGTGTTTTTATTCTTTTTAATGGTATTTATTTATTTTAAAGAGCTGCTTTATGCTCATAAAACAATAGAATAGCGAAAGCCTAATATTATATTCTGCACGTCATGAGCTGTGTGTCGCGTGAAGCAGAAGTGAACGCATTGTGAGAGAGAATTCAGCATGTTTGCTTTTCCATCATAGATTAATAATGCCTGAAAGACTGTACAGTACAATAGTACTCATAATATTCATTCATTCGGGTATTTAACATGCTCCTCCACAGAATACCATGGTATTACCACTATACCAAAACTTCGGACTCGGTGTGCGAGGACCTCAACAGACCGGACATACACACTTCTGTGTTGATGTTTTTAGCATCTCTATTGGCTGAATAAACTATAAAGCAGACTCACACTCCTGCCAGGACCTCGATGGAGCGAGTGTGTGGGCCGTAGTGTGTGTCCGACACGTTTTCCAGCGGCTCCTGGAGGTCCATACTGACGCCTCGCTCGGAGAAGTCCAGCTCACTGAACATCTTCATATGAGGGGAAGAGAAATCCTGAAAAACAAGCCAATTCAAAGCATTTTTACGATCTTCTGTCGCCCCTGGAGGATTGTCTCAGATCAGAAAGGTGGAGCTGGCATTTCCTGGTATTGTCCAGAGCACACACACACACTGCAGGTGTGCGGCGGAGATTGCGTAATGCATCACAAAACCTACATTAAAAAAATAACACTGCTAAAAATTATGGTTTGTTTTCCAGCACGAATATCCAAACATTCTTAAATCAAGATACATTTACTGGAGAAGCAAAATATTAAGATATTGAAGATATACTGAAGATATTAAGTCTTGTTTACTGAAAAATGCATCAAAATGAAGTGAAGTTTCTGACCCCATTGGAAGATATTTGTTCTTGTTTTAAGCATAAAATTGCTTAATTTAATTTTTTCTTAATATCTGAGGTAATTTTGCTTCTCCAGTAAATGTCTATTGATGTAAGAATGTTTTCCAGGTCAAAAAACACTAATAATCTCTATTGCAGCATTACTTCAGTGTCTGAAACGCTTCGTTCGGAGATTCAGTCTCTCTAAGCCCCGCCTCTCTGAGAGCTGCTCTGCTGTGATTGGTCAGAAAGCAAACGCTCATTATCATATCTGAATCTCAGCTCTTGATCTCAGTGATACGAACAGTGACGATGGCGTGGGTTTCTCCGTATCAATCTCAGAAAGCGTCTTCTCCACACGAACAACACGAACCAAACTCTTCCAGTATCAGATACACTACAGTGTTTGAGGGCGGGGCTAAGAGACGCTGCTCAGCCAATCAGGACCAGAGGCGGGGATTATGCAAATTAGTTACATAGCAGTGAATTAGCTTTTATTAGTTACATTGTGACAGGAAGTGAGACTGGAATCACTGACGACTCGTTTCATGCAGTTGAAAATCACTTCTTTCTTTTAGGAGACAATAACTTTATTTGATCTTTGAAACTTTGCAGAGCTTTCACATTCACAAACGGCTGCATGAAAGAAAATGTTCCAAAAAAAGCATATTTGTGACCCTGGACCACAAAACCAGTCACAGAATTTTTTGATATACATTGGATTGAGATTTCATCATCTGAAAGCTGAATAAATAAGCTTTGCATTAATGTATGGTTTGTTAGGATAGGACAATATTTGGCCGAGATTCAACTATTGAAAATCTGGAATCTGAGGGTACAAAAAAATCTAAACATTTAGAAAATCTCCTTTAAAGTTGTCCATTTATATTGCCGATTGTGCTGCATTCACTCACAAAAATACATTTTTATATATTTACAAAATATCTTCATGGAACATGATCTTTACTTAATATCCTAATGATTTTTGGCATAAAAGAAAAATCAATAATTTCGACCCATACAGTGTATTGTTGTCTATTGCCACAGATATACCCGTGCGACTCGAGACTGGTTTTGTGATCCAGGGTCACATTTTATTAGTTTTAGTTAATGATAATGAACCTTTTCCTCTAGTAAAGAGACTCACCATGAAGACGGGCCTCAGCGAGAGCAGCTTCTGCCCCGTCCCGCCCCAGTCTCTCCAGTCTAAATACTCTCCTTCCTCCAGGATGAACTGGTGCCCGTCGAAACCCTCGTGCTCGTATCCAACCCACCTGAGACAAGTCGAGGAGTAAAGCATTCATCAGATGTTTAACCCTCAGATGCTCTTCATTCCGGAATATTTTACGTTTAGTTTTTTAAGAATTTTTTACATCAGTGGAATGGTGTGAAACTTGGTAAAGGTTTCGGCTCTTGCTGTGTGAACACACACATAAATCATGTTGATGATCTGAACAGGTTTAATGATCCTGTAAACAATATTCACACTTGAGCTCCTCGCGCTCAGAGATGATGAACGAGACGAATCTCCTCTAGTGGAAGCGTGAGGAACTGCAGCCGAACAACATCTCTCTGAAGATCATCTATCAGATATCAGACTCACATCTGGAACACGACTCGCTTACATTCATGGCTTTGACTTCTTGCAGTTTTAGAGTAAAACTTTTGAATTTGAAAATATATATTTCATTTAAAAATTGAAAATAGTATTTTTGTGCATTTTCATAACAATACACGTAAAAATTCTGTTACTTTTTTTTAATTCACTTTTTAAAACGTTTCTTCACTTCAGCAATAATCTGCCAAGTGTCGTGTTTATAAAGAGATCAAACTTCAGTCTGTCGCTCTAAAGCGTTCTAGATTTACCAGTTTGAGTTGGAAATGTAATTTTCAGGTCTATGCTCAAAGAGTGAATAAATGGATTATAAATACAGTGGAAATATAATTTAGTATAAAAAAATCCCCTAAAAATACAAAATATGAAATAAAACACATTTTCAAACTAAAATATAGTACATTCATTTCATTAACACACAGGTCATTTTTGACGCACGCGAAGAGCACCATATTAGTGCTGGAGAGTGTATGAAAATCACAGGAGTGTTCAGGACTCACAGGCCTCCCAGGATCTTCATTGATTCCACACCCGTCAATCCGTGATCGTCCGGGTCGGAGAAGGAAAACACGTCTCCCTGCACCTCAACTCCACGGCCCTCCAGACCGGCTTTCTCATACAACACCGCCTGAAGGAGAGCGAGAGATCAAGAGCCTCTACGTTTACATGCAACCAAATAATCCGTCAGTAACGGGATTGACTGCTCAATCGGACTGAAACGTTAATACGCCTTAATGGATCCGATTGAGCTCGATCCCAATGAAATTTCGATCGGATTGAAAGATGTGGTTTATTCCTTTTCTAATCTGATCGAGAGAACATGTGAACACTTGATCGGATTGAAAGCCGAAACTGAAAGGACTGCGCATGTGCGATGACGTAAAAATTGCACATATTAATGTCATATAAATGAGTTTCCCGTCATCCTATAATCCTCCTGTCACTCAGAGTCAGTCCTGGTTTCAGTCTCTCATCCACACACGACTGTGCATTTCTACTGTGTGATCAATATAAGCAGCGGCACAACGGTTCATACGCTCATCGTCTCCAAATTATGACCAGAAATGGATAAATATTAAGTCTGCTGTTTAAAACAAATAAACAACCAATGTAGGAGAATAATTATTATGCGCAAACAGCGGGAAACTCTGTATATTCGTGTGCGCATGTCAAAATATATATTCCTATTTGAAGCTTGTGACTTATAAAAACACATCAACCCGATCACATGTTCACATGTAAACATTATATTCAGATTCATCAATCAGTCCGATTGAAACACAAGTTGTGCATGTAAACACTGTGACGCTTGAGAAGACACTGAAACTTTAACACACCTTCACTGCCGTCGGGTTCTCTACTTTCGGGAGGCCCTGTGAAGGAAGCACATGTTAGCGGAGAAACAGCATGAAGATGTGTGTGTAACGCGAGTGTGTGAAGGCGCACCATACGCAAGGGCCTCAAAGAGCCCACGATCGGCGACGGGAAACCCCAGTCCTCAGGAAACGGATATTCCCCAGTCTCCATCACTGCCAGCAGTCCCTGGAAACCTGGATCACTGTAAACCAACCACCTGTAGACGAGAACCCACACCTGTCAATCATCAACCGGCCAATCACAGAGCACCGTATATATCTGTATGTACACTATCTCTCACTCTAATCTCTATTCTTACTCCATTTTTCAAGCTACAACCACCAAACTTGGGTCAGACCTTCAGACTGTTCTGACTCGGGTTGCTGTATATTTCCTAACTGATCCGACTTACGATTCTCGATAAACGGACGATCAAAACTAAGAAAAGTCCCATAGACTTTCATTGAGGGGGGTCAAGACTTTTGCACAATAAGACTTTTGAGTATTTAAGCTATCTATCACTAGCAAAGCATGACCACTATCCTAGCACAACATGTTAAAACATATTAGCAATGTGGTAAATCATGCTAGCAACATGCTAATCATGCTAAAACATGAGAAAGCATGTTAGCACATTGTTAAATCATGCTAGCAACATGTTAAAACATGTCAGCAACACGCTAAATAATGTTAAAATCATGATATCAACATGTTAAATAATGCTAACAACATGCTAATTCTTGCTGACAATGTGTTTTTAAGTTATTTATACAAGGCTTTTATACAAGGCAGTTTTTCACAAACATTACTGTAGTTATTATTCCCCTTTTGTAACTGAAACCAAAAGAATAAACGATTTGCCCTTCAGTCTGAGTGGCGGATTAGTGGCTTCTGGGATTGTTTATATGGTGCTGTGTGACTAATGCCTCTGACTCAAACACCCTCATAAAGCATAACACACTTATGAATCATCAGGAATCTCATGATTATGCTTTCAAAGCGACCTTCCACAACACTGCCACTCTTTCAACGCACACACACTTACACTTTCGAAAGAAAATCAGAGTGGTGTGAGGCAAATCATGGTAAGGTATTCTGGGTTATTTTTAGCATGCTGGTGTGAGGTTGATTTCTGAGGTATTCTTTACAAAGCATCACATGCCCAGTTATTCATAGTGAAGATGTGCATGTCAAGAGCTTCAACTTGACCACACACACCCAACAACAGTGTCCAAACACACACCCCAGTAAACGTTCAAGGTCTGAGCAGGGCGTGTTTGTGAACTTACAGACCACTGTGGACTTTGATAGAGCCGGTGTTCAGAGGAAGGCCGAAACTGCCCACTTCCTCAGTGATATCCACATACTCGGAGCTTCTGCCCCTGCCAGTGGGCTCGGTGAACAGCTCGATCCGGGGAGGAGTGTAGTCCTACACACACACACACACACACACACACACAGAAAAACACAGCACTCACTCCAGTTACTTTTGACACTTCAGAATACGATTGATCGCTTACACTTAAACCGATTATGAAATGGCAAAGGCTGTGATTATTAGTAATGTGCAGCGTGTCAGTGCCGTACGGCTCAGTAAATGCGGCTCACTCTGAAAGCGCTGCGAGTTTGAGTCGCTTATAACGTGCATTTGAAAAAGCAACACGCGTCAAACATGTTTCCAAACGTGATACGCATTTATGAACCTCTTGTCCAACAAAAGACAACATTAACATGCTTTTAACTCACTTCATAATAACATCTGAGCTCCTCCTTCTGTGAGATGATGAGCTTCTGACACAGAATAAGGCAGTCGTGTGTTTATTAGTCATGTTTAATCAATCGAAGGGTTTCAATCTTCTGTTTATTCAGATAGCGATAGTAAGATGCATTAACATCATTAGCCTGGTTCTACCAGACTCTCATACATTTCATTTGTACAGAGAGTCTGGCCTCTCTCCATTGACAAGCGTTAACTTCCCAAGGCGGGTACTCTGTTGAAGTTTAAAACTATTGGATCTGCCCAGAGTCACTCTGGATCTGCCATAACCAATCGCTAACCATTGGTCGTGACGTAACCCTACAACTCAAACTAGCGCACGACCTCAATGTCATCGTTCTCAGCCACTCCCTCTGTTCGCTGATTGGACCGCCAAAAAAATGATCGGAGAAAACCAAAGAATACACCACAATCCCAGACGTAGTACTGAAGGGAAATAAAATTGAGCGGAAGTACGCAGGAGGGCGGAGCCAGGCTAGATGCCCATAGGGATTTCCTGGAATTACGTGTGGTGTGTGTGTGTGTGTGTGTGTGTGTGTGTGTGTGTGTGAGAGAGACGCCCTCTGGTGTTCAGATGGAGCATTTATTACGATCAGCCGCTGCACTGACAAGCTGCGCTTAAAATAATCGCAGCCTTTGCCAAATCACGTGCGGTTTCATTGCGATTAATTGTGCAGCGCTACTTCAGAATGTTTTTAAAGAAGATACTCTTGAGGTTTCTTACTCTGATAGCCAGGCGAATTGAGCCAATGACCATTGGGACAGATGTTTCTTCGCCCTCTTCCGCCCATTGATTGGGCAGTTCGTTAACGCTTTCCTCTTCCAGAGCGATGCATCGTCCCTCAAACCCTGGTTTCTCATACAGTATCCAACTGCAATAGGCCAAAGTGCACAGTTAAATCTAAACTACTGAAAGGCACATCATCATCATCATGCACTGAGTACTTGATCTCCATCCGCATTTGCTGCTTACCATCCTCTGACCACTTTCACAGATATGACACTGGACAGTTGCAGTTGTGTAGCATCAGGTTGATCCCTGTACAACTCAAAGGACTGACCGCTGAACTGATGGTGCTCAAATATCACAATCTGATGGAAACAAGATACATTTAATCATCCCAGCACTTTATGGACTTAACTCTCTGTATGGGGGCGCTTTGAATTACTGCCTGACTGGTACAACAAGTTAGAGTTAATGTGCTTATTTAAAGCATACATGAAATTCCAAAAACTTGGCTCTTGTTATGCAAACAGAACAAGGAGATCAGCTTCTAATATTTGAAAATCTCTGTTAGGTCATGAGTTTGAAATGTTGGCAAACCTTTGCAGGACGCCGATGGATTCCACGAGCTGCTGGAATCTGAAAAATAAAATATTTGCCCTTTGTGGTTAGGAGAAAAATGCAGGTAATTGTTTTGAAAGACAGTAAAAAATATGATGCGACGATGTCCCAAATATTTTACCCTTTAAACATATTAAAACTTCAAATTTCTCATGTTGTCATGTAGAAATACAGACATGCATGAATAACATGCTGGTTTCATTCTTCTGAGCGATTGCAGATATGAACAAACACATTTCTGGGATTTACAAAGAAAATAGACATTGGTGATGGACACATACATTTGGGATTTCTTTTTGAGGTTTAGCTTGAGGGATTTGGGCTTCTGGAAATTGAGGTGCAGGTGGAATCGTAACGTCTTGGGTTTTCCCGTCAGCTACGTCAACAGCCGTATTCGGATCCACTAGACCAGGTATGGAGGCACTTTCTCTAGCCACCTAACCAACCAAATACACACAAACACTGAAATATGTGACATGTTTTACACTATGAGAAACGCTAGCTGGGTATTTGAATGTATAAATGTGTTGTTGCTGTGGTCATGTAGTGTGATGGATGAATGAATAAATGAGGGATGGCTGACCAGTGGGTCGATCGTATTTGATGATCGAGTGGTTTCAGGCTCCTTTGGAAGAAATTTCTCCAGGATACTAGGCAACTTGATGTCTTCAAAGGAAGGAAGAGGTGGAAGAGCGCTAGCATCTGTTTTCATAGTGACAATAGGGTCTACTATAGTTTGTCCATCAGGTTGCAGAACAACATCAGAACCAATCTGGATAGTGCTGGGAAGTGGGGGTGTTTTAGTGTCTGTTAGCATGTTGACTTGGTCAGGTGTCAGGGAAGGTCCATCATCCTTAGTAGGTTTTAGAACGACCTGGGAAGTAGTCTGGGTACCACTGGGATGTAAAAGTGCATTAGAGTCTGTTAACATAGTAACTGTGGGATCTCTCAAAGTTGTTTTGAGGTCAGGTGTCATGGTAGGTCCATCAGACTGGGTACAACTAGGTGTAGGAAGAGAATTAGTGTCTGTTAACATTGTGACCTGAGGGTCTAATGAAGTTGTTTTCAAGTCAGGTATTTGCATAGGACCATCTTCCTTATTAGGTTTTAGAACAACCTGGGAACCAGTCTGGGTATCACTGAGAGGTGCATTAGAGTCTGTTAACATAGTAACTGTGGGATCTCTCAAAGCTGTTTTGAGGTCAGGTGTCATGATAGGTCCATCATTCTCTGTGTGTTTTAGAACAACCTGGGAACCAGACGGGGTAGAGCGGCCATCATTCTTTGCAAGGACTTTCTCTATCATGACCTGTTCGGGTGATTCTGCAGTTGGTGCCAGCTGTGATTGTGGAGTTGACGTAGAGCCAGGAGCATCACTGGGTGATAACAGCCCATCTGAAGGACACTCAGTGGGGCTTAAAAACTCCATGCGTCTCCCTTTGCTAGGGCTGCGGAGAAGGCTAACAATGGAGCACCTCTCCAAACGAGACCTTGTTTTCACTGGCTCTGTTTTACTTTCATCTGACTCCTCCTCTTTTTCTCCCTCTTCCTTTTCAGACTCCTTCCTTTTCCTCTGGAAGATCAGGGACCTAGTGAGGATGCTCTCACGCTCAGGTTTTGTCCACTTAGGTTTGGAGTCCTCCTTCTTGGCCTCTGTGTCTTGGCTCGTGCAAACTGAACTGGGAGCTAAATCCAAAATAAATTCCCTCCTTCTCCTCAAACCAAACTGGAACTCCTCCGGATCAAAGGGTTTCTCTAAACGGTCTTCTCTGATGACTGGAAGGACAAACGAAGGGGGTTGCGGGCGATGATGGTTGTGTTTGCGTTGGGGAAGATTGAACGGCATTGCTAGCCTTTTCACATTTGCAATGAAGTCATCTGGGTCGATGTCCCCCGATGCATCCAGGTTGGTTTTCCTCACAGATGTGCCGAGCTTAGGTTTTGGTTCTGAAATCAACTGCTTCTTCTTTATAGGACGTTGCAGATCCACATCAAGCCAGCTAGATGGAGAGTCCCTGCTCAGGGAGGAGCTTCCAGGTGCAGAAGGGATTTTTGGAAGGAGGAAGGGTTTGGGGATAAACTCCTTTTTTCTTGTGGCTGGATCTGTAGATTTGCTGGAGGGAGATGGGGATTTCTCACTGGCTGATGGCAATGTGTGGGAGATCTTCTCTTTGGTTGAGGCATCAGGAGGCAAAGTCTTTTCCTTCAATGATGATGGTGAAGCCGTATTCTTTTCATTAGTTGAGGCAGGCAAAGTGGAGGTTGTCTTATTGGTTGAGGCTTGTGGTGATGGGGTATTTTCATTAGCTGAGTCTGATGGAGTTTTCTTTTCTTTGGATGAAGGAAGTGGAGTTATAGTCCCTCCATTGGTAGAGGGTAATGGGAACGAGGGTGATGCTGGTGGTAGCGATGTCCTCTCATTTTTAGTAGTCTTATCATTGGAGACTGGTGAATCGGTTGTGGCTGGAGGTGGAGCGTTTTCTTTAGTTGAAGACTTTTTATTGGTTGAGGCTGGCAAAGTGGAGGCTGTCTCATTGGTTGAGGCTGGCAGAGGTGTTGTTTCATTAGTTAAGACTAATGGAGGTGTGGTCTTGTAATCACCTGAGTCTAATAAAGTGGAGGTCGATTTAACGGTTGATGATGGAGAAGGTGTGGTCTTTTCATTTGGTGAGCCTGATAATGTGGAGGTTATCTCGATGGTTGATTCTGGTAGAGGTGTGGTCTTTTCTTTAGCTGATCCTGTTGGAGGCGTGGTGTTTTCAATAGATTTGGCAAGCGATGTGGAGATTGTCTCGTTAGTTGAGGCTGGTGGAGGCTTTGCCTTTTCATTAGTTGATGCTAGTGGATGCATGGTCTTTTCATCATTGGTCTTTCTTTTAGCTGAGTCTGATGGAGGTGTTATCTTTACATCAGTTGAGGCGGGTAAACTGGATAGTATCTCCTTAGTTGAGGCGGGTGGAAG
The DNA here is from genome assembly GCA_023718395.1 of Leucaspius delineatus. Lineage (NCBI taxonomy): Eukaryota > Metazoa > Chordata > Actinopteri > Cypriniformes > Leuciscidae > Leucaspius > Leucaspius delineatus. The sequence goes on from CM043361.1 coordinate 51,823,909, forward strand.
TGTGGCTTTTGGAGGTGTGGTGTTCTCATTGATTGAGTCTGATGGAGTTGTGTTCTTTTCATTAGATGAGGCAGGCAAAGTGGAGGTTGTCTTATTGGTGGAGGCTTGTGGAGATGTGGTATTTTCCTTAGTTGTGCTTTTATTAGCCGAGTCTGATGGAGGTGTTGTCTTTACATCAGTTGAGGCTGGTAAACTGGATATTATCTCATTAGTTGAGGCTGGTAAACTGGATATTATCTCATTAGTCGAGCCTGGTAAACTGGATATTATCTCATTAGTTGAGGCGGGTGGAAGTGTGGCTTTTGGAGGTGTGGTTTTCTCATTGATTGAGTCTGATGGAGTTGTGTTCTTTTCATTAGTTGAGGCTGGTGGAGAATTATTCATGTCATCATTGGAGCCTAATGAAACAGAGATTGTCTCAAGGGTTGATGCTAGTGGAGGCATAGTGTTGTCATTAGTTGAGGCAGGCAAAGTGGAGGTTGTCTCATTGGTTGAGGCTTGTGGTGATGTAGTCTTTTCATTAGCTGAGTCTGATGGAGTTGTGTCCTTTTCATTAGAAAAAACTAAAGTTGTGCTCTTGTCATCTCTTGAGGCTGGTGAACTGGACACCGTCTCATTTGTTGATGCTGGTTTAGTGGTAATCTTTTCACCGGCCTGGCCAGACTGCTCGATAGATGCGTCATTGGCTGTGGATGACGATGAAGTGGGCTTCTTTTTCACAGAGCGCAGAGATAGATTCTCATTATTGGTTGGTATTACAGGAAAAGTATTATCAGACAACTGATCTTCTGTCTCTGCAGAGTTTATGTCTCCATTTACTATAGATGTAATTTCTATACTAGTGGTTTTACTCTTGGTTTTGTCTGTGCCTCTGTCTTTAGCTTCAGTGCTGGTCTTTTGTTGTTGTTGTTGTTGTTGTTGTTGTTGTAAGTCCCTTTTACTGGAAGCTTCTCGCCTCTCTGATTGGCTCTGTGGCTCGTCTCTTTTGAGACCGCCTCTCTCCATATGTGGAATATGAGGTGAAATTATAGTGTCCGCTTCATCATTTAGTTTTTTTACCAGTGCAGGGTTCGGTGTTGCCAGTGCCATACTTATAGAAGCATCTTTATCTTTAGTCTGATTGTCTGTATTCTGGGTTTCTTTACCCTGACTGGTTTCCATAATCGTCGTGTCTTCTTGTTTAATCTCTTTGGGCTTTACGGCTAAGCTGTCCTTTGATTTACCTTGTTTAGTTGTCTTCAGTGTAATTTTTCCTTCTATCTTTTGCTCGGTTGGCTTTGATGTGTTGACTTCATTGCTGTGTTTGTGTGGCTCAGTTGTTTTCAGTTGTTCGGTTGCTTCTGTACTCTGATTGTTGTCTTTTTCTTTACTCTTATGGTTTGGCTTTGATGGTTTTTGTGCCTCGTCTGATCTTGGGTCATTTTCAGGGGTATTTTTCGCTTCACGCACACTCGTAGAGGTGTCTTTCTCAGGTAAGACCAACATATCTCTCTCACTCTCTCTGTTCGGCTTGGCATCGTTCCTAGAAGATGCATTGCTGCTATTGGCTGGCACAAAGAAGTCTTTAGAGTTGGCCGCTTTCAGGTCCTCCGGGGATGGTGGTTTCTCTTCATTTGTCACAGATGTATCCAGTTTCCCTGACTCTCTAAACAATGTGTTTACAATCGTGTCTCTGTTCTTCCGCCCCTCTCCTTCTGAGCTCTCTTGAACAGGCTGCTTTTTGTTGCTGTTTTTCTGTTGCTCTTCAGTTTTTGAGTCAATGCCTGTCCGCTCTATATTCACTTCATTCTTAGTCTCCTTCGCATCCATGCTTTTCATTTCTTTGAGACCTTCTGTGTCCATATCTGAAGACTTTTGTAACCTCTTTGAGCCAGTGTTTGATTTTGCCTTCGTGCTTTGCATTATATCCAACTTTGGAGGAACTTCAGGCGTTTTGCTCGCAACCTCATCACCAGAAGTGCTCTTCACATACTGGTCTGTGGTCTTTGCAACGTCTCCCGCATCTATAAGAGGTTTTGGGGTTATATTACACGCTGTGTTGCTCTTGTTGTCCATGACCTCCTGTTCACCTTGACCCATTTCTTGTTTGTTCTTGCTGGTGGGGCTGAGCGGTTCTTTGCTTCGTCGTCTCTTAGATCGCGAGCCCGTCCGTCTCGGAGATTTCACCGGCGGGCTCTCGTCAACAGGAGATGAAACAGAACAGCTCGCTTTATCCAACTCTTTATTCCCAATGTTCGAGTCACTAGTGCTCTCTGACGATGCAGGTTTGCTTTGTGTTGCATTGTGGGATTTGGAGTCTGTTTGATCTATGGGTTTGGAGTCGGTTTGATCTATGGGTTTGCGTTCTCCGCTGGTATTAGCTGTAGATTTTTCAAAACTTCCAGAACGAGATGCTTCATTATGACCAGCTGTTTTTAAATGTCCTTCGTTCAATGCATGACCAGACACTCCGGACGACAACGTTAACTTCTCCTCTCCCCTCAGTCCTGCGGTGAAACTCATTGCTCTCTCTTTAACCGTTTGTTTCGGAGGTGCAGAACTGGATCGCTTTCCATCTTCTTCTTTGAGTCGAAAAGCCACATTTCGAGCTGGAGAAATATCCAGATGGCGCAGGCTTGTGGAGCTAATGACAGCTTTGGTCGCTCCTCTTTCAAACAGACTGATTTTGTCTGCGATTCGTCCCTTTTGATGAGCGGACTTCACATTAGTGCCGTCCACTCTGTCCTCTGGACATCTGTAAAATAACAAACAATAAAAGTCAAACGGGCAAAAAAGGTTCAAGTGCTTTTGTCATCTCTATGACATTTAGCATCCACTCCCTTCATTAGTCGTTTACTCATTGTGTCTTTCTTTCTTTCTCTATCTTCCTTGTTTCTCCTCCTTTGTTCTTTATATCTTTGAAGCAAACCACAAACCCAAAACTGCATGACTTCCTGCTCATCAACACATTTGCATTTGCTTTTATAGAAAGTGGCTAACAAAAACACGCGCTTTCAAGACATTATTTCAAAAGTTGCAAAGATTATTAGATCATTTAAAGGATGTTTTACTTCTCACTCCCCTTTTTACTTTGAAAGTAAATGAGTTTGCTTCAAAAAAGCATTAAAAAAGACTCTTGCGCAGATTATGGTAGATTTGTGTGAGGATGAGATCTGCGAGCTGCAACAGAGAGAAAGACTAAGTTATTAGTAAATAACAGTAAATCAGTGATAAATGGTTCCATAAGTTGGTCTGTTCCTCCCATAACTATCATATGCAGGAGTCATGTGGACTGCTGTTATGATATTGTATTTAAAACAATCACTGATCACTTTCCCTGAATGACAAATAACCCAAACATCTTGAATGAACTTCAAAATATATCTTGTTTTCAGCAAAATAAATGAATCATAGAGTTTTTGGAATGACGTGAGAGTAATTTATTTTTAATTTTTAGGTGAATGTTCTTTTAGGAGGAGAAAAGCACAAAGCTGACATCTAGAAAAACTGGCATTTAAGTATGCAAGCACTTAATTGTTATGAAAATGGCTCTTTTCAATGCAGAAAGCTCTTTGAACAAGCTCCAGGAACATTAACCAACAGGAATTACAAGAACCTGAGATATTTCACAACATGACGCATGGTGTTTTGTCATGATTGTCTCTGAGAAAGTTTTCCCACGTTTGGTTAAAGTTTCATTTTAAACATAAACTGGTAACACTTTACAATAAGCTTCATTAGTTAACTAGCATGAACTGCACGTATACAGCATTTATTAATATTTCTTAATGTTAATTTCAACATTTACTAATACTTTATTAAAATCTTGCTAACATTAGTTAATGCACTGAACAGCTGTATTTTTATTAACTAACATTAAAAAAGATGAACAAATAAAGTAACATATGTATTGCTCATGGTTAGTTCATGTTAGTTAATACATACAAATGTTAACTAATGAACCATATTGTAAAGTGTTACCCATAAACTTTTAAAGTGTTCACAGATCAAATAAACACAAAAGGGCTTTCTAAAGTATACTGTGTTTGTTAGTTATTTCTGTAAGCAAATCAGCAAAACACACAAACTGGTTAAACAGGTAAATTTACCTTGCTTTCTCATCAGATCTCGGCCATTTAGGATCCGTAGAGCTTTTGAGCGTCACTTGAGGATCTTCATTTGAGACCAGCAGCTTTTTAGCAAAGATCTTCTCGCTGTGAGACACTTTGATACTCCTGCGTTTGGACTCGGCGCTCTCGGTCATCCTCACCACGGGTTCCTCGTCCATGTCTGATTCAGTGACAGGTGAGCTCGGGGAATCAGCCTTGTCCTCGCTCAGGTGTGTTTCCACCCATTCTGCACGGACGAAATCCTCACGGCTACCTGAGTTTGGCTCTTCTGAACCGGAGCATTCCTGAACGTTGTTTTCCGCCTCCTCAAACACTGAGTCAGCACATGCCGACTGTGGGCTGGTTGCCAAACTGGTTGCTACAGGACTATCAGGCTGAGGATTGGTTGGTGATTTAGTCTTAGCCCCGCCCACATCTCCATGAGAGCTCCGCCTCCTCCTTCCAGATCTTCTGCGTCCCATTTGCTCTGTGTTATCTTGATCAGAGAAGTCAGGTGTTGATCTGTTACTCTCAAACGACTGACTGCGTTTGCTTCTTTTTACAACGGTCTCGCTGTTTTCACTTCTGCTTTGCTCTTGGCACACCTGGGATCTCGGATGTTTGGCATTCCGGCTCGGGGAAGGGCTTTTCTCTGCTGGAACGGTTTCCTCTACTGCAGGACTGTGTTTCTCATGTGCACCAGCAGTTCCTGTGTTGTCCTCTTCAGACGCCTCCTCTCGCTGTGTTTCGGAGTCGGGATCATCTCCGCTCAGAGCCGGGCCGCTCCAACCCCACGCCAACCAGCTCCCGATGCGACTGAGCACCCCTGGGCTGCGCTCCTGTGGACTCTCAGCCTGCACACACACAAACACACATGCAAAATCATGAGGGATTGATCTGTAACACACTTAATGATGTTTCCGGCTCTACTAGAACAGGTTTTCCTGCTTGAATGTTGATTATTCTCCTCATATTCTCCATTGTTGCGGCTCCTCTCTTCCCAGTCTGTCAGTAACGCTCTGTTTACTTCCTGTCTCTATGAAGCCCCTCCTCCTGAAAAGCACACTGTGCTCTGATTGGTCGGCTGGAGCAGTGTGTTGTGATTGGTCGAGCGCTTCGAGTGTGTTTGGGAAATGTCCCGCCCCTTTCCATAACCGCCAGTTTAACACACTACTAACTAACTCAACCAGGCCCCACCCCTTTATTCTGCGCATTAATTATTATAATGAGGAATATTGTGACGTGTTCGTTCCCGGAAGAAACTCAAGACTACAGTGGAGGCGTTTCAGGAGTTCAGGAACACTGATATAGAGAAGAACTAAAAGTTTTTTCATGCTCAAACAGCAACATTAAAAGCATTAAATCAAAAAGACAGATCAACCAAATACTAAGATATTCTCCAATTCCCTCAGTATGTTTATCATGTAATTTGTAATGAAAAATTGTAATGCATTAAAAAAAAATCCACAAAAAAACCCTCAATATTATATTCTGATGCTTGAAAATTAGATGTTCAAAAATTATATAAACATATTGTTTTACATATTATTTATAATACTTTTAATAATATGATATTATTATATAAACTTAATATTTATAATAATATAATATATATAAATTACACAATATTTAATTTACATCCCTTCAAATATTTGAAAACAGAACACATGGATTATCAGTTGACAAGTCTGACAGAACGACACAATCTGTTAAACACCTCATGCTTAAATCCAATGTCAAAATAGCACATTATGAAGGTTTATTGACCGTAAATGACCATCACTGCCATCAAAGATTAATTTTACACTTTTTGAAGGAGACCCATATTGTTATACAGACACAGCTAATATATTGGATTTAGTTTGGATTCCAACGACATTTTTCTGCAACTTTATCCAAAGGCAGTTCATGACTTTTTGTCTAATGAACTAAAGCAAAGCGTGCCAGAGAGTTTTCCTCTCTCTCTCCACAGAAGTACAGTCAGTCTGAGAGAACACAGCGAACACGGAACGTTCTGTCAATGTTCTCTCAAAGTTAAGAACAAACATTCTTCCAGTGACGGTTATAGAACGTTCGTTCAAAGTTATCTCTGTAATAATGCTCTCAGAACGTTCGAACGAAAACATCATTCATGGTACGTTTTATCTCCAAAACGTTTTTTTTTTTAATGTTTCTACTTGTTTTAGAACGTTCAGAGAACATTCAAAAGCAACGTTCTTATAATGTTTGAAGAATGATACAATGGAATGTTCTGTCAGTCAACATTCACACATAACCAAGAAAATGCGTTTAAAACATTTAAAATCAGAGAACATTCAGAAGTAACGTTTTCATAACTTAATGCGAACGTCATTTAGAATAGCCTTTTGTTACCTAACACAGGATTTGGAAGAAAAAAATTAAAACGGAGAAAAATATGATTAATAAAGAAACGGGGAAAGTTTTCATATTCATCATCAAATCTCACACAGTCATCCTGCTGATGTTCAGAACTCACTGTCCGGATCGGCGGCGCGCGGAACACCCAGAGAAGCGCGTCTTTCGTCCCGCCAGCGAGAGTCGTGAAATGATCCAGCCCTGCGGCTCAATGAATCCAGATCGATAAAAGCGATCAGGAATGAACGTCCGGATCAATAAAAGAACGCTTGAGGATCGTTAATTATTAGTGATCTGCAGGGCGCGCGCAGGAGCTCCTCTGTGACGCGCGCGCGCGGGGAGAGACGGAGACAGGATTGAGTTTCAGAGGATCAGATGAACCCAATCCAACACAATGAACAAGAGAACAGTCACAGAACACTTCAGTTTTCCAGCCTCCCAAAGTGCGTTTAACACAGTGATGCTCACAGCTGCTCTCATGCTATAAACGTATTTAAAATATGAAGCTGAAAGCCGTTTTCATGATCATGCATATTTTTATTTGTATGTGCGTAAATTATCTCCTTAAAGTATTTTGTAAACTGTTTTTAAAAGTGACTTTAGGTTCTCCTAGCAACTTTCTTCCAAGGTTAGTTATTGTTAACAAAACCTAGAGAGAACGTTCCTGGAATGTTATTAAAATAACATTAGGAGAACTTTCCAATTTCCAATGGAGACGTTTTTTCTAAGCACAATAATAAAGATATTTAAGCCAAATCCATTTATTTTCAAACAACTTATATACAGTAGGAAAGCCCAATACTCACAGAGTTGAACGTGTCAGAGATGAATCATATCAGAACGCACTGATGCTGGAGCC
>CM043361.1:51843731-52058731 GCA_023718395.1 Leucaspius delineatus
CCGAGAGAGAGAGAGAGAGAGAGAGAGAGAGAGAGAGAGAGAGAGAGAGAGAGAGAGAGAGAGAGAGAGAGAGAGAGAGAGAGAGAGAGAGAGAGTCACGTTTACACACATGATGCTCCAGAAATGTTCTTCTTCCTTTGTGTGTGTGTGTGTGTGTGTGTTTGAGGAGATGGAATATAAGAGCATGAGCTGCTGAAAAACTGTGGTAAGATTCTCTGAAAGCACAGCTTCTGTGTTGTGTGTCTGTGTTTGTGTGTGTGTGTGTGTGTGTGTGTGTGTGTGTGTGTGTTTGCCCTCAATCTAGTAATATATAACACACTTGTTTTGATTGTAAGTGTTAAAATAGAATAGATGTTTCCAAATTCACTCACTCACACACACACACACACACACACACACACACACACACACACACACACACACACACACACACACACACACACACACACACACACACACACACACACACACTTCTGATCACTAAATAAATGTCAAATGTTGTGAATGAAGGAAAGATTCATTTCAGTATTGAGTGTACGAGTGTCCTCTAGTGGACGGATAGTGAATACATGTATTTCTTTATTGGATAGTTTGACTGTAATGTGATGGGTCGTGTTCTCCCAGACTGAGATTACAGACGGCGCTAATATTGGCGAATCTGCCTCTGTAAAACAGTGAGTAACTCCCGCTCTCGCACACACCGGCTCTGTTCTCCTCCAGCTGGACACACACTCTCACCAGGACAGAAGCTCAGGTAAGCGTCTTCTGGTGCTCTGTGTGTGTGTGTGGAGTTTATTCTGAGAGTTTGTCTCACTCTTGAACTGCAGAATAAAGTTCATGAGTGCGCGGGAGCGCGCGCGCCACAGATCGGCACGCGTCATGTTTGTGTTGGAGAGCAAATGCTTTGGGTTTCACTTCACACCTTTAAACCAGTGCTAAATACCAGCACACCTCATTATCACCAAATCATCAGATTTAAATAAGTAAATAAAAAGCCATACCTGTAAATGAGCAACATGTGTTTAAAGAAAGTTATGAAAGAGTTATTTCTGAATGTTCCCTGAGCGCTCATCCTCGGTAACACACACACACACACACACACACACACACACACACACACACACACACACAAACATAAGGGAACATTCCAAATGATCATTTTGGAACCAAAAATGTTACTTTTGAATGTTCATTCTGAAACAAATAGGGATGGAAACGTCAGGAAAACTAAACTAAACATTACTGTTATTAAAGATAGTTTTTTATTGCAAATTTTAACAAACATAAAAGATACAAAATCAGACAAACTTTCAGACCATAAACAAGTTATAATTCAATAGTCAACAAGAAAAATAAAATAAAAAAGCCTGATTTATTTACTGAAAATGTTGTATAGAAGATGTAAAGAAGAAGAAAAACAAGGGAGGCACAAAATAAAAGCATATTCTAGATGGTTTTATAGCTTTCTTATTTGCAGACATTAAAACTCTGTTTAAGTACAAATTCAGTTCTTGTTTTTAAAGACAGTTGTTCCCAGTGAACGTGTCAGCTCGCCATGTGTTTGGCGGGAGTGTGACATCATCACACCTTCAGGAGCGCGCGTGTCAGACGCGAGGCGTGAACCCGCCGTTTGGCACGAGCGCGCGTGCGCGTATATAAAGGCTCCAGACTTCAGTCTGAACATCATTCTGAACGGATTTACTCTTCAGCTTCTCTTTCCACCAACATCATGGAGAACATCACCCTGACTCGCGGATTACACGCTGAACTGAGACCCTGGAGACCCTGGGCCAGTAAAACCAGCAGAGGACGCAAAACTGCCACTCATAAGGTACGAGATGACGTCATACTGTAATATTGAACTCTGATTATTGTATGAGCAAAATATCAGATGCTAAAAAATCTCTTTATTCAACAGCCTTATGAAAGAGCTGATGAGCAACACTGCAAAGTCTCCATGATCACACACCCTGTGAAGTGAGTAGATCACGTGATTATGAAGATGTAGATATGATCTCCTGCTATTATGAAGATGCTGATATGATCTCCTGCTATTATGAAGATGCTGATATGATCTCCTGCTATTATGAAGATGTTGATGATCTCCTGCTATTATGAAGATGTTGATGATCTCCTGCTATTATGAAGATGTTGATATGATCTCCTGCTATTATGAAGATGTTGATGATCTCCTGCTATTATGAAGATGTTGATGATCTCCTGCTATTATGAAGATGCTGATATGATCTCCTGCTATTATGAAGATGTTGATATGATCTCCTGCTATTATGAAGATGCTGATATGATCTCCTGCTATTATGAAGATGTTGATATGATCTCCTGCTATTATGAAGATGCTGATATGATCTCCTGCTATTATGAAGATGTTGATATGATCTCCTGCTATTATGAAGATGCTGATATGATCTCCTGCTATTATGAAGATGCTGATATGATCTCCTGCTATTATGAAGATGTTGATATGATCTCCTGCTATTATGAAGATGCTGATATGATCTCCTGCTATTATGAAGATGCTGATATGATCTCCTGCTATTATGAAGATGTTGATATGATCTCCTGCTATTATGAAGATGCTGATATGATCTCCTGCTATTATGAAGATGTTGATGATCTCCTGCTATTATGAAGATGCTGATATGATCTCCTGCTATTATGAAGATGCTGATATGATCTCCTGCTATTATGAAGATGTTGATATGATCTCCTGCTATTATGAAGATGCTGATATGATCTCCTGCTATTATGAAGATGTTGATGATCTCCTGCTATTATGAAGATGCTGATATGATCTCCTGCTATTATGAAGATGCTGATATGATCTCCTGCTATTATGAAGATGCTGATATGATCTCCTGCTATTATGAAGATGTTGATGATCTCCTGCTATTATGAAGATGTTGATGATCTCCTGCTATTATGAAGATGCTGATATGATCTCCTGCTATTATGAAGATGCTGATATGATCTCCTGCTATTATGAAGATGTTGATATGATCTCCTGCTATTATGAAGATGTTGATATGATCTCCTGCTATTATGAAGATGCTGATATGATCTCCTGCTATTATGAAGATGTTGATGATCTCCTGCTATTATGAAGATGTTGATGATCTCCTGCTATTATGAAGATGTTGATATGATCTCCTGCTATTATGAAGATGCTGATATGATCTCCTGCTATTATGAAGATGTAGATATGATCTCCTGCTATTATGAAGATGTTGATGATCTCCTGCTATTATGAAGATGTTGATGATCTCCTGCTATTATGAAGATGCTGATATGATCTCCTGCTATTATGAAGATGTTGATATGATCTCCTGCTATTATGAAGATGTTGATATGATCTCCTGCTATTATGAAGATGCTGATATGATCTCCTGCTATTATGAAGATGTTGATGATCTCCTGCTATTATGAAGATGTTGATGATCTCCTGCTATTATGAAGATGTAGATATGATCTCCTGCTATTATGAAGATGCTGATATGATCTCCTGCTATTATGAAGATGTTGATGATCTCCTGCTATTATGAAGATGTTGATGATCTCCTGCTATTATGAAGATGTTGATATGATCTCCTGCTATTATGAAGATGCTGATATGATCTCCTGCTATTATGAAGATGTAGATATGATCTCCTGCTATTATGAAGATGTTGATATGATCTCCTGCTATTATGAAGATGTAGATATGATCTCCTGCTATTATGAAGATGTTGATATGATCTCCTGCTATTATGAAGATGCTGATATGATCTCCTGCTATTATGAAGATGTAGATATGATCTCCTGCTATTATGAAGATGTTGATATGATCTCCTGCTATTATGAAGATGTTGATGATCTCCTGCTATTATGAAGATGTTGATATGATCTCCTGCTATTATGAAGATGTTGATATGATCTCCTGCTATTATGAAGATGTTGATATGATCTCCTGCTATTATGAAGATGTTGATATGATCTCCTGCTATTATGAAGATGTTGATATGATCTCCTGCTATTATGAAGATGTTGATATGATCTCCTGCTATTATGAAGATGCTGATATGATCTCCTGCTATTATGAAGATGCTGATATGATCTCCTGCTATTATGAAGATGTTGATATGATCTCCTGCTATTATGAAGATGTTGATATGATCTCCTGCTATTATGAAGATGTTGATGATCTCCTGCTATTATGAAGATGTTGATGATCTCCTGCTATTATGAAGATGTTGATATGATCTCCTGCTATTATGAAGATGTTGATATGATCTCCTGCTATTATGAAGATGCTGATATGATCTCCTGTTATTATGAAGATGTTGATATGATCTCCTGCTATTATGAAGATGTAGATATGATCTCCTGCTATTATGAAGATGTTGATGATCTCCTGCTATTATGAAGATGTTGATATGATCTTGTGAAGCAGGGTGACGAAGCTCCACCTGAGAGTGTCATTTCATTCACTTCAATCACGCCTCAAACTCGACGTCAGCGCAGAAAGGGTCACAATAAGAAACCTGTAACTGCAGATGCACTCTCTGGGTTACTACAGCATATGACAGTCTAAAAATGTTGATGTGAATAAAGAGTTTTCTGTCCCTCTCTGCCTCTCTCAAGTCACATGAGAAAGCAGTGACAAGGGTCTTTGTCCACCCATACAAAGGAACTATTGTATCTGCAGAGGGACAGCCCCTGACTGGACAGTCAGGGTATCGAAATAGACTACACTAGCCAACGGTTACACATGTGATTGGAATCATGTGTGCCTTACAGTAAATATGATAAGGACACCTCAATTCGGGGATATAAAAGGAGGAATCTGGACGACACTCATGGCTCTTCCCTGCATCTCCAGCTCAGAACCCCAGCAGTTTCTGGGCGCAGGAAGTTCCAAGCTTAGCTAACATTACTCTGTTAGTTTAGTACTCTATAATAATCTGTAACAATTTTACCTTTCATTTTGATTCTTTTAATAAATATTGTTAAACATTTATTACAATCATCTGACTGGAAATTGGATTTTTGAGTACGCTTCACCTTTTCTTTCCTGGATCAGGACGATCCCAACCGGGGGAAAACTACAAGAGGGTGAGCATTCTTTTCTGATATAAGAAAATGTATGCACTGTTTGATTGATTAAAAGCCTAGCCAAAGAGGCAGCTTACGACAGGGTTATTGTTGTATAGCGAACACGGTTGAAGAGTACCTAAACAGGTAGACTTAGACTACGAAGGGGACATTTATTATATTTATAGTTCTTATTATCTTTATAATAAAATACGAATTTGTAGAGACTGATCACCTAACTCTTAAAAGTACGACTAAGGGTTAGGCTCCTTAGTTGCCGCGGGATTATTCATATATCCTGGAGAGGATGTAGGATAATTTGGAACGGTATTAATCGTATAAACTTTTACAATCTCCTGCTATTATGAAGATGTTGATATGATCTCCTGCTATTATGAAGATGTTGATATGATCTCCTGCTATTATGAAGATGTTGATATGATCTCCTGCTATTATGAAGATGTTGATGATCTCCTGCTATTATGAAGATGCTGATATGATCTCCTGCTATTATGAAGATGTTGATATGATCTCCTGCTATTATGAAGATGTTGATGATCTCCTGCTATTATGAAGATGCTGATATGATCTCCTGCTATTATGAAGATGCTGATATGATCTCCTGCTATTATGAAGATGTTGATATGATCTCCTGCTATTATGAAGATGTAGATATGATCTCCTGCTATTATGAAGATGTTGATGATCTCCTGCTATTATGAAGATGTAGATATGATCTCCTGCTATTATGAAGATGCTGATATGATCTCCTGCTATTATGAAGATGCTGATATGATCTCCTGCTATTATGAAGATGCTGATATGATCTCCTGCTATTATGAAGATGCTGATATGATCTCCTGCTATTATGAAGATGTTGATATGATCTCCTGCTATTATGAAGATGTTGATATGATCTCCTGCTATTATGAAGATGTTGATGATCTCCTGCTATTATGAAGATGTAGATATGATCTCCTGCTATTATGAAGATGCTGATATGATCTCCTGCTATTATGAAGATGCTGATATGATCTCCTGCTATTATGAAGATGTTGATGATCTCCTGCTATTATGAAGATGCTGATATGATCTCCTGCTATTATGAAGATGTTGATGATCTCCTGCTATTATGAAGATGCTGATGATCTCCTGCTATTATGAAGATGTTGATATGATCTCCTGCTATTATGAAGATGTTGATATGATCTCCTGCTATTATGAAGATGTAGATATGATCTCCTGCTATTATGAAGATGCTGATATGATCTCCTGCTATTATGAAGATGTTGATATGATCTCCTGCTATTATGAAGATGTTGATATGATCTCCTGCTATTATGAAGATGTTGATATGATCTCCTGCTATTATGAAGATGTTGATATGATCTCCTGCTATTATGAAGATGCTGATATGATCTCCTGCTATTATGAAGATGTTGATATGATCTCCTGCTATTATGAAGATGCTGATATGATCTCCTGCTATTATGAAGATGTTGATGATCTCCTGCTATTATGAAGATGTTGATGATCTCCTGCTATTATGAAGATGCTGATATGATCTCCTGCTATTATGAAGATGTTGATATGATCTCCTGCTATTATGAAGATGTTGATATGATCTCCTGCTATTATGAAGATGCTGATGATCTCCTGCTATTATGAAGATGCTGATATGATCTCCTGCTATTATGAAGATGTTGATATGATCTCCTGCTATTATGAAGATGCTGATATGATCTCCTGCTATTATGAAGATGCTGATATGATCTCCTGCTATTATGAAGATGTTGATATGATCTCCTGCTATTATGAAGATGTTGATATGATCTCCTGCTATTATGAAGATGTTGATGATCTCCTGCTATTATGAAGATGCTGATATGATCTCCTGCTATTATGAAGATGTTGATGATCTCCTGCTATTATGAAGATGTAGATATGATCTCCTGCTATTATGAAGATGCTGATATGATCTCCTGCTATTATGAAGATGCTGATATGATCTCCTGCTATTATGAAGATGTTGATGATCTCCTGCTATTATGAAGATGCTGATATGATCTCCTGCTATTATGAAGATGTTGATATGATCTCCTGCTATTATGAAGATGCTGATATGATCTCCTGCTATTATGAAGATGCTGATATGATCTCCTGCTATTATGAAGATGTTGATGATCTCCTGCTATTATGAAGATGCTGATATGATCTCCTGCTATTATGAAGATGTTGATGATCTCCTGCTATTATGAAGATGTTGATGATCTCCTGCTATTATGAAGATGCTGATATGATCTCCTGCTATTATGAAGATGTTGATATGATCTCCTGCTATTATGAAGATGTTGATATGATCTCCTGCTATTATGAAGATGTTGATATGATCTCCTGCTATTATGAAGATGTTGATATGATCTCCTGCTATTATGAAGATGTTGATATGATCTCCTGCTATTATGAAGATGCTGATATGATCTCCTGCTATTATGAAGATGCTGATATGATCTCCTGCTATTATGAAGATGCTGATATGATCTCCTGCTATTATGAAGATGCTGATATGATCTCCTGCTATTATGAAGATTTTGATATGATCTCCTGCTTCTCCAGATTTTAACTCTCTGTTTTAACTTGATTCTTCAGGTTGTTTTGGCCCAGATCCCAGTGTTTCGATTACTTGTACCAGGAGGCTGAGGTTCTCCTGAGGAATTACCCGGTTCAGGCCTCGATCTGCATATATGAGGACTCTGAGGATGATGAAGATGAAGATGATGATGATGAAGATGAAGAGAAGGAACTCAACTGAAGACCTTCATCACTGTGCACATCTTTATTTATATATGGACTCCAAATTCTGATTCACTTTATTTAGCCGTTGCATGTAAATACTTGTGAATATGTACAGTATATAAAATTGCTTCTGTTGGAAGTTGAATGTATTTTATTTTTTTAGTATTTATTATAAATTATTCTATATGTAACTTATTTCCTTGAAATAAATATCTAAACATTCAAAATGTTGTGTCTGATCGCTCTTTGAATCCTAAATAAGTGACTGAAGTGAACGTTAGAGTTAATATAGGGGGTAAATATTAAATATTAATCTTATGAAGATCTGTTCAGTCATAGTGTTCTATCAGGCTGTGAGAGATATAGACTTTACAAGAGCAGTTACTGTATAAAAGTATAAATATATGCTCTGAAAACATTATTTCTGAAGTTTTTAAAGCGTTTCTTCTTGGTTCTGTTCTTACGGGAACAGTAACATTGTATCATTCTTCACACATTATGGAACGTTACTTTTGAATCTGAACGTTCTGAAACAAGTAGAAACATTTAAAAAACGTTACATTTAAAAACAAACATCAACTGAAACATTCCAGAAGAAACATTCCCTGATCCATGTTTCTGGACCGGATCACTGTGACTGAACGTTATATTAATGACAGAACGTTTGATCAGTTTCTCCTTCACTGAGAGTGTGTTCATCAGCTGAGCAGATCTGGTGTGTTTGACGGACAGTAGAATCACATCCTCTTCTTCGTTCCCGTCTGAGAGGAAATAAGGCTCTTCCCTGAGATCTGATTCCCGAACGGGACGTCCTGAAGAGTTTGAGGAGTTTCATCTCTGATGCAAGACTCCGGGTCGCGACTCTCACAGGCGTTACATGGACGTGTTAAACACACACACACACACACACACACACACACACACACACACACACACACACATACTGACTCCTCTCTCACACAGACACACACACACACTGACTCCTCTCTCACACACACACACTGACTCCTCACACACACACACACATACACACACACACACACATACTGACTCCTCTCTCTCACACACACACACACACACACACACACACAGGGGCGCTGCTAAGGATTTTGGGCCCCATGAAAAGAATCTTGACAGGGCCCCCAACACAGCTGAGACTTTTTTCATATTAATTTACATAAAATCATGGTTTATGGTATTTTGACTATCATTCTCATATATTTAAGTCAATCAGACAATTGAACTCCATCCCATGTCCACACCCGTAATTTGTCCTCTGTATACTGCACTACTTCAGTACTGTATAATGTATACTGTGCATAGCTGTACATGTGTCATATAGTGTATTCACATATATTTATATTTGTATGTGTGTGAGGCAAAGCCGTGCACCCGCTGCACCCTGCTCTATCGAAACGTGCTAACTTGTCGAAAAATGCTACCGTAGAGACCTGGGGCCTCATGTACAAAGCGTGCGTATGCGTAAACTTCCATGGTTGCAGTTAGTGTTACTACAGTAAATCCATGGTAAATGTTGCTGATCTGTGGACACTGGATAGTTCATTCATGGCACAATGTTTCTTCCTGGCTTCCACGCGCTGTTTGATCCGTTAAAAACGGAGAAATGTAAATGTTTCTCTCTAGATCTCACAGCGATGTTATTACTTCTGTGGCGAATTCAAATGCTTTCTTTACCGGATCTCTCATTAGCGCTGCGTAGTAACAGTGTCGCTTGATCGAGATCGCTCGCGCTGCATTGGTCCAAACTGATAAGCGGTCCTTCAACCACACAATAACGAGTAGCTCAGTTTCGTTCCGCTTACATTACGTTTGCACATTTGATGTTGGACAATGTTGTGGTCGCGCCGGCGTCTCTTACATTATGAGCGCGCTTGCCACGCGCAACGCGCCTACATTTGAAATAATGAAATTGTGGTCGGCAGGAAAAATGGTCCAACGGTTCGGTTCTATGATACTTCATCACACCGGCGCTATAAGTGAAGTCAAGCTGTTTGTGTTGCCTGGATACAATTTGGGCGGACTGAACCATTTTATGATAATCGAGAGGGGGAGAGGGGCCCACGGACGTTTGTGTTTCCTAAACAAATTAAAAAAAATTGACACCAGGAAACAGCAAAT
Organism: Leucaspius delineatus; assembly: GCA_023718395.1. NCBI lineage: Eukaryota > Metazoa > Chordata > Actinopteri > Cypriniformes > Leuciscidae > Leucaspius > Leucaspius delineatus. The sequence goes on from CM043361.1 coordinate 51,853,755, forward strand.
AGAATAATTTAAAGTTAATAATTTTTACTATCAAATATTTTTTTAGCACCACAATTTTATTGGGGGCTTCTCTCCCCCTCTTAGTCATTGGCCCCGAGAATCGTCATCGTTTACCCCCCCTTTACAGCGCCCCAGCACACACACACACACACACACACACACACTGACTCCTCACACACACACACACACACACACACACACACACACACATACTGACTCCTCTCTCTCTCTCTCACACACACACACACACACACACACACACACACACACACACACACTGACTCCTCTCTCACACACACACACTGACTCCTCACACACACACATACTGACTCCTCTCTCTCTCTCTCACACACACACACACACACACACACACACACACACACACACACACTGACTCCTCACACACACACACACACACACACACACACACATACTGACTCCTCTCTCTCACACACACACACACACACACACACACACACACACACACACACACACACACTGACTCCTCTCTCACACACACACACTGACTCCTCACACACACACACACTAACTAAGTGGCTTAAGTCAGAGCAACTGTTCGTCTGTTATGGGGGTAGTAACAAAGGGGCAGCTGCCACCAATCAGGCCATGTCTCATTGGGTCAGGGATGCTTTTGCGCTTGCCTCTGAGGTACGCGGTCAAGCTTCGCCAACTGGTCTAGGGGCTCACTCCACCAGAGGGGGCGCCTCCTCTAGTGCTTTGGCAAGGGGTGCCCCCTTACAACATGTTTGTGATGCGGCAGGCTGGTCCTCTCCGCACACATTCATACGATTTTATAGTTTTGATGTTCATGCCACTCCAGGCTCTCACGTCCTTGAGTCGACGTCACAAGCTAATGTCTGAGGCCTTTTTGCGTTCTTGTGAGCACATCTGCACAACCGTAAGGAGTCCAGACACCTTCAAGCACGGCGGCGTGGGCATTCTCGTTCCCAATGCGCTAAGCAGCGCAGCATCTCGTTTCCGCTTTTTCAGGGAACAGGGTTACAGTCAAGTAACCCGGATCGTTACTGTGACCATTAAGGATGTGTGTAGATTCACACCATGACTATATATATATACTGTATATTTTGATGCTTCAACTTCAACTTATTTCTGTTTATTGCCAAGGCAAGATAATTTTTCATCTAATATTTATATCATTTTTTAATATCTTTAGTTAACAATAATAACCCTGGAAGTGATATGATTCACTTCTTATTAAATATTGTTATTATTTAAAACGTAGTTATCCTGTGTCATGCAAGAACAAACTGTGTGTGTGTGTGTGTGTGTTCATGTAAAAATCCAGATTTTTTTAATGCTCTTTATTTAATGATAATAAAGCAAAAGGCAAACAGAAAGCTGTGTGTGTGTGTGTAATGTGCAGACATCCACACATTAATTCACTTTTCAACATTGGTTAGATACAAATGAAAGAAGCAAAGCTTAAGAGTGACATCATCAGAATCTCATTTCTGTCGGTCAGACTTTCAGCATCAGGAATAAAGCTCGTGTGTTCCAGATCTTAACTGCAGTCTTGTTGACCATAACCTGGTTTTGCATTAATTATATTTGCCCAAAAACGAATAGGTAGACATTTGTTCACGATTTTTTCACAGCTAAAAACAACACGTTGATTCTTTTGTTCGACCTTCGTGACCTTCTTATAGTTGACGTAAACATTGTAGAACCTGAGAGGCTTCTTGCTGATGCAGAGGTTTCTGCTCAGATGTATCTTTCCCTCTCTTGAACACACACCAGTGTGCAGTGCTTGTGAAAGGACAGGTCACCACTAAGTATTACCGCTTCTTGTCGAAACACGGCGGATGGGTTTGGGTTCAGAGTTACGCCACAATCGTCCACAACAGCCGCTCGTCTCGACCGCACTGCATCGTCAGCGTCAATTACGTCCTCACGTGAGTCGCACGTTCACAACACACACTCCTCACACACACACCAGTGTCCAGCAGGGCCGGAGTGGGGACACTTTTCAGCCTGGGAGTTTCAGGACCAAGACCGGCCCACTTTTTTCATGGTGGAATTTCAAATTAGCACTTTTTCCAAATTCCAAATTTGTGGAGATGCGTTTAACTTTATGATGTATGAACGCATCTTCACACGCCAAATTTGAATATGCATATATGCAAATGAGATGTGAGAGCTGCAGATTTTTAGTTCATATAAAAGAGCTTAAGTTTTGGCATGAAATGGACGTGTTATGATGTCATGATGAACTCTTATTTTAAGTGCGGGGTCAATCTGAGGTCGTCTGAAACTCACAGTTCAATATCAACATCAGAAACTGCGTCTCATTAAACAAACGTACATGTTCCTGATCAGAGCCGAATAAAGGCTGTTTACTGTCTGTCCCAGGGGTTCAGATAGAGGCTACGGGGTCAAAGGTCACCGACACAAAACCACAGGTGTGAAATCAATGAGAGACATTTCACAGGTGTTCAGGGGTCAGGGGTCACGACTGCCACAGTCAGTGACATCATCATAATAACATGAGGGCTTACACTTTATAACACTGTTCCTTTATATTAATATAACTACAGGAACACATGAGTAACGCACTATTTATTAATAACCAGCTGCTGGTTTACCAAACTGGATTAAACTGGATTGGTAATTTTGTCTTCTGTCCTAAACTTCTTGAGTTCAGGTTTCTGCAAATCATGCTTAATAAGCTGGCTGTCCTTCCCCTGTCGTTTATGCTGTTGTCTTCTTCCAGCACTCTTGCTCTTCTTCACTGTAGTCTTCCTCTATCTCACGAAGGATCGGTTTCAGCACGTCTTCACCCCCGTGTGTCCTCTTGATAATCTCTGTGGTCGGTTACAAAACATTGAGTTCAAGAACCTAACTTTCAAAACTTTTGCTCATCTCATCCAAAAAAGAGGAAGTCAAACACATTTGTTTCTACACTATCTCCATTTTCAGTAACGCAGGATCTTTCCAAGCAGCATTCAAGCATCTTTATACGGCATTAACTTAAAGGCAAGCAAATAATATTTCTTTGAAACCGATAAATATCAATATCAATATCCAAAACACGTTCATCAGCTGGAGAAGAAATCATTCTGAAAGTGATTCCAACAATATCGCTTCTCTTTACCTATTATCTTTATAACTGTGGTGTGAACTCTACTATCTATAATATTTAGAATGATTTTAATCGTTATCTTAATAGTTTTCGTCCTTGGTGTGAACGGGCCCTAATAGTGTTATTTCTCACATTCACAATATGACAAGTATAAAACATCAATAACACAAAAACAAACACTAATGACACTCATCTTCATCAACCGTACAGATAAATAACAACAGTAGCATACACTCTCAGAAAAAAAGGTACAAAAGCTGTCGCTGGGACAGTACCCTATATAAAAGGGTACTAATATGTACCATTTAGGTACAAAAGTGTACCTTTTGAAAAGGTACCGCCACAGTGACAGCTTTTGTACCTTTTTTTCTGAGAGTGATAGAGGGTTTGCACCTCCGTCACGGTTTGGTCAGTTACCCGGATGCGCGGCCACATTGCAGGCACTCGGATGTAAACAACGGCATGGATTGCTCTGTTTATGTACTACTGAACACATTGTTACACTCATTTATGATGTCTAAACCACGGAAGAAACACATGGAAGCTGCGAAATCATATAGAGAAGGACTTAGTAAGCAGGAAAGAGCGAGAAATGTTGACAAACTAAAGTTAATATGTGGTGAAGATCCTAACGAGCTAGCTTCTCTAGTCCTTAGGGGAGACCGGAGACGGTTGCAACACTTTTTGCATTTCTCTCAGTTACTCAGAGAAATATTTGGACTAGACCAACCAAATTTGTATATATTAAATTTGCATCTGTCTGCTAATTACCCATATCATTTAAAGATGATTACATATGACATATCGTTCACAGTATTTATTTGAATGGAAGAAGCCAGATGTTGCAACTAAATGAGGACATACTTCAGACTTCTGCTGTTTTAGAATAACCTAGCAAAAATATTAAAGCATTATTTACTTTATGAATCTTTAAGCATTGAGAATGTGGCTAAAGTGAGGATTTGTCAGATTTGGCTGAGAGGAGTCAGTGTGTGTGTGTGTGTGTGAAAGGAGTCTGTGTGTGAGTGTGGGTGTGTGTGTGTGTGTGTGTGTGTGTGTGTGTGTGTGTGTTTGAGGGTGTTAATAACGAGTGTTACTGTGTCCATTAAGGAAATGTGTAGATTCACACCATATACCAGACTATATATACTGTATATTTTGATGCTTCAACTTAAACTTATTTCTGTTTATTGCCAAGGCAACATAATTTTTCATCTAATATTTATATCATTTTTTAATATCTTTAGTTAACAATAATAACCCTGGAAGTGATATGATTCACTTCTTATTAAATATTGTTATTATTTAAAACATAGTTGTCCTGTGTTATGAAGAACAAACTGTGTGTGTGTGTGTGTGTGTGTGTGTGTGTGTGTGTGTGTGTGTGTGTGTGTGAGTGTGTGTGTGTGTGTGTGTGTTCATGTAAAAATCCAGATTTTTTTAATGCTCTTTATTTAATGATAACTAATAAAGCAAAAGGCAAACAGAAAGCTGTGTGTGTGTGTAATGTGCAGACATCCACACATTAATCCACTTTTCAACATTGGTTAGATACAAATGAAAGAAGCAAAGCTTAAGAGTGACATCATCAGAATCTCATTTCTGTCGGTCAGACTTTCAGCATCAGGAATAAAGCTCGTAGATCTTAACCACTGCAGTCTGGCTGATTATTATCTGGTACAGCATTATTTCTATTCGCCTCAAAATGAATAGGTCTACATATGTTCTCGATACTTTCACAGCCAAGAATAACATGTCGATCCTTTATGAATTCGACCTTCGTGACCTTCTTGTTCTGACTGATGTAAACATTGAAGAAGCTGATTTTCTTCTTGCTGATGCAGAGGTTTAAAGTGTTAGGAAATATCTTTCCCCCTGTTGAACACACACCTAACACATTCTTTTGTTCTGCTTCGGGAAAGAAGGACTGAATCCCCCTGTCCCAGGTGTCAATGCGGTCAATGAACGTCTGCCATCGACTTCTGTCCAGAGTGTTTGGGACACCGTTGTGTAGATGTTGTCTAATGAAGGTGTCATACTGAGCTGGATTCCCCGCATTCACACAGCGCTGCGGCGGCGGCTGACTCAGAGCCGGCTGGAGAGAGAGACTCAAGACGATCATGAATAACAGCATCTTCAGGATCTGGGGAGATTTGTGTAAGATAGAAATGTCAGATTGCAGATTCACTGTTGTCACACAAAGGTCACAAAGGTTTAACTTAAAAATGTAAGTTACCTGGTTGCCTTAAAATTTTGAGTTCATTGAAATTAAAAAATGTAGTTAATGCAACAAAGAGATTGGTTTAATAAATAGAAACTCAAAATATATGTTATCTGAACAACATTATCTAAGTTGATTTGACAAAAGATTATGGTTTAATAAATAGAACTTCAAAATATATGTTATCTGAACCACATTAATTATCTAAGTTGTTTTGACAAAAGATTAAAAGTTAAGATAACAAATCATGAAAATATTTTTTTACAGTGTTTCGGTCGGGATCCGTGTAAAGCAGAATGCTTGAACTGCAAAGCTGGCACGTACGTGTCAGTGTCAAATAAAGGTGCTAGCGATCTAGAAGCCCACATAAAGAAATTATAGGCTACAAGAGAACATCAGGAGGATTGAAATATATATATATATTTTTTTATACTTAAATAGTGTAGTAGATTTTTCATTTTAGTGGTAGATTTTTAACCTATGACCATGAAAAGAAATAGTGTCATGTAAAAGGTGTTAAAAGCTAACCTTTTTTTTTAATAGTAGGCCTATTCTATTGTTTCGGTCCAAACATTGAATGGAAAGGATGTATTACTTTATGTATTAAAGTACAATAACATAGTTGCAAGGTTGTGAATGCATTTGTCAAGTATTTTTTTATGCATTCACCCCAACCACGCCCCCAACCCCTTAACCACGCCTCCCAGACCACGCCCCGTCCATCAACCACGCCCCCGTCCTGTTTTCTGAAAACTAAAATATGGTCACCCTAGTAAAGCAGTATCTCTGGTCGTACGATGTGTATGACGTCATTGACACTTTAAAAGACTTTTTAAAGCAAATAAGTGACTCTAAAAAATCTAACACCCAGCAATGTGTAATTTCTTTGCATCTCCTTTCGAATACAATATTCAAATTACTAGACAAAAAATTATATCCTGAGAAAAGTGTATTTTGATGGGTATACTGCCATAGACCTCCATTCACTCTGCACTCGTCCTGTGAGTGCCCTCATGTGGAGCCAGAGTGGAACTGCAACCAGTTCAGAAGCCGGAGGTGTACTGAGAGTGAAACTTCTCGCCTTATTAGACATTCTCTGGTGGAGTCCTGGACAAATGCGTAACTTGTAGTTGTAGCGTCTATCAAGCAACAAACGTTAGCTTGTTTCGTGCAGTCGTTATGGAACACAATTATTCTTTACCGATTGCAGCTGGTTCTGTCGACAAAGCATGCTTAATTTAATATTTTCCAAATGTAGCATTCGGTAATAGTTATGTTTATGTAAGGGAAGTATTATTGCTTTAGATTTGTGTTTAACGTTAGTTCATTGACATTGTTTATCACGTCTGGTGTGTATGGCCATGTAAATAAATATAGCATGTGTTATACATAAAGATTAATCAGTATTTTGGCAAATGATGTGGGTATGTTCGAATGTACTTTTACAACAATTGTTTAGAACACGTAAAACTGCGCCGCGTTATCACAACAATGAATTCGACATACAGTAACATCTATGATAACCAATGTAGTATTAAACCTTACTTTTCTTGCTGTTAATTCATTTTAATGAAATAAAAGTGTGATGAGGTACAAGAGTCAGGAAGGAAGAAGACAGGGGTCGGCGTGACTGGGACTCATACTTTATTAAAATAAAGCAAAACAAACAAAAGTCGTGCACAACGCGCATTCACCGTGTCAACCGCGACGGCACAAAACAGTTCAAAAACGAGAGCTCGGATCCACCGGTTTTCTTTCTCTGCGTCCAGTTTTCTCTTCAGTCTCTCTCTCGTTCCAGCGCGGCTCATAAGCGGTCTCTCCACGCGGATCACAGCAATAACACACAGGTGTTCGTCATTTGCACTTGACCTACTTGCGTCCCGCTCGTCTCTTCTCTCTCCCATTACAGACCGCGCTGAACCACGCCCCCCTCGCCACAAAAAGCATGTCATTATAAAAATAGACCTTAGCCTCATCCATGAACATGATTTTTCGATTCCCGTCTGACTGATTTACATCCACGGTGAAGTTTAAAACGACAGTTCCCATCATTCCACGCTCCTTCACATCGTCATCAAGCTACGCCGTTGTTGTTGTTTGGGATGTAGCGCCCTCTAGAGGCCAAAAATTCTTGCATATTGTAGCTTTAACTAACATGAGCATTTGTTACGGTATTTGTTCATCTTTGTTAACGTTAGTAAAGAATACATCCGTTCATTGTTTGTTCGTGTTAGTTCACAGCATTAACTAATGTTAACAACTTTTGATTTTAATAATGTATTAGTAAATGCTGAAATAAAAGAAAATAAATTAGTTCACCCAAAAATGTCATTAATTACACGCCCTCGTGTCGTACCAAACCTGTGAGACATTCGTTCCTCTTCAGAACACAAATCAAGATCTTTTTAATGAAACCGAGAGCTTTCTGTAAATGATGTTTTTCTCACACACACACTCGTGTCGCTTCATAAGATTACAGTTAAACGACTGGAGTCACACTGAGAACTTTAATGATGTCTTTCTTATCTTTCTGGACCTTGAATGTGTGAATTGCTTCTGATGGAGGGACAGAAAGCTCTCGCATTTCATTAAAACATATTAATTTGTGTTATGAAGATGAAGGTCTGATATTAATGTGGAACGACAGTAATAATGATCATTTTTGGGTGAACTAACCCTTTAACATTGAGATTAATAAATGCTGGAGAAGTATTGTTCATTCTCAGTTCATGTTCACTAATGAAACCTTATTGTAAAGTGTTACCAAGAAAATCTCTATTATTGATTCATTTCTGCAATAAGAGAGAACTGGGAAACTCAAACATAATCTTGTTCAAAAGTTTTATATATCAGATTCAGGACTAGATTTATATCTTACACACACGAGGACTTGGTCTTTGTGACGGAAGATTCCAGAGGGACGACTCTGAAGAAAACAAGAGAAGAGAAAAATGAGTAAAAATAAAAATAAATGTATATAAAAATACACAAGATAAAAAAGACAACAGACAATACAAGTACAGATATATAATTATACGAGGGAATGTGAATAAGAGGTTTGATGAATACATCAGACAGAAATAAAGAGCAGGAAGAATACATTACCTTGGAGAAGAGTGTGTGTCGAGTCAAGAGTTGATCTCAGTGTGAGTGTTTGCTGAGTGTATCTGAGAGTTGGTGTGTGTGTCTTATATACACACAGGTAATCAATGATCTCACATGTGAAAAGAGGAAGTAAAAGTGGGCAACTATTTGTCAGCAAAAGTTTTAGCCACTTGTGAAGAACAACACACTCTCACTCCCAAGGCGTCAAAAACTGAAGCGTCCCCGGCGTCATTATATGACGAATTTGGAACTCCATTGCTTTCAATTTTATATTTTATATACAGCGGGGCAAAAAAGTATTTAGTCAGCCACCAATTGTGCAAGTTCTCCCACTTAAGAGAGGCCTGTAATTTTCATCATAGGTACACTTCAACTATGAGCGACAAAATGAGAAAAAAAAAAATCCCGAAAATCACATTGTCTGATTTTTAAAGAATTTATTTGCAAATTATGGTGGAAAATAAGTATTTGGTCAATAACAAAAGTTCATCTCAATACTTTGTTATATACCATTTGTTGGCAATGACAGAGGTCAAACGTTTTCTGTAAGTCTTCACAAGGTTTTCACACACTGTTGCTGGTATTTTGGCCCATTCCTCCACGCAGATCTCCTCTAGAGCAGTGATGTCGCTGGGCAACACGGACTTTCAACTCCCTCCAAAGATTCTCTATGGGGTTGAGATCTGGAGACTGGCTAGGCCACTCCAGGACCTTGAAATGGTTCTTCGGTCTTCCGCATAGATGCAGGCTCCACACACTTTAACTACCCAGGAATCCTTGCGAAAGGCCAATCAGACAACGGATGGGAGGAGATTTCACTCACGGATAATTGTTAGCATGGCTGAGAAGAAAATATTACGGTTTTTATGACCTAGATGTTCATTTTACCAGTTGTAACCTACAGTTTATACAAACATTATGGTCATCGAGCAGTGTCAAACATAATAATAGCGCATTGAATAATACGATCGCATTATTATTCATTAAATAAATAGAACTGAATGTCAGGGCTTTACTGAGTCATATGTAAACGTAGTATGAATATTACAGTAAGATTACAGTAAGTGAGTACTGTGTAGTGGACATGGAGATGAGACGTCAGAGCGCAAAAATGTGATTTCTCCTGTCCAACAACAACCAGACCGTTATTTCCGGCGTGACGATCGAGTCTGTCCCAAAAATACCTCTCAATGCGCCTCGTGGACTCAAAGGTCACTGTGGTAAAAGCATGGTAAGTGTTGTGGTTACTGTGCTTTTACCACACCTATCACAGTAAAACTAGGGTTGCTGTGGTAAAAGCATGGTAAGTGTTGTGGTTACTGTGCTTTTACCACACCTATCACAGTAAAACTAGGGTTACTGTGGTAAAAGCATGGTAAGTGTTGTGGTTACTGTGCTTTTACCACACCTATCACAGTAAAACTAGGGTTACTGTGGTAAAAGCATGGTAAGTGTTGTGGTTACTGTGCATTTACAATAAATTTCACATTTAACTACCAATACTGTGGTAAAAGCATGGTAAGTTTTGTAATTACTGTCCTTTTACCTCGCTTATCACAGTAAAACTAAGGTTACTGTGGTAAAAGCATGGTAAGTATTGTGATTACTGTGCTTCTACTACAAATACCACTTACTAATTGTACTAATTGTACTACTTTAAGCCTGATATGAATATGATTAACTGCCTGAAGGTCTAGGCCTAGCACGTCACGTGACAGACAGTGTTTAATCACCCTGTTTTGAAAGCAATGAAACGCAAAGCCTCCGTGGAGATGACCGATATAATGCAGTGACTGAACACGAGGTAATCTGATTCATACTGACAAACAGAAAATATATTATATCATCAAACATTATTAGGACAGCATATTTACGACTGCTTACCAACATCTGGCACACGTGAACTGATGCCAAATATCGAGATGTGTTGGGAATGAGACTTCAGCGCGATTTCCCACTGATAAAATCCGTGTATGTTGTTGACGCCACAGGTTTCCCATTGAAAGCAATGGAGTTGCAAATTCATCATATTGTGACGCCGGGGACGCTTGACCATGCTTCAGTTTTTGACACCTTGGGAGTGAGAATGGGCTTCACAAGTGGCTGAAACTGTTGCTGACAAATAGTCGCCCACTTTTACTTCCTCTTTTCACATGTGGCATTATTGACTAAAGAGGAAGTAAAAGTAAGTGAGCAACTCTTTGTCAGCAAAAGTTTTAGCCACTTAAATTCATATACTTATGTTATAGGCCTGTAACTGAGAAGGATAAGGGAGTTCAGGCGTGTCCTCTGAGCATAGGCGCCGATTTATGTTTTCCTCCATGGGTGCTCATGGGCGCACGCCCTTAAAAAAAATAAAAAAAAATAAATGTTTGCATTTCAGAACCTTAGGAAATGGACAGCGGCCGACACAAACACACACACGCCTATTTACTTGATAATAAAGCCGTAAAGTATAGGCTATCTTTCAACTTAGGACAGCTCCACTTCTCACAAATACAGACAGGATTGGAGATGAAAAGTTTAAAGGATAATTCCAGTATTTAGCATTTTAGTCTCTTTTCTGGTTTGTTTTGGATGAACTAGAGTGGTGGACACATTATTATTATTATAGAGATTGGCATGGGGGACTTTCCATAAGATCATCTCTCAATGCAAATCAAACTAGCTATTAGGCTAACTGAAATAAAACCATGCCAATCTCTAGGTATGGTGAAGGCTATGTGATGATGTGGGGCTATTTTAATTCCAAAGGCCAAGGGAACTTTATCAGGATGCATAGTATCCTAAATAAAAAAAAATAAAAAAAATACTTAAAAATAAAAATCTGCCTGCCTCTATGGGAATTTAACATAGGGGTGTCCAAACTTATGCACCCTGTATTTTAAGGAAGAACATTTATTTATTTATGATACATTATTCATTCACAAAGAAAATTGGTGTCCTTAAAGGTTGGATTTTTCCTAATTTTTTAAATTAAGGCATTAAGTTCAGTTTCCAAAAGATGCTTTTTTATTCCCCTTTTTAGTCAACTTTAGCATGGGTGTCTAAACTTATGCATAGCACTGTACTTCTGGACAGGCTGGAAAACTGGGTGGGGCTTTCTGGGATAGTCCTAAAATGGTTCAGGTCATACTTAGATGGGAGAGGTTATTATGTGAGTATAGGAGACCATAAGTCTGAGTGGACATCCATGACATGCGGAGTCCCTCAAGGCTCAATTCTTGCACCACTCCTGTTCAACCTGTATATGCTCCCAATGAGCCAAATAATGAGAAAGAACCAGATCTCTTACCACAGCTATGCAGACGACACACAGATCTACTTAGCCCTATCGCCTAACGATTACAGCCCCATTGACTCCCTGTGCCAATGCATTGACGAAGTCAACAGTTGGATGTGTCAAAACTTTCTTCAGTTAAACAAAGACAAAACTGAAGTCATTGCGTTTGAAAAACAAAGATGAAGTTCTCAAGGTGAACGCATACCTTCACTCTAGGGGTCAAACAACTAAAAATCAAGTCAGGAATCTTGGTGTGACACTAGAGTCAGACCTTAGTTTCAGTAGTCATGTCAAAGCAATAACTAAATCATCATACTATCATCTGAAAAATATTGCAAGAATTAGATGCTTTGTTTCCAGTCAAGACTTAGAGAAACTTGTGCATGCTTTCATCACCAGCAGGGTGGATTATTGTAATGGACTCCTCACTGGCCTTCCCAAAAACACCATAAGACAGTGTCAGCTCATACAGAACGCCGCCGCCAGGATTCTGAGCAGAACCAGAACATATGAACACATCACACCAGTCCTCAGGTCTTTACACTGGCTCCCAGTTAAATTTAGGATTGATTTTAAAGTATTATTACTGGTATATAAAGCATTCAATGGCCTAGGACCTCAATACATTGCAGATATGCTCACTGAATATAAACCTAACAGATCACTCAGATCACTAGGATCATATCAGCTAGAAATACCAAGGGTTCACTCTAAGCATGGCGAGTCCTCTTTTAGCTATTATGCCAGCCGTAGCTGGAACCAGCTTCCAGAGGAGATCAGACGTGCTCCTACATTAGTCACATTCAAATCCAGACTCAAAACACATCTGTTTAGCTGTGCATTTACTGAATGAGCACTGTGCCGCTGTTCGTCCGACTGTTTGTACTGTACTGTATTTTATTTTATTTTTCTAAACTGTTTTGATTCTTATTTCTTTTTATTATTTTAATTTCTTCTATGTAAAGCACTTTGAATTGCCATTGTGTATGAAATGTGCTATATAAATAAACTTGCCTTGCCTTGCCTTGCCTTACGTTCCTGCTCTCACCTATGGTCATGAGCTGTGGGTCATGACCGAAAGGACAAGATTCCGGATACAGGCGGACGAAATAAACTTTCTCCGCAGGGTGGCTGGGCGATCCCCAGAGATAGGGTGAGAAGCTCGGTCACTCAGGAGGAGCTCAGAGTAGAGCCGCTGCTCCTCCACATCGAGAGGGGTCAGCTGAGGCGGCTCGGGCATCTGTTCCGGATGCCTCCTGGACGCTTTTCTGGGAAGGTGTTCCGGGCGCGTCCCACCAGGAGGAGACCCCGGGGAAGACCTAGGAGACGCTTGAGGGAGTATCTTTCCCGTCTGGTCTGGGAACGCCTCGGTGTCCCCCCAGAAGAGCTGGAGGAAGTGTCTGGGGAGAGGGAAGTCTGGGCGTCTCTGCTTAAACTGCTGCCCCCACGACCCGGCCCCGGATAAGCGGAAGGAGATGTATGTATGTATGATTTCAAATGTATCACAGATTAAGTTCAAATTAAATGCAATTAGTTTAATTTAAGAGTGATTTTTTGGAAAAACTTAAGTGGGACTTTAATACATTTTTATATGGACTTGGCTTTTAATATGGTAAAAGTACTTCCAAATATACTGACGAGCAGTTAATGTCAACTAAAATATACTTTAATGTAATATACATGCACACTGTTATATAATTAAATACATTTGTATTTAATTTTTTATAATAAATAATATATTTTATAATATAATAAAGTTGCAATTTAGTATATTTCAAATTTGAATAAAAAATCTCTTAATAACAATTAACACACTCTGATACGATCTGAGTAAAGCGTAAGTCATTTCTTTAAGTCATCAGTTATTTAAAAAGGGAAATACTGAAGGTTTCAAGTGTTTAGGCACTGCTGAGGTATAATATTTTTACACTCTTCCTCCTCTAACACACACTCTTCTAGCTCTTACACACACTTTTCCACCTCTTACACACACTCTTCCTCCTCTTACACACACTCTTCCACCTCTTACACACACTCTTCCACCTCTAACACACACTCTTCCTCCTCTTACACACACTCTTCCTCCTCTAACACACTCTTCCTCCTCTAACACACACTCTTCCACCTCTAACACACACTCTTCCTCCTCTTACACACACTCTTCCTCCTCTAACACACACTCTTCCTCCTCTAACACACACTCTTCCTCCTCTAACACACACTCTTCCACCTCTAACACACACTCTTCCTCCTCTTACACACACTCTTCCACCTCTTACACACTCTTCCTCCTCTAACACACACTCTTCCTCCTCTAACACACACTCTTCCTCCTCTTACACACACTCTTCCTCCTCTTACACACACTCTTCTAGCTCTTACACACACTTTTCCACCTCTTACACACACTCTTCCTCCTCTTACACACACTCTTCCTCCTCTAACACACACTCTTCCACCTCTAACACACACTCTTCCTCCTCTTACACACACTCTTCCTTCTCTAACACACACTCTTCCTCCTCTAACACACACTCTTCCTCCTCTAACACACACTCTTCCACCTCTAACACACACTCTTCCTCCTCTAACACACACTATTCCTCCTCTAACACACACTCTTCCACCTCTAACACACACTCTTCCTCCTCTAACACACACTCTTCCTCCTCTTACACACACTCTTCCTCCTCTAACACACTCTTCCTCCTCTAACACACACTCTTCCACCTCTAACACACACTCTTCCTCCTCTTACACACACTCTTCCTCCTCTAACACACACTCTTCCTCCTCTAACACACACTCTTCCTCCTCTAACACACACTCTTCCACCTCTAACACACACTCTTCCTCCTCTAACACACACTCTTCCTCCTCTAACACACACTCTTCCACCTCTAACACACACTCTTCCTCCTCTTACACACACTCTTCCTCCTCTAACACACTCTTCCTCCTCTAACACACACTCTTCCACCTCTAACACACACTCTTCCACCTCTTACACACACTCTTCCTCCTCTTACACACACTCTTCCTCCTCTAACACACACTCTTCCTCCTCTAACACACACTCTTCCTCCTCTAACACACTCTTCCTCCTCTAACACACACTCTTCCACCTCTAACACACACTCTTCCTCCTCTTACACACACTCTTCCTCCTCTAACACACTCTTCCTCCTCTAACACACACTCTTCCACCTCTAACACACACTCTTCCTCCTCTAACACACACTCTTCCTCCTCTAACACACACTCTTCCACCTCTAACACACACTCTTCCTCCTCTTACACACACTCTTCCTCCTCTAACACACTCTTCCTCCTCTAACACACACTCTTCCACCTCTAACACACACTCTTCCTCCTCTTACACACACTCTTCCTCCTCTAACACACTCTTCCTCCTCTAACACACACTCTTCCACCTCTAACACACACTCTTCCTCCTCTTACACACACTCTTCCTCCTCTTACACACACTCTTCCTCCTCTAACACACACTCTTCCACCTCTAACACACACTCTTCCTCCTCTTACACACACTCTTCCTCCTCTAACACACTCTTCCTCCTCTAACACACACTCTTCCACCTCTAACACACACTCTTCCTCCTCTTACACACACTCTTCCTCCTCTAACACACTCTTCCTCCTCTAACACACACTCTTCCTCCTCTAACACACACTCTTCCACCTCTAACACACACTCTTCCTCCTCTAACACACACTCTTCCTCCTCTTACACACACTCTTCCTCCTCTAACACACACTCTTCCTCCTCTAACACACACTCTTCCTCCTCTAACACACACTCTTCTAGCTCTTACACACACTCTTCTAGCTCTTACACACACTCTTCCTCCTCTTACACACACTCTTCCTCCTCTTACACACACTCTTCCTCCTCTAACACACACTCTTCCACCTCTAACACACACTCTTCCTCCTCTTACACACACTCTTCCTCCTCTAACACACACTCTTCCTCCTCTAACACACACTCTTCCTCCTCTAACACACACTCTTCCTCCTCTAACACACACTTTTCCACCTCTTACACACACTCTTCCTCCTCTTACACACACTCTTCCTCCTCTAACACACACTCTTCCACCTCTAACACACACTCTTCCTCCTCTTACACACTCTTCCACCTCTTACACACTCTTCCTCCTCTAACACACACTCTTCCTCCTCTTACACACTCTTCCACCTCTTACACACTCTTCCTCCTCTAACACACACTCTTCCTCCTCTAACACACACTCTTCCTCCTCTTACACACACTCTTCCTCCTCTAACACACACTCTTCCTCCTCTTACACACACTCTTCCTCCTCTAACACACACTCTTCAAGCTCTTACACACACTTTTCCACCTCTTACACACACTCTTCCTCCTCTTACACACACTCTTCCTCCTCAAACACACACTTCCTCCTCTTACACACACTCTTCCTCCTCTTACACACACTCTTCCTCCTCTAACACACACTCTTCAAGCTCTTACACACACTTTTCCACCTCTTACACACACTCTTCCTCCTCTTACACACACTCTTCCTCCTCAAACACACACTTCCTCCTCTTACACACACTCTTCCACCTCTAACACACACTCTTCCTCCTCTTACACACACTCTTCCTCCTCTAACACACTCTTCCTCCTCTAACACACACTCTTCCTCCTCTAACACACACTCTTCCACCTCTAACACACACTCTTCCTCCTCTAACACACACTCTTCCTCCTCTTACACACACTCTTCCTCCTCTAACACACACTCTTCCTCCTCTAACACACACTCTTCCTCCTCTAACACACACTCTTCTAGCTCTTACACACACTCTTCTAGCTCTTACACACACTCTTCCTCCTCTTACACACACTCTTCCTCCTCTTACACACACTCTTCCTCCTCTAACACACACTCTTCCACCTCTAACACACACTCTTCCTCCTCTTACACACACTCTTCCTCCTCTAACACACACTCTTCCTCCTCTAACACACACTCTTCCTCCTCTAACACACACTCTTCCTCCTCTAACACACACTTTTCCACCTCTTACACACACTCTTCCTCCTCTTACACACACTCTTCCTCCTCTAACACACACTCTTCCACCTCTAACACACACTCTTCCTCCTCTTACACACTCTTCCACCTCTTACACACTCTTCCTCCTCTAACACACACTCTTCCTCCTCTTACACACTCTTCCACCTCTTACACACTCTTCCTCCTCTAACACACACTCTTCCTCCTCTAACACACACTCTTCCTCCTCTTACACACACTCTTCCTCCTCTAACACACACTCTTCCTCCTCTTACACACACTCTTCCTCCTCTAACACACACTCTTCAAGCTCTTACACACACTTTTCCACCTCTTACACACACTCTTCCTCCTCTTACACACACTCTTCCTCCTCAAACACACACTTCCTCCTCTTACACACACTCTTCCTCCTCTTACACACACTCTTCCTCCTCTAACACACACTCTTCAAGCTCTTACACACACTTTTCCACCTCTTACACACACTCTTCCTCCTCTTACACACACTCTTCCTCCTCAAACACACACTTCCTCCTCTTACACACACTCTTCCTCCTCTTACACACACTCTTCCTCCTCTAACACACACTCTTCCACCTCTAACACACACTCTTCCTCCTCTTACACACACTCTTCCTCCTCTTACACACACTCTTCCTCCTCTTACACACACTCTTCCTCCTCTTACACACACTCTTCCTCCTCTAACACACACTCTTCCTCCTCTAACACACACTCTTCCTCCTCTAACACACACTCTTCCTCCTCTTACACACACTCTTCCTCCTCTAACACACTCTTCCTCCTCTTACACACACTCTTCCTCCTCTTACACACACTCTTCCTCCTCTAACACACTCTTCCTCCTCTAACACACACTCTTCCTCCTCTTACACACACTCTTCCTCCTCTAACACACACTCTTCCTCCTCTTACACACACTCTTCCTCCTCTAACACACACTCTTCCTCCTCTAACACACACTCTTCCTCCTCTAACACACACTCTTCCTCCTCTTACACACACTCTTCCTCCTCTAACACACTCTTCCTCCTCTTACACACACTCTTCCTCCTCTTACACACACTCTTCCTCCTCTAACACACTCTTCCTCCTCTAACACACACTCTTCCTCCTCTAACACACACTCTTCCTCCTCTAACACACACTCTTCCTCCTCTAACACACACTCTTCCTCCTCTTACACACACTCTTCCTCCTCTAACACACACTCTTCCTCCTCTAACACACACTCTTCCTCCTCTAACACACACTCTTCCTCCTCTAACACACACTCTTCCTCCTCTTACACACACTCTTCCTCCTCTTACACACACTGTTCCTCCTCTTACACACACTCTTCCTCCTCTAACACACACTCTTCCTCCTCTAACACACACTCTTCTTCCTCTAACACACACTCTTCCTCCTCTTACACACACTCTTCCTCCTCTAACACACTCTTCCTCCTCTTACACACACTCTTCCTCCTCTAACACACACTCTTCCTCCTCTAACACACACTCTTCCTCCTCTAACACACACTCTTCCTCCTCTTACACACACTCTTCCTCCTCTAACACACTCTTCCTCCTCTTACACACACTCTTCCTCCTCTTACACACACTCTTCCTCCTCTAACACACACTCTTCCTCCTCTAACACACACTCTTCCTCCTCTAACACACTCTTCCTCCTCTAACACACACTCTTCCTCCTCTTACACACACTCTTCCTCCTCTAACACACTCTTCCTCCTCTTACACACACTCTTCCTCCTCTAACACACACTCTTCCTCCTCTAACACACACTCTTCCTCCTCTTACACACACTCTTCCTCCTCTAACACACACTCTTCCTCCTCTAACACACACTCTTCCTCCTCTAACACACACTCTTCCTCCTCTAACACACACTCTTCCTCCTCTTACACACACTCTTCCTCCTCTAACACACACTCTTCCTCCTCTAACACACACTCTTCCTCCTCTAACACACACTCTTCCTCCTCTTACACACACTCTTCCTCCTCTAACACACTCTTCCTCCTCTTACACAAACTCTTCCTCCTCTTACACACACTCTTCCTCCTCTAACACACTCTTCCTCCTCTAACACACACTCTTCCTCCTCTAACACACACTCTTCCTCCTCTAACACACACTCTTCCTCCTCTTACACACACTCTTCCTCCTCTTACACACACTCTTCCTCCTCTAACACACAAAATCTTCCTCCTCTTACACACACTCTTCCTCCTCTAACACACTCTTCCTCCTCTTACACACACTCTTCCTCCTCTTACACACACTCTTCCTCCTCTAACACACTCTTCCTCCTCTAACACACACTCTTCCACCTCTAACACACACTCTTCCACCTCTAACACACACTCTTCCTCCTCTAACACACACTCTTCCTCCTCTAACACACACTCTTCCTCCTCTTACACACACTCTTCCTCCTCTAACACACTCTTCCTCCTCTTACACACACTCTTCCTCCTCTTACACACACTCTTCCTCCTCTAACACACTCTTCCTCCTCTAACACACACTCTTCCTCCTCTAACACACACTCTTCCTCCTCTAACACACACTCTTCCTCCTCTAACACACACTCTTCCTCCTCTAACACACACTCTTCCTCCTCTTACACACACTCTTCCTCCTCTAACACACTCTTCCTCCTCTTACACACACTCTTCCTCCTCTTACACACACTCTTCCTCCTCTAACACACTCTTCCTCCTCTAACACACACTCTTCCTCCTCTAACACACACTCTTCCTCCTCTAACACACACTCTTCCTCCTCTTACACACACTCTTCCTCCTCTAACACACTCTTCCTCCTCTTACACACACTCTTCCTCCTCTTACACACACTCTTCCTCCTCTAACACACTCTTCCTCCTCTAACACACACTCTTCCTCCTCTAACACACACTCTTCCTCCTCTAACACACACTCTTCCTCCTCTTACACACACTCTTCCTCCTCTAACACACACTCTTCCTCCTCTAACACACACTCTTCCTCCTCTAACACACACTCTTCCTCCTCTAACACACACTCTTCCTCCTCTTACACACACTCTTCCTCCTCTAACACACACTCTTCCTCCTCTAACACACACTCTTCCTCCTCTTACACACACTCTTCCTCCTCTAACACACTCTTCCTCCTCTTACACACACTCTTCCTCCTCTAACACACACTCTTCCTCCTCTAACACACACTCTTCCTCCTCTAACACACTCTTCCTCCTCTAACACACACTCTTCCTCCTCTTACACACACTCTTCCACCTCTAACACACACTCTTCCTCCTCTAACACACACTCTTCCACCTCTAACACACACTCTTCCTCCTCTAACACACACTCTTCCACCTCTAACACACACTCTTCCTCCTCTTACACACACTCTTCCTCCTCTTCCTCCTCTCCCTCTTAATTTCCATCCATTGTTGGTATCAACATTCAGGACAACTTTTGAAGTCAGTTTTTGTACGGTGAACTGACTTGTATTATGCACCGTAAAAAGAGGTGTTGACCGCTCTGCTTCGGGGGGGACTGCCCTCACTGGCCCTCGGGCGTCAGGACCTTTTCCCCGCAGCCTTCTTAGCAATAATAACTGTCCTCAGATCCGTTGTACCCTTCGAAGGCTGGGGTTGAGAGTGCCCTCCGGGAGGCAACGCTCTGCTTTTGGGAGGCACGGTGTGAAGAGCTGGCTTTAGAAGATTGAGGCGGCTCCCGCTCAGCAGCTTCGGGATAAAAACCATTTAAGCAAGCGTCTCCTCCACTTTTTCATAACCGTGCTCTCTGTAGTTAGATATAGAGGAATAGTTTGGGAACTAAAAACTCGATATGAAACCGGTTTCTCCCACGATCTCGACACCTCGGTGTGGAGATCGGGGAAAAACTGTAGGCTCCGGCATTGAGGTTGTGATCTAGTAGGCAGGAAACGTTCGTCGAGTTTACTTTTCGAACGAACGTCCTGTTTATCAGCTGGCCAATCGATACTTAGTCTCTCTAGTCACTACCTCAATAAGCTCTTCAAACACATGAGACTGAGGTGGCGAATCCCCAGTTTCAGCATCAATACTGACAACATCCAGCTCCTCAGAACTGGATAGTTGCAATTTTGGTGCCTCCATCGGGGCGGAAGGAACCGCAGCACGTGCTTCCAAACCCTGAGAAGAGGCACTGGATCTATGAAGTGAAGGCTGAGATAAGGCTGGGCCCGTCTCAAACCCCTCAGATAGATCCATTTGCAAACCCCAAGACTGCGATTGGCGCCATGCCTTGGCAGCAGCGGGACCAGAGCCCTGGGGAACGCAAGCCTGAACACGAAAGAAGGCCAGGGGGATCGGAGCGTCCGCAATGGAAGTGAATCGCAATGCTGACAGCCAGCACCCTCAATATAAAGACAAACAACACCAAATAAGACGTGGACAGTTTCACAAAGAGCGCTACTGAAGCTGACGCTCTCTGTTTTCGAGCAGGCTTTATAGCCTCCTGGTCCGTGACGTCACCCGCATCTGACGTACCGTCACGCCATTGGACTGGTTTTACATGTGCTTCAAGACATCATCACGCAAAGCGTTCCCACAGCGTCCATCTCGACGCAACGCGAGTTCCCTTGAAAGGGAACCCTGAACTCCCTTATCCTTCTCAGTTACAGGCCTATAACATAAGTATATGAATCTAAAAGTAGGCCTAATAACAGTCTGATAAAACAGTTGATATACCTTTTAATATTAATATCTAAATGGGCTTAACTGGTGAAATATTTTAATATTTTTTGTAAAAAAATGTTTTAAATCCCACGACACTTCTTTACGCTTCTTCTTTTCTTCTCTGACCTTTATCATAGTTTAAGAAGAAAGAAAGAAGCCACTCAGGCGAGAGGTAGGATGTGGTTTTAACAACTTTAGGTGAAAGAATTGTTAAATCTACAGCGGGGGAAATAAGTATTGGAACACGTCATCATTTTTCTCAGTAAATATAGTTCCAAAGGTGCTATTGACATGAAATTTTCACCAGATGTTGGTAACAACCCAAGTAAGCCATACATACAAAGAAACAAACAGAAATTAAGTTATGTGTAATAATGTGAAATGACACAGGGAAAAAGTATTGAACACATGAAGAAAGAATAATCAGAAGAGTTGTCCAAGAGCCAACACCAAGTTGTATGGTGTTTTTAGGGTAATGTGCACTGCCATTTCTCCTCCAAATATGGTGTGTATTATGGCATCCAAACAGTTCAATTTTGCTCTTATGTGACCACACTATATTCTCCCAGTATTTCACTGGCTTTTCCAAATTTTGTGCAGCAAACTTTAAATGAGCTTCAACATGCTTTTTCTTCAGTAATGGAGTCTTTGAGACAACAGTACCTGCTATCTGTAGGTCTTTTTGAAGCTCTCCACAAGTGATCCTTGGCTCTTGGACAACTCTTCTGATTATTCTTTTCACTCCTCTATCAGAAATCTTGCGAGGAGCACTGGTCGAGGCAAATTTATGGTAAAATTATTGTCTTTCCACTTCCGTATTATGGCCCCAAAAGTGCTCACTGTACCATTCAGAAGCTTAGAATGGCGCCTATAACCAATTCCATCATTATGTTTTGCAACAATTAGGTTGCGAAGGTCTTGAGACAGCTCTTCACTTTTACCCATCATGAGATGTGTCTTGTGTGACACCTTGGCAATGAGACCTTTTTGTAGGCCATCATAAGCCGCGTTTCCACTGTCGGGCCAGGGCCGGGCCGGGCCGTGCTAGTGCGTGCCAGGGCCAGTCGCGTTTCCACTGTCACTTCCGGGGCTTGATCGGGGCTTACTCGGGGCCAACGGCCAGGATTTCTGGCCCATCGAATACCTTGGGCCAAAGCGGGCCAGCTCGGGCTAGAGGAGTGGTTACGAACACAGGCGGAGTTCACCTGAGTCGGGAGACGGCAGCGCCGGATGATTCTGTTAGCATTAAAGACTTTTAAAATAATTTAACTCACGTTCATGTTTGAATGCCTTCTGTTTATGATGCAAAAGACTATGCGCGCTAACCATTACCATAGTAAACATAGTAAACGCCTGAAGATACGCATAGTAAAAAAAACATAGTGAAAGCTTGAAGAAATCAGACCAATCATAAAGGCTATCACAGTCATGTTTTTATTGTATCTGTCAGTAGCCTACGTCTCGTCTCTTTATACCGGACTATCATAAAATTAAGCAACTTTTTTTTCGGGAGCTTCCTCTGTTTCTCTGACTGAAAATATCTGTATGGGAGTCGAGAGAGTGCTAAAGCTCCTCAGGTCGTATTTTTGGTGGCATATATTTGTAGAAATTATCATTCTTTTTAAATGTGATGTAAATATGTCCTGTACAGATAAACAGAAACAGACGCGACTGAAGAAGTGTGTCCTCTTTCTTTTGTGAAATAGACCTAACGGTAATTTATTTCTGAGTGACTAATGTGCAATTTTGACATAAATTAATTCATTATGATCAATGCATCACTTTTTATTGTAAACCTGTGGTAAAACATCGATGCTTGGGTTTTAAATATTCAAGTAAACAAAAACAAAAAAAATGCCAGCAAACGGCCGCTTTTATCATGTTTGTTTTCAACGCTGTTTCCAGTGATTTCTGATTAGTTTTCTGATAAAACTTCCATTTGTTGGTGAAATGATGGGTTAGTGTGACGTTGTCCCAGAGAGGCGTGTTACGAGCGTGTTTTAGTGAAGCGCTGTGGAGCTTCTGGCCCGACAGTGGAAACGCAGGCCTGGTGCTATTAGCACGGCACGGCCCGTTTAAAGCCCTGTCTCACACTGCCCGACAGTGGGAACGCGGCTATTTGGGACTGAACCAGCTGTTATTAATTTCCACTGACAGGGGGCTGGATTGCTTTTTAATTACTGTAAGTTTTCAGCAGTTGTCTTGGCTTTCAATGCCTTTTTGCGCCTCCCTTTCTTCATGTGTTCAATACTTTTTCCCTGTGTCATTTCACATTATTACACAACTTAATTTCTGAACTTATTAGGGGCCAAGCACCGAAGGTGCGGAGGCACCTATTGTATTTGTTCCGGTTCTTATTATTATTATTCTGCTTTTTCTTCCGACTGGGCGTCTATGGCAGCGATTTAGACGCGTTTATTTTTGCTCCTTCAGAGGATATCTTGTTAACTGATGAGTGGTAGCCCTTCCAAGGCTGAGCTTCAGGATAAGCTTATTGAAGATATGCGAGAACTTGGAGTGTTTGGGAAAGTGTCTCCTGAAGTATCTACGTCGCCTGATCAGGGTAAACGTCTTCCTATTGACCCTTCACCTTCACCTAGTAAAGCAGCACTAGAATTGAAACGTTTACAGTTAAGAGAAAAGGAAATTGAATGGGAACGTGAGAGAACTAGATTGGAGGCTGATAGACAGACAGAACGAGAGCGGGAGAAAAGAGAACACGAATTGAGATTGAAAGATCTTGAATTTGTGCAGGCATTACGAATTAAAGAACTTGAGCTGAAGGCCCGTGAGGCTGGTGTTTCATTCAAGCCAGATCAATTTGACATAACTCGTAACATTCGCCTCGTTCCACCTTTTAATGAGAGCGAAGTTGATAAGTTTTTTGCACATTTCGAGCGCGTAGCGTTGACTTTTAAATGGCCCAAAGAAATTTGGACCATGACGTTGCAATGTGTTTTCACTGGGAAAGCACAGGAAGCTTATTCCTCATTAACTCTCGAAGACGCAGCTGATTACGAAAAAGTCAAACATGCTGTTTTACGCATTTATGCTCTTGTGCCAGAGGCTTATCGACAAAAGTTTCGCAGTTATCATAAACCTGAAGCTCTCACATATGTCGAGTATGTTAGAGAAAAAGAAATGCTATTTGATCGATGGCTTAGTTCTCAAGAAGTAACAACATTTCAATCTCTTCGTGATTTGATGATTCTTGAAGATTTTAAAAATGGTCTTCCTCAAACAGTCGCTAGTGAGCATCAGAATCTGACGCCAGCTCGTGCAGCCGTGCTTGCTGACGAGTATGTACTCACACATAAGCGTGTTCCTTCTAATTCTAAATTTTCACAAAACGTTTCTAGTCATCCAAATGTGTCTAAGATGTTTAGAGAAACCGTGCCTGTTTCTGTCCGCTCTCCAGACTGGCGTCCGTCGGGGTCTAACGCTATAGTTCTGACCTGCGCCTATTGTAAGAAACGTGGTCATGTTCTCTAAAGCGTAAAAATAAGGTACCGAGTCAACCGGCTTATAGATCAGAAGTGGGTTTGTGTGTTTCAAACATGCCTGTGAGTAGGGACGACTCCAATACTGGCAATCACAGTTTTGCACCTTTTATAATGGATGGCTTTGTCTCTTTGCCCGGTGAGTTTAGTGAGCGCTTAAAAATTCCGGTAAAAATTCTGCGTGAGACTGGCGCCTCACAGAGCTTTATTTTACAAGATGTGTTGCCTTTTAGTGATAAGACTTTTACTGGTGATAGTATTCTTGTACGTGGATTCGAAATGGGTTATGTTAACGTCCCTTTGCATGAGATTTCTCTTAGGTCTGACTTGGTTACTGGCAATGTTATCGTGGGCGTACGCCCCTCCTTGCCTATTGAAAATGTAGAGGTGCTACTTGGTAATGATTTGTGTGGTGGAAAAGTTTTGCCTTGCCCCATAGTGTCTCATGCATCTCCAAAAATATGTACTGATGACCTGTCAGTTAACTTCCCTGAGGTTTTTTCTTCTAGCGTCGTTATACGTGCTATGGCGAGAAACAAAAAAGAGAATGAAATTGAGGATCAACTTGATCTTAGTGACACTTTTATTGCTCGACCTTCACTCTCAAGTGATAGTGGCTTATCTGGGAATTCTGTTTCACTGTCGTTTTCTTCTGATGTTCCTAATTTTTCTATGAGTCGAGAGCAGCTTATTAAGGAACAGGAAAATGACCCGTCTCTGTCTTCTCTCTTTTCGGAAGCGTTGTCTGAAGAAGACATTGAGCATTCGCCGCATGGCTATTTTTTACGAGATGGTGTCTTAATTAATGCGCAAGTGGAGACCTCTTATGGCCTCAGCGCAAGATGAGTGGATAGTTCTTTTTCAAATTGTTGTCCCAGTTTCGTTTCGTGATGAAGTTTTGAGTTTAGCTCATGACCATCACTTCGCGGGTCATCTCGGCGTAAATAAAACTACTGACAGAATTTTACGCCATTTCTTTTGGCCAGGTATTAAGAAGGATATCATGAGATATTGTCGAACATGTCACCTGTGTCAGGTCACTGGTAAACCTAACCAGGTGATCCCGCCTGCGCCTTTACAGCCGATTCCGGTTACGTCTGAGCCTTTTGAAAACGTTATATTGGACTGTGTTGGCCCATTGCCTTTGAACAAAGACTGGGAATCAATGGTTACTCACCATAATGTGTAGCTTGACTAATTTTCCAGAAGCTATTCCGCTCATCATTAAAGCCCTGATGGGTTTTTTCTCTCTTTTTGCACAAGCTATGTGTCAGCTCGCGGTCCACCATGTTACATCCAGCCCGTATCGTCCACAGACCCAAGGTGCACTTGAGAGGTTCCATCAAACTTTGAAAAGTATGCTTAAGTGTTTCTGCCTCGAGTTTCAGCGGGATTGGGATGAAGGTGTTCCGTTTGCTCTTTTTGCTGTTCGCGAGGTAGTACAAGAGAGTTTGGGTTTTAGCCCGTCGGAGCTGGTTTTCGGGCACACGGTGTTGTAATATAGTAATTTACCAATAGGTGTCACTGTTGTACTTGCCATCCAGTGTGTCACTACAGTTCTGTTATTCTTCTTTGTTGCTTCTTCCTTCTCGGTTGGATATAATAAAAAGCCATGTGAAACTTCAATAGGTTATGGGCCCAGATCTTCGCTAAAGCAAAGAAGAGGTAGTTTTACACAGTTTTTTTTTTGTGTGTGTGAAATAGACAGTGTTGTGGAACTCACAATGGAGGATAAGCTGTTTATTGAAAAGCTGAGTGGGCCACAGAACTGGGCAACGTGGAAATTTCAAATGGAGCATTTGATGAAAGCTAAAGGACTCTGGGGCATGGTAATGGAGACTGACAACTTGGCAGAAGGAGCAAATGCACAGGTGAGAGCAGAATTCGAAAAACGGAAGGAAAAAGCGTTTTCTGTGTTAGTGCTAAATGTGAGTACGCCTCAGTTGTATCTGATAACAAGCTGTAAGACCCCTAAGGAAGCGTGGGACACGCTAAAAGGACATTTTGAGAGAGATACTCTTGCAAACAAGCTGTTTCTGAAGAAAAAATACTTCAGATGTGAAATGAAGGAAGGAGAAAGCATAACTGAACATTTGAAACGAATGAAAGAGTTAACTGACCAGCTAGGGGCAATAGGTGCAGTGATTGAAGAAGAAGACCAGATTGTTACACTGCTGGGTAGCTTGCCACCAAGCTATGCTACAATTGTCACTGCACTGGAAACTAAGTTGGACAGTTTAACGCTGCAGTTTGTTCAGCAAGCATTAATAAATGAAGAACAAAAACGAATGTCTGCTGATGGTAACTATAGCGGTGCTATGTCCAGTGGTGCTTTGTCCGGTGGCTCGTCAGCAATGTCAACACAAGTTCGCAATGATATGCAGGCTAACTCCAAGGCAGTGAGAACTGACAAACCTGGCTCGTGGAGATGTTACAAGTGTGGGAAAGAAGGACATATCAAGCGTGACTGTCCAAGTAAGAAAAAATACACTAAAACTCACAAAGCTAAAAGTGTAACATTTGATCATGATGAAGACTCGTCTGAAAGTGCCTTCATCGCCAGAGAGGCAAATCAGGATAAGTTAACACAAGTTGAGTGGTTGATCGACTCTGGAGCCTCAAAGCACATGACATGTCATGAAGAAATTCTCCAAGACTACCAGCAATTTCCAAAAGCACAGTCTGTGAAACTTGGTGATGGCAGAGTGGTTGATGCTCTAGGATTTGGTAATGTTAAACTGAGAATGACATTAAAAATCAGTGATGTAAAAAATGTCACAATGTTTGATGTGCTGTATGTTCCCAAGTTATCAGGGAATCTCTTCTCAGTGGGAGCTGCTGTCAAAAAAGGAAATACGGTGAAGTTCAAGAAGTCTCGCTGTTACATCTGTGATAAAAATGGAAATCTCAGAGGAATGGGAACACAAAGATCTGATGGATTGTATCAGCTTGATGTCGAGGAAAGTTTGCCCGCCTGTCACAGTGCGTCAATAGCAACCAGCTTGTGGCACCAGCGACTGGGTCACACCACTAAGTTGAAGGAACTAAAAAAACTGGTGAATGGAGTGGACTTTCCTGAAGAGAAAGAAGTTTTTTTCTGTGAAGCATGTGTGGAAGGCAAGTTGTCTAGGAAGCCACATAAGCCAGTGGGAGAAATCCGTTCCAAACGTAAGCTACAGTTGGTTCATAGTGACGTCTGTGGTCCCATGCAGACTGAATCTATTGGTGGATCAAAGTACTTTGTGACTTTTATTGATGACTTTTCAAGGTGTTGCAAAGTATACTTCATGAAACAGAAAAGTGAAGTTCTTTCCAAATTCAAGGAATTTGAGAAAATATTATCCAACGAGTGCGGACAGAAAATAGCAAGACTAAGAACGGATAATGGTGGGGAATACACATCCAAAGAATTCCAAGAATACTTGAAGGCTCAAGGTATTCACCATGAGACAACTGTACCACACACACCTCAGCAGAATGGTGTTGCTGAAAGAAAAAACAGGACATTAATTGAAGCAGCGAGAACCATGCTCTCTCACGCTAAACTACCAAAGTCGTATTGGGCAGAGGCTGTAGCAACCGCAGCTTACATACAGAACAGACTCCCCACATCTGTTCTGAAACAAGTGACGCCCTACCAGAGATGGTGCGACAAACAGCCAAATGTGAGTCACATGAAAGTGTTTGGATGCGTAGCTTATGCACATGTCCCAGACACAGAAAGAAGAAAACTGGACAAGAAGGCTGTGAAGCTTCGTTTCGTGGGATATGCCAACAATGCCAAGGGCTATCGCTTGTACGACGAAGAAAAAAAGAGGATTCTTATTCGTCGGGATGTGGTCTTCAATGAGTCAGACTTTGACTTGAAACAAGAAGTGGACATTTCTTGTTCGGAGAACGAAGTTGTCATGAACACTGACGAGAGAACACCAATTGATGCTACTGTCGATGAAACTGCAAGAGAAGGTGTCAGAATCAGAAAACCACCTAAGAGATATGGTTATGATGAGTTTGCCGACCTAGTGACTGTTGATCATTATGCTAGTGTTTGTTGTGTTGCAGAACCAAGCACACTGAAAGAGGCAATGATGAGTCCTAATGCAAAGGAATGGCAGGATGCGGCTGATTTAGAATATGAATCACTGTTTGAAAATAAGACGTGGGATTTAATGGAATTACCAAAGGATCGGAAGGCCATAGGATCGAGATGGGTGTTTAAAGTTAAGCATCATAGTGACGGACAAGTGGAGAGATACAAGTGCAGACTTGTCGCTAAGGGTTACTCACAGAAGTATGGTGCAGACTACGATGAAACTTTTTCACCCGTTGTACGTTTTAGCTCAATTCGTACATTGCTGTCCTTCGCAGTCCAGAATAACATGCATGTGCATCAGATGGATGTGGTAACAGCGTTTCTAAATGGACACCTGGATGAGGAGATATATATGGAGCAACCAGAGGGATACATCAGACCAGGGGAGGAAAATTTGGTGTGCAAGCTGAAGAAGTCAATATATGGACTGAAGCAGTCTCCTCGCTGCTGGAGCAAAACTTTCACAGAGTTCATGAAGAACATTGGCTTCAAACAGAGCACATCAGACCCATGTGTGTTTGTGAGATCTCGACAGGAGCTGGAGATATTAGCTGTGTATGTTGATGATCTAATTCTGATCACAGAGTCGATGGAAAGCATGGAAGAGCTGAAACTTGCTCTTAAGAAGCGCTACAAGATGAAGGACATGAGAGAACTGTCCTACATCTTGGGAATCTCAGTCATCCAAGACAAAGAAAAAAACAGTCTGTTCCTTCATCAGAAGCATTACATTGAAGCCATTCTTCAAAAGTATGGTATGCATGATGCAAATCCTGTTGCAACTCCAGCTGATGCAAATGTAAAGCTAAAAAAGGATGATGGTGTCAGCAAGCCTGTGAACCCAAGTACTTATCAGTCAATGGTAGGTAGCCTACTGTATGCTGCAATGGCCACACGACCTGACATAGCACAAGCTGTGAGCGTTGTGTCAAAGTTTAATGCCAATCCAAATGTTTCACACCTGACTGCAGTGAAGAGAATTCTACGGTACTTGAAGGGAACACTGAGTCTCGCTCTCAAGTATGAGCGGTCTGAATCTGGAACTTTGGTCGGTTTCTCAGATGCTGACTGGGCTGGAGACCAGGACGATCGTCGCTCTACAACTGGTAATGTGTTCTTACTGGGTGGAGGAGCTGTGAGTTGGCTCAGCAAGAAACAGTCAACTGTGGCTCTTTCAACAGCGGAGGCTGAGTATGTTGCACTTAGCCAAGCAGCTCAGGAATGTGTCTGGCTAAGACGACTTCTGAGTGATCTTGGAATGGATGTAACTCCTGTGGTGATCCTGGAGGACAACCAAGGAGCCATTGCAATCGCAAAGAATCCAGTTGATCATTCAAGAACCAAGCACATTGACATTCGCTACCATTACATTCGTGAATGTGTGCAGAATGGACAAATACAACTGAAATTTTGTCCCACAGATGACATGAAGGCAGATATCTTTACCAAGCCATTGGTGAGACAGAAGTTTGAGTATTTTAGGAGTGAGATTGGACTTTGTTTCATTTAACTTTGTTTAGTCTGATCTTAAATGGACTAGACTGTTAACTGTGTTACAGTGAGAGAAAAAAAAAGAAAAAAAGGGACTACAAAACATATATTTTTTGTTTGTTTTGTTAATATCATTTACTAAGAAATGGCAGACCCATTGTTAAATTAAGTGGGAGTGTTGTAATATAGTAATTTACCAATAGGTGTCACTGTTGTACTTGCCATCCAGTGTGTCACTACAGTTCTGTTATTCTTCTTTCTTGCTTCTTCCTTCTCGGTTGGATATAATAAAAAGCCATGTGAAACTTCAATACACGGTTCGTGGACCTTTAAAGCTGTTGAAAGAGTCGTGGCTTGCTGAGCCTAAAGAGTGTCCCAGTTTGAAGGATTATGTGTCCAATATGCGTAGTAGGCTCAGTCGTGCATGTCAGTTGGCTAGAGATAACTTGGGTCTCTGTCAGAAGAGAATGAAGCAGAGGTTTGATCAGAGGGCTGTTTCCCGAAGTTTCAGTCCTGGTGATAAAGTTCTTGTGTTGATTCCTGGGATGGGCTCTGCTTTGCCAGGCTCGTTACAGTGGTCCTTATCGTGTCGAACGACGAGTGAGTGATTTAAAACTATGTCATCTCCACTCCAGATCGAAGGAGAAAGACCACGCTATGTCACATTAATCGTTTGAAGTTGTTTCGTGATCGTGGAGCAGGTTCAATTTCGGAACTCAAGTCGCCTTGCACTTCCACTGTCAGAAATAATGTTCGCGCAACAGAAGTGACGCTGTCCAAGAAGGGTGGTGCTGAAGTTGTTTCTTCACTGGCGGTTGCGGGACAAGTTGAAAACGCGTCTCCGTCGGTACAACAGGGGGCTGTGACTAGTCCTTTGATTGAAGATGAGGGTCGTACTCCCTCGAGGGAGGTTATTGAAGGGAGAATGAAGAATTCTGAGGTTCTTAATGATCTAGATAAATTTTTGTCTAGTTTATCCACCTTAGAACGTAATGATTTAATTTCTCTGATCAAGCAACATGAGAGTTTGTTTCCTGATGTGCCTCATCGGACAACGGAAATTGAACATGACATTGATGTGGGCGCTACATGTCCAATTAAACAACATCCTTATCGTGCAAATCCACAGAAAAGGTTGTTGTTTCAAAATGGAGTTGAAGTTTATGTTGAAAAACGGCATTGCAGAGTCTAGTAATAGCCCATGGAGTTCGCCCTGTTTACTGGTTCCAAAGAGTGATGGTTCCATGCGTTTTTGCACGGATTTTAGGAGGGTGAACGCCGTTACAAAACCTGACAGCTACCCATTACCGCGTATTGACGATTGTGTTGATCGTTTGGGTTCAGCTGTATTTGTCAGTAAAATTGACCTATTGAAAGGTTACTGGCAAGTTCCGTGCTAAAGAGATCTCAGCCTTTGTGACACCCGATCACTTCCTACAGTATACCGCCATGGCCTTCGGCCTTCGTAATGCTCCCGCCACTTTTCAAAGACTTATCAACGGCGTTCTTGAAGGTGTGCCTAATTGCGAGGCCTATTTAGATGATTTGGTCATCTATAGTGACACCTGGCCTTCGCATATGGCCCATCTTTCTACTGTGTTCCACAGACTATCAGAAGCTAACTTAACCATCAATTTAGCTAAATGTGAGTTTGGCCAGGCCACTGTCGTCTATCTGGGTAAAGTTGTTGGTCGTGGGCAGGTGCGCCCTGTCCAGTCTAAAGTTGAGGCAATTGTGAATTATCCTCCTCCAACCACCCGCCACGAACTCCGCCGCTTTCTTGGCATGGTAGGTTACTACCGGTCATTTTGTAAAAATGTCTCTGTCTTTGCCTCGCCGCTCACTGATTTGTTTAGTTCGAAGGTGACTTACAACTGGACTTCACGGAGTCAAGCTGCTTTCGAGTCTGTTAAAGCACTGCTGACTACTGCGCCTGTGCTAGCCGCTCCTGATTTTTCTCTGCCTTTTTCCATTGCTGTTGACGCGAGTGATCTGGGAGCAGGAGCTGTTCCTCTGCAACATGACGGGGATGGTCTTGAACACCCTGTCTGTTTCTTTTCGCGCAAGTTTAACTGTTATCAGCGTGCTTATTCGACCATAGAAAAGGAAGCTCTTGCTCTTGTGCTTGCCTTTCAGCACTTTGAGGTCTATGTGGGAGGTGCTGCATGTCCGGTTGTGGTCTATACAGGCAACCCTTTGGGTTTTCTTGATCGCATGCGCAATTCTAACCAGCGCTTAATGCGGTGGAGTTTGATTCTACAAGGTTGTAACTTGGAGATTAGGCACATCCGAGGACGTGACAATGTAGTTGCCGATGCATTGTCTCGTGCTTGAGAGGAAAGTATGGTAAATAAATTGTGGTAAAAAAAAAAAAAAAAAAAAAAACATACTTGTTGCACATACATTTTTTTTTTTTTATATATATATATTTTTTTTTTTAGTTTAGCAGGTTCCTGGAACCATTGCTGAATGTGGGTTTGTAAATGTTTATTTGTAAATATTTATTAGTTGTTGACTTAAACCCCAATTTATTATCTTTAAGGGTGGGGGTGTTACGTTGTCAAGCCTAATGGGATTAGTGTTTGTGCTGCTTTGTGCGGTTGTGTTTCTGTTTCCTCTATGGTCACGTGACGTCCCGCCGACTGCTGATTGTGGGTGGGGCAACTGCTTTAAAGACGCCTTGTTTGACATCCGCTCTCTCTCTCACTCTCACTTCCGATCCGCTTCAGGTGGCAGACGGAGCGTGCTCCGAGGTGTCTCGTGTGCTCGGCCCGTTATGCCTCTTTATGGAGTTTCTCATGTCGACTTCATGATTGTGTTTCATAAGCACGTTCCCGGAGAGGAATGCACGTTCGTTGAGGCGCTATAATAGAACAAAACATGAAATTCCCATTGACTTCAATACAGTTTTGTGAAATAAAATGCTATACTTAACAAATGCATTGGTGTAATATTACGAAACTCAGAATGTGCCATCAGCACCATCCCCTGAAGGTACTCAAAATATTTTGAGACAGCGCCACCTAGTGGTCAAAAGTTATAACAACATTTCCAAAAAGGCTAATAACTTTTGAATAAATCTGGCTATTGAAATGCCACTGGTCTTACTAGATTCCCTGGGTCAAGCCGAGAACATAGATACCAAGTTTTCCTTATTTGGCCGAACTTCCTGTCCGCCATCTTGATTTTCATTCAAAACCTACTTTTTCAAACTCCTCCTAGACCGTTTGTCCGATTTTCACCACAATCGAATCGTATATTTTCCAGACTGTGCCGACTAAAAGTTATGGATTTCGTGTCGATAGACGAAACCGTTTTCGTATAGCACAGCAGCAAAGTTGAGGCATGATGCCAAAAGCACTATTCAGGCTTTATCTCTGCAATGCCTTGACATATTGACACCGAACTTTGTATGTGTCAGTGACTACGTTTACATGCAGCCAATAACCGGGTTATGGTCGGGTTAAGGTCACTATTCGAGTTTCTGAAACATTCGGAATAACCCGTTTACATGCGTGAGCAGAGAGAGTTACTCCTGTATACATGGATTTTGTAATCAATTGGCAATTGGCACGGTTAGCGTCTGGACGTACGGACAACCTTAAGACGCAATATGCGTCATTTCCGATTCTTCTTCATGTATCCAAAGACAACAACAGCAGCAGCAGCACGCGGATAATGAATAGTTCGGGGCAGATAGCAATCGCATTTGTTTGCGCTTTCCTCCTCGCTCCAAAAGTGTGTTGCTGTGCTGCGTCTCGCCATGTTTACCTCTCCTTCTTGTTTACTTCCGGTATACGGCACGCGGGTTTCTGTATGCGCCGTCTCTCCTCAAAAGACCAAGATTCCTTGCGAATAGAACATGCGCAGAACACAAATCAATGTTCCTTTTAATGGGCATATGCCGATACGCGTTTACATGACCAAATATTCGGGTTAGAAAAGGGGTACCCCAGGTATCATATCCGGGTTTTTAAAAACCGGGATATAAGCATATTCAGGTTTTTGCCGGTGTTTACATGGCCGTGCGCGACCGGGTTATTGCTAATATCCCGGTTTTGAACGGGTTATTGGCTGCATGTAAACGCAGTCATTGTCACTTCACTCTGACCACATCACATCAGTTTTATAACTGCGCCACCTATTGGTTGAAAGTGATAATCCATTAAATCATATTTTTATTTACTGTTTCTAAGATTTTTCAGGCATTTTGCCTAAAATCCTCTTTAAATGTCTTTAATTGCTCATTGTTGCAGTTGGTCTGACACTTTCAGACATGTTGGCATGTCTTGTCGTCTTATTCTGCTTGGCCCCAGTAATGGCTGCTTGCAGCTATATTTTTTTTGTTTGTTTCTTTGTATGTATGGCTTACTTGGGTTGTTAACATCTGGTGAAAATTTCATGTCAATAGCACCTTTGGAAATATATTTACTGAGAAAAATGATGACGTGTTCAATACTTATTTCCCCCGCTGTACATTAAGCTCTCTAGCGTAGTTGGCAAAAGATGAGATAAGTAAGACGGCCCCAATTAAAGCATATAAAAGTTCTTTTGATTTTAATAATGTATTAGTAAATGCTGAAATAAAAGTAACTTACTTAAAAAAGTTTCAGAATAATACAAAGACAATAATACAGAAATGTGTATACTGTAGGTCTTCACCTGAATTGTGGCCCAGAACGACAGGAAACAAACCTTTTATATGGTTTAACTGGGGCCGTCTTACTTATAAGACGAGCTGTACTTATAATGCAGAAATCCCTTACAATGTCAAATAACTGGCCGGGAACTTTTCACAGTTAAAGCTATTTTGCAAAAAGCTATTTTTTCTTTTCTTATCTGACCTTTATCATAGTTTAAGAAGATAGAAAGAAGCCACAGTCCATGAGGAGGCGAGAGACGGGATGTGGTTTTAACAACTTTAGGTGAAAGAATTGTTAAATGTTGTATAAGCTCTCTAGTGTAGTTGGCAAAAGATGAGATATGTATATGTGCTTTTTGCAAAATAGCTTTAACTGTGAAAAGTTCCCGGCCAGTTATTTGACATTGTAAGGGATTTCTGCATTATAAGTACAGCTCGTCTTATAAGTAAGACGGCCCCAGTTAAACCATATAAAAGGTTTGTTTCCTGTCGCTCTGGGCCACAATTCAGGTGAAGACCTAGAGAATACACATTTCTGTATTATTGTCTTTGTATTATTCTGAAACTTTTTTAAGTAAGTTACTTTTATTTCAGCATTTACTAATACATTATTAAAATCAAAAGAACTTTTATATGCTTTAATTGGGGCCGTCTTACTTATCTCATCTTTTGCCAACTACACTAGAGAGCTTATACAACATTTAACAATTCTTTCACCTAAAGTTGTTAAAACCACATCCTGCCTCTCGCCTCCTCATGGACTGTGGCTTCTTTCTATCTTCTTAAACTATGATAAAGGTCAGATAAGAAAAGAAGAAGCGTAAAGAAGTGTTGTGGGATTTAAAAAATTTTATTACAAAGTTAAGGCCATTTAGATATTAATATTAAAAGGTATATCAACTGTTTTATCAGACTGTTATTAGGCCTACTTTTAGATTCATATACGTATGTTATAGGCCTGTAACTGAGAAGGATAAGGGAGTTCAGGGTTTTCCTCTTTCACATTTTTGAAAACATAAGTCTGAGTGAATCATTTTTACGTGGAAGAAACCGTGTCATGAACCCCGTGTGTTAGCCGTTCACACACAGCTGTGGAAAAGTGGGATTGTAGAGGGAGACAACAACCAGTAAAACACAGACCTGCAACACACTCATTATACAGTGTGATGGATTTTTTTATTAATCATAACTAACATTCATATACTTTTGAATTTTAAATGTTTCCAAACCCTTTGTTTGAAAAATCGTGACTTTGAGTGTGTGAGAGTATAAATAACAAATAGGGGAAATGAGACAGATGTCTAGGTTTGAAAACTTGTGATTAACAATGAAGTAATAAGTTAGTGGAACAAGTTAAAGGTTACAGGTTAGGCACTAAAGACCTTAATCCAGAGTGATAGTGTCGATAGTGTCGATAGTGTCGTGTGTCCTTCGACTCTTTGTGAGACTCTGAGGCGGGGTTAGATTGCGGTCAGGTAACTCTAATTCTTGGGCATTTTATTTATGCGGGAAGAATAGCTCGGCGTCAAGCCGAAGGATCCAAGAAACGTGGAAGAATATTTAAAAGGTCTATTAACATTTTCACACAATTTTTGTGCTCAAGTTTTAAGAACATTATAACGCTGAATGAAAGTTCTATTGATGTTACTGTGTGTGTGTGTGTGTGTGTGTGTGTGTGTGTGTGTGTGTGTGTGTGTTCAGTTCTTCACCATCTGAATTGCAGCTGGATGTTGAAGCTACCAGAATTCTGAAAGCTCATAAATCAAACAGTCTGGGAGGCAGTAACACACACACACACACACACACACACACACACACACACACACACACACACACTTCTGATCACTAAATAAATGTTGAATGAAGGAAAGATTCTGAACATTCACACACATTTCAGTATTTAGTGTACGAGTGTCCTCTAGTGGACGGATAGTGAATACATGTATTTCTTTATTGGATCGTTTGACTGTAATGTGATGGGTCGTGTTCTCCCAGACTGAGATTACAGACGGCGCTAATATTGGCGAATCTGCTTCTGTAAAACAGTGAGTAACTCCCGCTCTCGCACACACCGGCTCTGTTCTCCTCCAGCTGGACACACACAGGACAGAAGCTCAGGTGCGTCTTCTGGTGCTCAGATCTCTGTGTGTGTGTGTGTGTGTGTGTGTGTGTGTGTGTGTGTGTGTGTGTGTGTGTGTGTGTGTGTGTGTGTGTGTGTGTGTGAAGTTTATTCTGAGCGTTTGTCTTCTCTCTTGAACTGCAGAATAAAGTTCATGAACCCGCTCGTGCGCACGAGTCTCAGCGGGAGCGCGCGCGCCACAGATCGGCACGCGTCATGTGCTTTGGGTTTCACTTCACACCTTTAAACCAGTGCTAAATACCAGGACACCTCATTATCACCAAATCATCAGATTTAAATAAGTAAATAAAAAGCCATACCTGTAAATGAGCGAAATGTGTTTAAAGAAAGTTATGAAAGTGTCATTTCTGAATGTTCCCTGAGCCCCCTATCCTCGGTAACACACACACACACACACACACACACACGTTAAGGGAACATTCCAATGGATCATTCTGAAACAAATAGGGATGGAAACATTTAAAAACGTCAGGAAAACTAAACTAAACGTTACTGTTATTAAAGATAGTTTTTATTGCAAATTTTAACAAAATGTTATAGAAGATGTAAAGAAGAAGAAAAACAAGGGAGGCACAAAATAAAAGCATATTCCAGATGGTTTTATATCTTTCTTATTTGCAGACATTAAAACTCTGTTTAAGTACAAATTCAGTTCTTGTTATTAAAGACAGTTGTTCCCAGTGAACGTGTCAGCTCGCCATGTGTTTGGCGGGAGTGTGACATCATCACACCTTCAGGAGCGCGCGTGTCAGACGCGAGGCGTGAACCCGCCGTTCGGCACGAGCGCGCGCGCGTGTATATAAAGGCTCCAGACTTCAGTCTGAACATCATTCTGAACGGATTTACTCTTCAGCTTCTCTTTCCACCAACATCATGGAGAACATCACCCTGACTCGCGGATTACACGCTGAACTGAGACCCTGGAGACCCTGGGCCAGTAAAACCAGCAGAGGACGCAAAACTGCCACTCATAAGGTACGAGATGACGTCATACTGTAATATTGAACTCTGATTATTGTATGAGCAAAACATCAGATGCTAAAATCTCTCTTTATTCAACAGCCTTATGAAAGAGCTGATGAGCAACACTGCAAAGCCTCCATGATCACACACCCTGTGAAGTGAGTAGATCACGTGATTATGAAGATGTTTTTATGATCTCCTGCTATTATGAAGATGCTGATATGATCTCCTGCTATTATGAAGATGTTGATATGATCTCCTGCTATTATGAAGATGTTGATATGATCTCCTGCTATTATGAAGATGTTGATGATCTCCTGCTATTATGAAGATGTTTATGATCTCCTGCTATTATGAAGATGCTGATAGGATCTCCTGCTATTATGAAGATGTTGATATGATCTCCTGCTATTATGAAGATGTTGATGATCTCCTGTTATTATGAAGATGCTGATATGATCTCCTGCTATTATGAAGATGCTGATATGATCTCCTGCTATTATGAAGATGCTGATAGGATCTCCTGCTATTATGAAGATGTAGATATGATCTCCTGCTATTATGAAGATGTTGATATGATCTCCTGCTATTATGAAGATGTTGATGATCTCCTGCTATTATGAAGATGCTGATATGATCTCCTGCTATTATGAAGATGTAGATATGATCTCCTGCTATTATGAAGATGCTGATGATCTCCTGCTATTATGAAGATGTAGATATGATCTCCTGCTATTATGAAGATGCTGATGATCTCCTGCTATTATGAAGATGTAGATATGATCTCCTGCTATTATGAAGATGTAGATATGATCTCCTGCTATTATGAAGATGTTGATATGATCTCCTGCTATTATGAAGATGTTGATGATCTCCTGTTATTATGAAGATGCTGATATGATCTCCTGCTATTATGAAGATGCTGATATGATCTCCTGCTATTATGAAGATGTAGATATGATCTCCTGCTATTATGAAGATGCTGATATGATCTCCTGCTATTATGAAGATGCTGATATGATCTCCTGCTATTATGAAGATGCTGATATGATCTCCTGCTATTATGAAGATGTTGATATGATCTCCTGCTATTATGAAGATGTAGATATGATCTCCTGCTATTATGAAGATGCTGATATGATCTCCTGCTATTATGAAGATGTAGATATGATCTCCTGCTATTATGAAGATGCTGATATGATCTCCTGCTATTATGAAGATGCTGATATGATCTCCTGCTATTATGAAGATGCTGATATGATCTCCTGCTATTATGAAGATGTTGATATGATCTCCTGCTATTATGAAGATGTAGATATGATCTCCTGCTATTATGAAGATGCTGATATGATCTCCTGCTATTATGAAGATGCTGATATGATCTCCTGCTATTATGAAGATGCTGATATGATCTCCTGCTATTATGAAGATGCTGATATGATCTCCTGCTATTATGAAGATGTTGATATGATCTCCTGCTATTATGAAGATGCTGATATGATCTCCTGCTATTATGAAGATGTTGATATGATCTCCTGCTATTATGAAGATGTTTATATGATCTCCTGCTATTATGAAGATGTTGATATGATCTCCTGCTATTATGAAGATGTTGATATGATCTCCTGCTATTATGAAGATGTAGATGATCTCCTGCTATTATGAAGATGTTGATGATCTCCTGCTATTATGAAGATGCTGATATGATCTCCTGCTATTATGAAGATGTTGATATGATCTCCTGCTATTATGAAGATGTTGATGATCTCCTGCTATTATGAAGATGTTGATGATCTCCTGCTATTATGAAGATGTTGATGATCTCCTGCTATTATGAAGATGCTGATATGATCTCCTGCTATTATGAAGATGTTGATATGATCTCCTGCTATTATGAAGATGTTGATGATCTCCTGCTATTATGAAGATGTTGATGATCTCCTGCTATTATGAAGATGTTGATGATCTCCTGCTATTATGAAGATGTTGATGATCTCCTGCTATTATGAAGATGCTGATATGATCTCCTGCTATTATGAAGATGTTGATGATCTCCTGCTATTATGAAGATGATGATATGATCTCCTGCTATTATGAAGATGTTGATATGATCTCCTGCTATTATGAAGATGTTGATGATCTCCTGCTATTATGAAGATGCTGATATGATCTCCTGCTATTATGAAGATGTTGATATGATCTCCTGCTATTATGAAGATGTTGATATGATCTCCTGCTATTATGAAGATGCTGATATGATCTCCTGCTATTATGAAGATGTTGATGATCTCCTGCTATTATGAAGATGCTGATATGATCTCCTGCTATTATGAAGATGTTGATATGATCTCCTGCTATTATGAAGATGTTGATATGATCTCCTGCTATTATGAAGATGCTGATATGATCTCCTGCTATTATGAAGATGTTGATGATCTCCTGCTATTATGAAGATGTTGATATGATCTCCTGCTATTATGA
Source organism: Leucaspius delineatus (assembly GCA_023718395.1). Lineage (NCBI taxonomy): Eukaryota > Metazoa > Chordata > Actinopteri > Cypriniformes > Leuciscidae > Leucaspius > Leucaspius delineatus. The sequence goes on from CM043361.1 coordinate 51,894,613, forward strand.
AGATGTTGATGATCTCCTGCTATTATGAAGATGCTGATATGATCTCCTGCTATTATGAAGATGTAGATATGATCTCCTGCTATTATGAAGATGCTGATGATCTCCTGCTATTATGAAGATGCTGATATGATCTCCTGCTATTATGAAGATGCTGATAGGATCTCCTGCTATTATGAAGATGTTGATGATCTCCTGCTATTATGAAGATGTTGATATGATCTCCTGCTATTATGAAGATGCTGATATGATCTCCTGCTATTATGAAGATGTTGATGATCTCCTGCTATTATGAAGATGCTGATATGATCTCCTGCTATTATGAAGATGCTGATATGATCTCCTGCTATTATGAAGATGCTGATAGGATCTCCTGCTATTATGAAGATGCTGATATGATCTCCTGCTTCTACAGAGTTTAACTCACTCTTTAAACTTGATTCTTCAGGTTGTTTTGGCCCAAATCCCAGTGTTTCGATTACTTGTACCAGGAGGCTGAGGTTCTCCTGAGGAATTACCCGGTTCAGGCCTCGATCTGCATATATGAGGACTCTGAGGATGATGATGATGAAGATGATGATGATGATGATGATGAGAAGGAACTCAACTGAAGACCTTCATCACTGTGCACATCTTTATTTATATATGGACTCCAAATTCTGATTCACTTTATTTAGCCGTTGCATGTAAATACTTGTGAATATGTACAGTATATAAAATTGCTTCCTTTGGAAGTTGAATGTATTTAATTTTTTTAATATTTATTATAAATTATTCTACATGTAACTTATTTCCTTGAAATAAATATCTAAACATTCAAAATGTTGTGTCTGATCGTTCTTTGAATCCTAAATAAGTGACTGAAGTGAACGTTAGAGTTAATATAGGGGGTAATATTAAATATTAATCTTATGAAGATCTGTTCAGTCATAGTGTTCTATCAGGCTGTGAGAGATATAGACTTTACAAGAGCAGTTACTGTATAAAAGTATAAATATATGCTCTGAAAACATTATTTCTGAAGTTTTTAAAGCGTTTCTTGGTTCTGTTCTTACGGGAACAGTAACATTGTATCATTCTTCACACATTATGGAACGTTACTTTTGAATCTGAACGTTCTGAAACAAGTAGAAACAGTTAAAAAACGTTACATTTAAAAACAAACATCAACTGAAACATTCCAGAAGAAACATTCCCTGATCCATGTTTCTGGACCGGATCACTGTGACTGAACGTTATATTAATGACTGGAAGAACGTTTGATCAGTTTTTCCTTCACTGAGAGTGTGTTCATCAGCTGAGCAGATCTGGTGTGTTTGACGGACAGTAGAATCACATCCTCTTCTCCGTTCCCGTCTGAGAGGAAATAAGGCTCTTCCCTGAGATCTGATTCCCGAACGGGACGTCCTGAAGAGTCTGAGGAGTTTCATCTCTGATCCGAGACTCCGGGTCGCGACTCTCACAGGCGTTACATGGACGTGTTAAAGTCACACACACACACACAGACACACACACACACACACACACACACACACACACACACACACACTAACCCTAAACCTACCCATCACACACACACACACACACACACACACACACACTAACCCTAAACCTACCCATCACACACACACACACACAGGCGTTACATGGACATTGTAAAGTCTGAACGTGTCATGAAGCGTTTCACTGTTTACTGCTGCTTTCCCACGCACACACACACACACACACACACACACACACACACACACACTGCCTTTATTTGATCAAAACAGTGAAATATTATTATAATGTAAATCATCTGTTCTCTATGTGAATATACAGTAAAGTGTAATTTATTCCTGTGATCAAAGCTGAATGTTCAGCATCATTACTCCAGTCTTCAGTGTCACATGATCCTCCAGAAATCACTCTAATATGAGGATCTGATGATCAAGAAACATTTATGATTATTATCAGTGTTGAAAACTGTGATACTTTTTGTTTTTCAGGGTTCTTTGATAAAAGGAAAGGAATATACTGGAGTGTGTGTGTATGTGTATGTGTGTGTGTGGATGTGTGTGTGTGTGTGTGTGTGTTTGTGTGTGTGTTCATTGAAAAACATCCAGATTTTTTTTAATGCTCTTTATTTAATGATATTAATAAAGCAAAAGGCAAACAGAAAGCTGTGTGTGTGTGTGTGTGTAATGTGCAGACATCCACACATTAATTCACTTTTCAACATTGGTTAGATAAAAATGAAAGAAGCAAAGCTTAAGAGTAACATCATCCAGAATCTCATTTCTGTCGGTCAGACTTTCAACATCAGGAATAAAGCTGCTATTCTACAGCTTTTTCACTGCAGTCTGGCTGATTATTATCTGGTTTAGCATCATTTTCATTTCTATGAAAATGAATAGGTACACAGGTAAAAAGATTATTTATTTTGTCCTTGATTTTTTCACACCCAAGAATTACATGTTGATTTATTATTTTTTTGACATCCTTGACCTTCTTCTTCTCAGTGTCAACGTCGACAGTGTAGAAGCTGAAAGTCTCCTTGCTGATGCAGAGGTTTACGGCATTCGGAAATATCTTCCCCCCTGTTGAACACACACCTAACTCTTTATTAGACAGTGATGTGGGAAAGAAGCTCTGAGTCGGCCTGTCCCAGGTGTCAATGCTGTTAATGAACGTGTTCCATTCATTTTTTTTGTCACTGTTTGGTATCTTGTCGTTTAGGTGGTGTTTAAGGAAGGTGTCAAATTGTTGTTCATGATTCCCCTCATTAACACAGCGCTGCTGACTCAGAGCCGACTGCAGAGAGAGACTCAAGACGACCACGAAGAACAGCATTTTCAGGATCTGGGGATATTTTTGTAAAATATAAATTTCAGATTGCAGATTCACTGTTGTCACGAACCATAACATACTAAGGACATTTTTACTTTTTAATTATAATACAAAAAAAACACTTTACCACTAGTTTCACTAGTTAACATTTGTTACTGTATTTGTTCATCTTTGTTCATGTTAAGAGCAGCTGTTAGTTAGTAAGTCATGTTTGTTCACAGTGTTTTAACTAATGTTAATAACTTTCGATTTTAATAATATATTAGTAAATGCTGAAATAAAAGTAAATGAATTACTTAACCCAAAAATGAAAAATCTGTCATTATTACTGTCGTTCCACATCCATATCTTCGTTCATCTTCAGAACACAACGCAAGATCTTTTTGATAAAACTCTAGAGCTTTTTTTAAATGATGTTTTTCTCACACAAACAAACACTCGTGTCGCTCACAAAGTTTAAGTTAAACCACTGCAGTCACACTGAGGACTTTAATGATGTCTTTCTTATCGTTCTGGACCTTGAATGTGTGAACCGATGGAGGGACAGAAAGAAAAATATTAATTTGTGGTCAGAAATGAACGAAGGTCTGATATTAAAGCGGAACGACAGTAATGACAGAATTTTCATATTTGTGTGAACTAACCCTTTAACATTGAGATTAATAAATGCTGGAGAAGTATTGTTCATTCTCAGTTCATGTTCACTAATGAAACCTTATTGTAAAGTGTTACCAAGAAAATCTCTATTATTGATTCATTTCTGCAATAAGAGAGAACTGGTGAATTCAAACATAATCTTGTTCAAAAGTTTATATATCAGATTCAGGACTAGATTTATAGCTTACACACACGAGGACTTGGTCTGTGACAGAAGATTCCAGAGGGACGACTCTGAAGAACACAAGAAAAGAAAAAAATTAGTAAAAATAAATGTATATAAAAATAGACAAAAAAGACAACAGACAATACAAGTACAGATATATAATAATACGAGGGAATGTGAATAAGAGGTTTGATATTCTAAATACATCAGACAGAAATAAAGACCAGGAAGAGTACATTACCTTGGAGAAGAGTGTGTGTCGAGTCAAGAGTTGATCTCAGTTTGAGCGTTTGCTGAGTGTGTCTGAGAGTTGGTGTGTGTGTCTTATATACACACAGATAGTCAATGAGCTCATGTGATAAGAGGAAGTAAAAGTAAGTGAGTAACTATTTATCAGCAAAAGTTTGAGCCACTTATGAAGAAACGTTCTGGAATTTTTTTATTTTTTTATATTAAAATATTTCACCAGTTAAAGCAGCACTATGTAGTTTTTCAACCTTCATATATATCTACAAGACCCTTGTGATGGTACATCGACTTACAATAGGTTGAATGACACGTCTGCCATAGCCTGACAGTGTCTGTATCGTTTTTACTGGCACTATGGAGCTTCGGGGTTCAGGTAGTAACTACAAATTCGACTGCTTTACGGCATACGTCCCTTCCCCAACCACCCCAATTCGGACGTTGTTGTTGGCCATGACTGAAACAGCAACAAACCTGAAGAAGGCAAAGGTTTTGTTAGAGGAGACACGAGATCAGTATTGGTCCAGCGTTCGCTCGCTGGCGTGAGCTAAACGAACCTAATGTTGGAGTAGTGTTTTATGACGAAGCCATAAAAAAAAGTCAGAAGTAAGCCTATGTCTAAACGGCGTGTACAAGTTTTGTAGGGGCTACATTCTTGCAAGTAAATAATACATGATTAGACAGACAAAATCATCTTTTAGGCTAACTAGCCTAATGACTGCAGGCTGATAGTCATGTTTGTTTATTTATTTTTCTGGTGAAAGTGTCTTGCCTCAGGCTATAATGCAAATTGATTTTTCAACTTGGCAGATTCATCTATGGTAGCTTGATATTATTGACGAATGACGATATATGGCTATTACCTACCACATAAACATTACATTTTATTAGCATATCCATTCTGTAAAACAGTAGCCAATAGGCTACTATAATGACACTTGCTTGTAAACGTGAGCTACGCGATCTTTTGGCATGAAAATATATTAATATGACATGCTGAAATATATGTTACTGTTCCTGTAATGAAGTCATTTCACATGCAACGCAGGCAGTCGCCCAAGACGTGAGAACACCTTCTGCTGAGTTCGGCTTGTCAACAAATGCACGTGTATCCCGTTGTCATTCGACTCGGCCGAGGACAGTGGGGAGAAATATCATTCGACTCGGCCGGGGACAGTGGGGAGAAATATCATTCGACTCGGCCGAGGACAGTGGGGAGAAATATCATTCGACTCGGCCGAGGACAGTGGCGGGAAATATCATTCGACTCGGCCGGGGACAGTGGGGAGAAATATCGTCCGACTCGGCCGAGGACAGTGGGGAGAAATATCATTCGACTCGGCCGAGGACAGTGGCGGGAAATATCATTTGACTCGGCCGGGGACAGTGGCGGGAAATATCATTCGATTCGGCCGAGGACAGTGGCGGGAAATATCATTCGATTCGGCCGAGGACAGTGGCGGGAAATATCATTTGATTCGGCCGAGGACAGTGGGGAGAAATATCATTCGACTCGGCCGAGGACAGTGGCGGGAAATATCATTCGACTCGGCCGAGGACAGTGGGGAGAAATATCATTCGACTCGGCCGAGGACAGTGGGGAGAAATATCATTCGACTCGGCCGAGGACAGTGGGGAGAAATATCATTCGACTCGGCCGAGGACAGTGGGGAGAAATATCATTCGACTCGGCCGAGGACAGTGGGGAGAAATATCATTCGACTCGGCCGGGGACAGTGGGGAGAAATATCATTCGACTCGGCCGAGGACAGTGGCGGGAAATATCATTCGATTCGGCCGAGGACAGTGGGGAGAAATATCATTCGACTCGGCCGGGGACAGTGGGGAGAAATATCATTCGACTCGGCCGAGGACAGTGGCGGGAAATATCATTCGACTCGGCCGGGGACAGTGGGGAGAAATATCATTCGACTCGGCCGAGGACAGTGGGGAGAAATATCATTCGATTCGGCCGGGGACAGTGGCGGGAAATATCATTCGACTCGGCCGAGGACAGTGGGGAGAAATATCATTCGACTCGGCCGGGGACAGTGGGGAGAAATATCATTCGACTCGGCCGAGGACAGTGGGGAGAAATATCATTCGACTCGGCCGAGGACAGTGGGGAGAAATATCATTCGACTCGGCCGAGGACAGTGGGGAGAAATATCATTCGACTCGGCCGGGGACAGTGGGGAGAAATATCATTCGACTCGGCCGGGGACAGTGGCGGGAAATATCATTCGACTCGGCCGAGGACAGTGGGGAGAAATATCATTCGACTCGGCCGGGGACAGTGGGGAGAAATATCATTCGACTCGGCCGGGGACAGTGGGGAGAAATATCATTCGACTCGGCCGAGGACAGTGGGGAGAAATATCATTCGACTCGGCCGGGGACAGTGGGGAGAAATATCATTCGATTCGGCCGGGGACAGTGGCGGGAAATATCATTCGACTCGGCCGAGGACAGTGGGGAGAAATATCATTCGACTCGGCCGGGGACAGTGGGGAGAAATATCATTCGACTCGGCCGAGGACAGTGGGGAGAAATATCATTCGACTCGGCCGAGGACAGTGGGGAGAAATATCATTCGACTCGGCCGAGGACAGTGGGGAGAAATATCATTCGATTCGGCCGGGGACAGTGGCGGGAAATATCATTCGACTCGGCCGAGGACAGTGGGGAGAAATATCATTCGACTCGGCCGGGGACAGTGGGGAGAAATATCATTCGACTCGGCCGGGGACAGTGGGGAGAAATATCATTCGACTCGGCCGGGGACAGTGGGGAGAAATATCATTCGACTCGGCCGGGGACAGTGGGGAGAAATATCATTCGACTCGGCCGAGGACAGTGGGGAGAAATATCATTCGACTCGGCCGGGGACAGTGGCGGGAAATATCATTCGACTCGGCCGGGGACAGTGGGGAGAAATATCATTCGACTCGGCCGGGGACAGTGGGGAGAAATATCATTCGACTCGGCCGGGGACAGTGGGGAGAAATATCATTCGACTCGGCCGAGGACAGTGGGGAGAAATATCATTCGACTCGGCCGAGGACAGTGGGGAGAAATATCATTCGACTCGGCCGGGGACAGTGGGGAGAAATATCATTCGACTCGGCCGAGGACAGTGGGGAGAAATATCATTCGACTCGGCCGAGGACAGTGGCGGGAAATATCATTCGACTCGGCCGAGGACAGTGGGGAGAAATATCATTCGACTCGGCCGGGGACAGTGGGGAGAAATATCATTCGACTCGGCCGAGGACAGTGGGGAGAAATATCATTCGACTCGGCCGAGGACAGTGGGGAGAAATATCATTCGACTCGGCCGAGGACAGTGGGGAGAAATATCATTCGACTCGGCCGAGGACAGTGGGGAGAAATATCATTCGACTCGGCCGAGGACAGTGGGGAGAAATATCATTCGACTCGGCCGAGGACAGTGGGGAGAAATATCATTCGACTCGGCCGAGGACAGTGGCGGGAAATATCATTCGACTCGGCCGAGGACAGTGGGGAGAAATATCATTCGACTCGGCCGGGGACAGTGGGGAGAAATATCATTCGACTCGGCCGGGGACAGTGGGGAGAAATATCATTCGACTCGGCCGGGGACAGTGGGGAGAAATATCATTCGACTCGGCCGGGGACAGTGGGGAGAAATATCATTCGACTCGGCCGAGGACAGTGGGGAGAAATATCATTCGACTCGGCCGGGGACAGTGGGGAGAAATATCATTCGACTCGGCCGGGGACAGTGGGGAGAAATATCATTCGACTCGGCCGGGGACAGTGGGGAGAAATATCATTCGACTCGGCCGGGGACAGTGGGGAGAAATATCATTCGACTCGGCCGGGGACAGTGGGGAGAAATATCATTCGACTCGGCCGAGGACAGTGGGGAGAAATATCATTCGACTCGGCCGAGGACAGTGGCGGGAAATATCATTCGACTCGGCCGAGGACAGTGGGGAGAAATATCATTCGATTCGGCCGGGGACAGTGGCGGGAAATATCATTCGACTCGGCCGAGGACAGTGGGGAGAAATATCATTCGACTCGGCCGGGGACAGTGGGGAGAAATATCATTCGACTCGGCCGAGGACAGTGGGGAGAAATATCATTCGACTCGGCCGAGGACAGTGGGGAGAAATATCATTCGACTCGGCCGGGGACAGTGGGGAGAAATATCATTCGACTCGGCCGGGGACAGTGGGGAGAAATATCATTCGACTCGGCCGAGGACAGTGGGGAGAAATATCATTCGATTCGGCCGGGGACAGTGGCGGGAAATATCATTCGACTCGGCCGAGGACAGTGGGGAGAAATATCATTCGACTCGGCCGGGGACAGTGGGGAGAAATATCATTCGACTCGGCCGAGGACAGTGGGGAGAAATATCATTCGACTCGGCCGAGGACAGTGGGGAGAAATATCATTCGACTCGGCCGAGGACAGTGGGGAGAAATATCATTCGATTCGGCCGGGGACAGTGGCGGGAAATATCATTCGACTCGGCCGAGGACAGTGGGGAGAAATATCATTCGACTCGGCCGGGGACAGTGGGGAGAAATATCATTCGACTCGGCCGGGGACAGTGGGGAGAAATATCATTCGACTCGGCCGGGGACAGTGGGGAGAAATATCATTCGACTCGGCCGGGGACAGTGGGGAGAAATATCATTCGACTCGGCCGAGGACAGTGGGGAGAAATATCATTCGACTCGGCCGGGGACAGTGGCGGGAAATATCATTCGACTCGGCCGGGGACAGTGGGGAGAAATATCATTCGACTCGGCCGGGGACAGTGGGGAGAAATATCATTCGACTCGGCCGGGGACAGTGGGGAGAAATATCATTCGACTCGGCCGGGGACAGTGGGGAGAAATATCATTCGACTCGGCCGAGGACAGTGGGGAGAAATATCATTCGACTCGGCCGAGGACAGTGGCGGGAAATATCATTCGACTCGGCCGAGGACAGTGGGGAGAAATATCATTCGACTCGGCCGAGGACAGTGGGGAGAAATATCATTCGACTCGGCCGAGGACAGTGGGGAGAAATATCATTCGACTCGGCCGAGGACAGTGGGGAGAAATATCATTCGACTCGGCCGAGGACAGTGGGGAGAAATATCATTCGACTCGGCCGAGGACAGTGGGGAGAAATATCATTCGACTCGGCCGAGGACAGTGGGGAGAAATATCATTCGACTCGGCCGAGGACAGTGGGGAGAAATATCATTCGACTCGGCCGAGGACAGTGGCGGGAAATATCATTCGACTCGGCCGAGGACAGTGGGGAGAAATATCATTCGACTCGGCCGGGGACAGTGGGGAGAAATATCATTCGACTCGGCCGGGGACAGTGGGGAGAAATATCATTCGACTCGGCCGGGGACAGTGGGGAGAAATATCATTCGACTCGGCCGGGGACAGTGGGGAGAAATATCATTCGACTCGGCCGAGGACAGTGGGGAGAAATATCATTCGACTCGGCCGGGGACAGTGGGGAGAAATATCATTCGACTCGGCCGGGGACAGTGGGGAGAAATATCATTCGACTCGGCCGGGGACAGTGGGGAGAAATATCATTCGACTCGGCCGGGGACAGTGGGGAGAAATATCATTCGACTCGGCCGGGGACAGTGGGGAGAAATATCATTCGACTCGGCCGAGGACAGTGGGGAGAAATATCATTCGACTCGGCCGAGGACAGTGGCGGGAAATATCATTCGACTCGGCCGAGGACAGTGGGGAGAAATATCATTCGACTCGGCCGGGGACAGTGGGGAGAAATATCATTCGACTCGGCCGAGGACAGTGGGGAGAAATATCATTCGACTCGGCCGAGGACAGTGGGGAGAAATATCATTCGACTCGGCCGAGGACAGTGGGGAGAAATATCATTCGACTCGGCCGAGGACAGTGGGGAGAAATATCATTCGATTCGGCCGGGGACAGTGGCGGGAAATATCATTCGACTCGGCCGGGGACAGTGGGGAGAAATATCATTCGACTCGGCCGGGGACAGTGGGGAGAAATATCATTCGACTCGGCCGGGGACAGTGGGGAGAAATATCATTCGACTCGGCCGAGGACAGTGGGGAGAAATATCATTCGACTCGGCCGAGGACAGTGGGGAGAAATATCATTCGACTCGGCCGGGGACAGTGGGGAGAAATATCATTCGATTCGGCCGAGGACAGTGGGGAGAAATATCATTCGATTCGGCCGGGGACAGTGGCGGGAAATATCATTCGACTCGGCCGAGGACAGTGGGGAGAAATATCATTCGACTCGGCCGAGGACAGTGGGGAGAAATATCATTCGACTCGGCCGAGGACAGTGGGGAGAAATATCATTCGACTCGGCCGAGGACAGTGGGGAGAAATATCATTCGACTCGGCCGGGGACAGTGGGGAGAAATATCATTCGACTCGGCCGAGGACAGTGGGGAGAAATATCATTCGACTCGGCCGGGGACAGTGGGGAGAAATATCATTCGACTCGGCCGAGGACAGTGGGGAGAAATATCATTCGACTCGGCCGAGGACAGTGGGGAGAAATATCATTCGACTCGGCCGGGGACAGTGGGGAGAAATATCATTCGACTCGGCCGAGGACAGTGGGGAGAAATATCATTCGACTCGGCCGAGGACAGTGGGGAGAAATATCATTCGACTCGGCCGAGGACAGTGAGGAGAAATATCATTCGACTCAGGAAATATCGTCCGACTCGGCCGAGGACAGTGGCGGGAAATATCGTCCGACTCGGCCGAGGACAGTGGGGAGAAATATCGTCCGACTCGGCCGAGGACAGTGGGGAGAAATATCGTCCGACTCGGCCGAGGACAGTGAGGAGAAATATCATTCGACTCAGGAAATATCATTCGACTCGGCCGAGGACAGTGGCGGGAAATATCGTCCGACTCGGCCGAGGACAGTGGGGAGAAATATCATATATCATTCGACTCGGCCGAGGACAGTGGCGGGAAATATCGTCCGACTCGGCCGAGGACAGTGGGGAGAAATATCATATATCGTCCGACTCGGCCGAGGACAGTGGGGAGAAATATCATATATCATTTGACTCGGCCGAGGACAGTGGGGAGAAATATCATTCGACTCGGCCGAGGACAGTGGGGAGAAATATCATTCGACTCGGCCGAGGACAGTGGGGAGAAATATCATTCGACTCGGCCGAGGACAGTGGGGAGAAATATCATTCGACTCGGCCGAGGACAGTGGGGAGAAATATCATTCGACTCGGCCGAGGACAGTGGGGAGAAATATCATTCGACTCGGCCAGGGACAGTGGGGAGAAATATCATTCGACTCGGCCGAGGACAGTGGGGAGAAATATCATTCGACTCGGCCGAGGACAGTGGGGAGAAATATCATTCGACTCGGCCGGGGACAGTGGGGAGAAATATCATTCGACTCGGCCGAGGACAGTGGGGAGAAATATCATTCGACTCGGCCGAGGACAGTGGGGAGAAATATCATTCGACTCGGCCGAGGACAGTGGGGAGAAATATCATTCGACTCGGCCGAGGACAGTGGGGAGAAATATCATTCGACTCGGCCGGGGACAGTGGGGAGAAATATCATTCGACTCGGCCGGGGACAGTGGGGAGAAATATCATTCGACTCGGCCGAGGACAGTGGGGAGAAATATCATTCGACTCGGCCGAGGACAGTGGGGAGAAATATCATTCGACTCGGCCGAGGACAGTGGGGAGAAATATCATTCGACTCGGCCGGGGACAGTGGGGAGAAATATCATTCGACTCGGCCGAGGACAGTGGGGAGAAATATCATTCGACTCGGCCGAGGACAGTGGGGAGAAATATCATTCGACTCGGCCGGGGACAGTGGGGAGAAATATCATTCGACTCGGCCGAGGACAGTGGGGAGAAATATCATTCGACTCGGCCGGGGACAGTGGGGAGAAATATCATTCGACTCGGCCGGGGACAGTGGGGAGAAATATCATTCGACTCGGCCGAGGACAGTGGGGAGAAATATCATTCGACTCGGCCGGGGACAGTGGGGAGAAATATCATTCGACTCGGCCGAGGACAGTGGGGAGAAATATCATTCGACTCGGCCGAGGACAGTGGGGAGAAATATCATTCGACTCGGCCGAGGACAGTGGGGAGAAATATCATTCGACTCGGCCGAGGACAGTGGGGAGAAATATCATTCGACTCGGCCGAGGACAGTGGGGAGAAATATCATTCGACTCGGCCGAGGACAGTGGGGAGAAATATCATTCGACTCGGCCGAGGACAGTGGCGGGAAATATCATTCGACTCGGCCGAGGACAGTGGGGAGAAATCGGCCGAGGACAGTGGGGAGAAATATCATTCGACTCGGCCGGGGACAGTGGGGAGAAATATCATTCGACTCGGCCGAGGACAGTGGGGAGAAATATCATTCGACTCGGCCGAGGACAGTGGGGAGAAATATCATTCGACTCGGCCGAGGACAGTGGCGGGAAATATCATTCGACTCGGCCGAGGACAGTGGGGAGAAATATCATTCGACTCGGCCGGGGACAGTGGGGAGAAATATCATTCGACTCGGCCGAGGACAGTGGCGGGAAATATCATTCGACTCGGCCGAGGACAGTGGCGGGAAATATCATTCGACTCGGCCGAGGACAGTGGCGGGAAATATCATTCGACTCGGCCGAGGACAGTGGGGAGAAATATCATTCGACTCGGCCGAGGACAGTGGGGAGAAATATCATTCGACTCGGCCGAGGACAGTGGGGAGAAATATCATTCGACTCGGCCGAGGACAGTGGGGAGAAATATCATTCGACTCGGCCGAGGACAGTGGCGGGAAATATCATTCGACTCGGCCGAGGACAGTGGGGAGAAATATCATTCGACTCGGCCGGGGACAGTGGGGAGAAATATCATTCGACTCGGCCGAGGACAGTGGGGAGAAATATCATTCGACTCGGCCGAGGACAGTGGGGAGAAATATCATTCGACTCGGCCGAGGACAGTGGCGGGAAATATCATTCGACTCGGCCGAGGACAGTGGGGAGAAATATCATTCGACTCGGCCGAGGACAGTGGGGAGAAATATTATTCGACTCGGCCGAGGACAGTGGCGGGAAATATCATTCGACTCGGCCGAGGACAGTGGGGAGAAATCGGCCGAGGACAGTGGGGAGAAATATCATTCGACTCGGCCGAGGACAGTGGGGAGAAATATCATTCGACTCGGCCGGGGACAGTGGGGAGAAATATCATTCGACTCGGCCGAGGACAGTGGGGAGAAATATCATTCGACTCGGCCGAGGACAGTGGGGAGAAATATCATTCGACTCGGCCGAGGACAGTGGGGAGAAATATCATTCGACTCGGCCGAGGACAGTGGCGGGAAATATCATTCGACTCGGCCGAGGACAGTGGGGAGAAATATCATTCGACTCGGCCGGGGACAGTGGGGAGAAATATCATTCGACTCGGCCGAGGACAGTGGGGAGAAATCGGCCGAGGACAGTGGGGAGAAATATCATTCGATTCGGCCGGGGACAGTGGGGAGAAATATCATTCGACTCGGCCGAGGACAGTGGGGAGAAATATCATTCGACTCGGCCGGGGACAGTGGGGAGAAATATCATTCGACTCGGCCGAGGACAGTGGGGAGAAATCGGCCGAGGACAGTGGGGAGAAATATCATTCGACTCGGCCGAGGACAGTGGGGAGAAATATCATTCGACTCGGCCGAGGACAGTGGGGAGAAATCGGCCGAGGACAGTGGGGAGAAATATCATTCGATTCGGCCGGGGACAGTGGGGAGAAATATCATTCGACTCGGCCGAGGACAGTGGGGAGAAATATCATTCGACTCGGCCGAGGACAGTGGGGAGAAATATCATTCGACTCGGCCGAGGACAGTGGCGGGAAATATCATTCGACTCGGCCGGGGACAGTGGGGAGAAATATCATTCGACTCGGCCGAGGACAGTGGGGAGAAATCGGCCGAGGACAGTGGGGAGAAATATCATTCGACTCGGCCGAGGACAGTGGGGAGAAATATCATTCGACTCGGCCGAGGACAGTGGGGAGAAATATCATTCGACTCGGCCGAGGACAGTGGGGAGAAATATCATTCGACTCGGCCGGGGACAGTGGCGGGAAATATCATTCGACTCGGCCGAGGACAGTGGGGAGAAATATCATTCGACTCGGCCGGGGACAGTGGGGAGAAATATCATTCGACTCGGCCGGGGACAGTGGCGGGAAATATCATTCGACTCGGCCGAGGACAGTGGGGAGAAATATCATTCGACTCGGCCGAGGACAGTGGCGGGAAATATCATTCGACTCGGCCGGGGACAGTGGGGAGAAATATCATTCGACTCGGCCGAGGACAGTGGGGAGAAATATCATTCGACTCGGCCGGGGACAGTGGCGGGAAATATCATTCGACTCGGCCGAGGACAGTGGGGAGAAATATCATTCGACTCGGCCGGGGACAGTGGGGAGAAATATCATTCGACTCGGCCGAGGACAGTGGCGGGAAATATCATTCGACTCGGCCGGGGACAGTGGGGAGAAATATCATTCGACTCGGCCGGGGACAGTGGCGGGAAATATCATTCGACTCAGCCGGGGACAGTGGCGGGAAATATCATTCGACTCGGCCGAGGACAGTGGGGAGAAATATCATTCGACTCGGCCGAGGACAGTGGGGAGAAATATCATTCGACTCGGCCGAGGACAGTGAGGAGAAATATCATTCGACTCGGCCGAGGACAGTGGGGAGAAATATCATTCGACTCAGCCGGGGACAGTGGCGGGAAATATCATTCGACTCGGCCGAGGAACGTGGGGAGAAATATCATTCGACTCGGCCGAGGACAGTGGGGAGAAATATCATTCGACTCGGCCGAGGACAGTGGGGAGAAATATCATTCGACTCGGCCGAGGACAGTGGCGGGAAATATCATTCGACTCAGCCGAGGACAGTGGGGAGAAATATCATTCGACTCGGCCGGGGACAGTGGCGGGAAATATCATTCGATTCGGCCGGGGACAGTGGCGGGAAATATCATTCGACTCGGCCGAGGACAGTGGGGAGAAATATCATTCGACTCGGCCGGGGACAGTGGGGAGAAATATCATTCGACTCGGCCGAGGACAGTGGGGAGAAATATCATTCGACTCGGCCGAGGACAGTGGGGAGAAATATCATTCGACTCGGCCGGGGACAGTGGGGAGAAATATCATTCGACTCGGCCGAGGACAGTGGGGAGAAATATCATTCGACTCGGCCGAGGACAGTGGCGGGAAATATCATTCGACTCGGCCGAGGACAGTGGGGAGAAATATCATTCGACTCGGCCGGGGACAGTGGGGAGAAATATCATTCGACTCGGCCGAGGACAGTGGGGAGAAATATCATTCGACTCGGCCGAGGACAGTGGGGAGAAATATCATTCGACTCGGCCGGGGACAGTGGGGAGAAATATCATTCGACTCGGCCGGGGACAGTGGGGAGAAATATCATTCGACTCGGCCGAGGACAGTGGGGAGAAATATCATTCGACTCGGCCGGGGACAGTGGGGAGAAATATCATTCGACTCGGCCGGGGACAGTGGGGAGAAATATCATTCGACTCGGCCGGGGACAGTGGGGAGAAATATCATTCGACTCGGCCGGGGACAGTGGGGAGAAATATCATTCGACTCGGCCGGGGACAGTGGGGAGAAATATCATTCGACTCGGCCGAGGACAGTGGGGAGAAATCGGCCGAGGACAGTGGGGAGAAATATCATTCGACTCGGCCGAGGACAGTGGGGAGAAATATCATTCGACTCGGCCGAGGACAGTGGGGAGAAATCGGCCGAGGACAGTGGGGAGAAATATCATTCGATTCGGCCGGGGACAGTGGGGAGAAATATCATTCGACTCGGCCGAGGACAGTGGGGAGAAATATCATTCGACTCGGCCGAGGACAGTGGGGAGAAATATCATTCGACTCGGCCGAGGACAGTGGCGGGAAATATCATTCGACTCGGCCGGGGACAGTGGGGAGAAATATCATTCGACTCGGCCGAGGACAGTGGGGAGAAATCGGCCGAGGACAGTGGGGAGAAATATCATTCGACTCGGCCGAGGACAGTGGGGAGAAATATCATTCGACTCGGCCGAGGACAGTGGGGAGAAATATCATTCGACTCGGCCGAGGACAGTGGGGAGAAATATCATTCGACTCGGCCGGGGACAGTGGCGGGAAATATCATTCGACTCGGCCGAGGACAGTGGGGAGAAATATCATTCGACTCGGCCGGGGACAGTGGGGAGAAATATCATTCGACTCGGCCGGGGACAGTGGCGGGAAATATCATTCGACTCGGCCGAGGACAGTGGGGAGAAATATCATTCGACTCGGCCGAGGACAGTGGCGGGAAATATCATTCGACTCGGCCGGGGACAGTGGGGAGAAATATCATTCGACTCGGCCGAGGACAGTGGGGAGAAATATCATTCGACTCGGCCGGGGACAGTGGCGGGAAATATCATTCGACTCGGCCGAGGACAGTGGGGAGAAATATCATTCGACTCGGCCGGGGACAGTGGGGAGAAATATCATTCGACTCGGCCGAGGACAGTGGCGGGAAATATCATTCGACTCGGCCGGGGACAGTGGGGAGAAATATCATTCGACTCGGCCGGGGACAGTGGCGGGAAATATCATTCGACTCAGCCGGGGACAGTGGCGGGAAATATCATTCGACTCGGCCGAGGAACGTGGGGAGAAATATCATTCGACTCGGCCGAGGACAGTGGGGAGAAATATCATTCGACTCGGCCGAGGACAGTGGGGAGAAATATCATTCGACTCGGCCGAGGACAGTGAGGAGAAATATCATTCGACTCGGCCGAGGACAGTGGGGAGAAATATCATTCGACTCAGCCGGGGACAGTGGCGGGAAATATCATTCGACTCGGCCGAGGAACGTGGGGAGAAATATCATTCGACTCGGCCGAGGACAGTGGGGAGAAATATCATTCGACTCGGCCGAGGACAGTGGGGAGAAATATCATTCGACTCGGCCGAGGACAGTGGCGGGAAATATCATTCGACTCAGCCGAGGACAGTGGGGAGAAATATCATTCGACTCGGCCGGGGACAGTGGCGGGAAATATCATTCGATTCGGCCGGGGACAGTGGCGGGAAATATCATTCGACTCGGCCGAGGACAGTGGGGAGAAATATCATTCGACTCGGCCGGGGACAGTGGGGAGAAATATCATTCGACTCGGCCGAGGACAGTGGGGAGAAATATCGTCCGACTCGGCCGGGGACAGTGGGGAGAAATATCATTCGACTCGGCCGAGGACAGTGGGGAGAAATATCATTCGACTCGGCCGAGGACAGTGGGGAGAAATATCATTCGACTCGGCCGAGGACAGTGGCGGGAAATATCGTCCGACTCGGCCGAGGACAGTGGGGAGAAATATCATTCGACTCGGCCGAGGACAGTGGGGAGAAATATCATTCGACTCGGCCGGGGACAGTGGGGAGAAATATCATTCGACTCGGCCGAGGACAGTGGGGAGAAATATCATTCGACTCGGCCGGGGACAGTGGGGAGAAATATCATTCGACTCGGCCGGGGACAGTGGGGAGAAATATCGTCCGACTCGGCCGAGGACAGTGGGGAGAAATATCATTCGACTCGGCCGGGGACAGTGGGGAGAAATATCATTCGACTCGGCCGAGGACAGTGGGGAGAAATATCATTCGACTCGGCCGAGGACAGTGGGGAGAAATATCATTCGACTCGGCCGAGGACAGTGGCGAGAAATATCGTCCGACTCGGCCGAGGACAGTGGGGAGAAATATCATTCGACTCGGCCGAGGACAGTGGGGAGAAATATCATTCGACTCGGCCGGGGACAGTGGGGAGAAATATCATTCGACTCGGCCGAGGACAGTGGGGAGAAATATCATTCGACTCGGCCGAGGACAGTGGGGAGAAATATCATTCGACTCGGCCGAGGACAGTGGGGAGAAATATAATTCGACTAGTGGGTATCAGAGTGCTTATTTTCACTAGTATAGACCTTATTTAGAGCAGCGCCAGATATAAAAATGAGGCTGTGAGGGACAGGCTTGCAGTGTTTCCAATCGCATCCGCTGTTAAAAGCTGTATAAAGCTTCTAGATCACTTACAATTTCCCACGGCTTGTATTTGCGGGAGTTGTTTGTCAACTGAAATTTCTTGGAAATATATTTTTCCAGTATTTCATGAGCAGAACAAACCAAAAACACATTAAATAACAGCACAGCTCATTGAAGAGATACGTCTGTCCCTCACAGCCTCGCTGTCATTTCCGTTAAACATCAAAGATGGCTCTGCTATGTTTAATGTCAATGGCAGGTCAGTTGAGATAGACATAATTTGCATGTCAGTTGAGATAGATATAATTTGTATATCAATGTACCTTAGTACAGAAGCAATTCCTTTTCAAAGATCAACTTTTTTTAAATGACCAATTCTCATACCGATGATCCTAATAAAGGCCTTTGGAAGTGAAGCCATGGGTTTGTGTGAGAAAAATACCCATATTTATAGCTTTATAATCTAAAATAACTAGCTTCATTCACTGCCATTATGAAGCTCGGAAGCATTTTTTTAATATAACTCTGATTGTATTCGTCTGAAAGAAGAATGTCATATAGGATGACTTGAGGGAGAGTAAATCATGGGCGAATTTTCATTTTAAAGTGAACTATATCTTAAAGACATACATCATTCATGGCTATTCTCCAACTTGAGCCACTTTTGTGTCCTTGACCTTTTTTTGTAAATAAATAAACAAACAAATGCACAAATACATTTTCATTATGAAGTTCATGCTCCTAGTAATCATCAAATCTTGCCACTGTTTCTTTTAAAAATGCTTTTGCAAGGCTGTTTATTAGCACATTTTGCAGTTTTATTCTTGTCCCCAACCCAGCCCTCTTTGAATGTTAAAAAATTATATTAAAGGATTGATTTAAAAATATTTTTGTCAAATAAAATAATACCATCGAAATTCCTACTATTTTTGAAATAAAATAAGTCTGTCACCAGGTTTTCCGTTATTTCCACCTCCCTAAACAAAATCCACCTTAAACATTTTATTTACTTGGGAATCATGGAAATAATAGAGAAGGATGTATTAGTTGAAGATGAAACTTCAGGCTCATGTGCTCTTCAGCACAAGACAATAAATCAAGGTAACTCAAGCTTTAATACAGAGTATTTTTATTCAGCGTCATTTCCACCTTGGCTGTAGTTCGGTTGAATTATGTACAACAAATATTAAAATAATGTATTTATGTTTATTACGAGTAAACAACATGCTTAAGTCCAAAAGTAGCTAGCCTGACATGAAGGAGCACTGATATTGCAGAAACACTGCTAAAACGTCATTTCCACCTCTGAGAAATGACAGGCGTAGCTTTGGACATGATGTATGCTGTGGCTATTAGCATTTTCTCATGACATATTTCTTATGACACTTTGTGCTTTTGTAATAATAAACATAGACCTGAGCAAAAATGAAATGCTGTAGGCAAAAATCCCAACTCGTGGCATTTAGCAACTTTAAATAAAAATGCATTAATATGGAAGTAAAATAATGTCAAATGTTTTTGAAACAAAAAGCCTGTTGAATTGCACTACTTGAAAAAAATAGGCATTGCATTAACCATGCTTGCATTTTAATGCATTGTATTTTCAGGGCTTGCATTTTTATGGGCTGAAATTCAACAAGGTTGAATATTAAAGCTGTGAATATTTTAATTGAAAACATTTCAAACACATTTTCATGTTTAAAAATTCAATAATCCATATTCACCTTTCATATTTCACTTCCAAAATATTCAAACTGTTAAAAAATACAACCTATAATATTCAACAGGCAATTTGAAAGTAGAAATGATGCACCCCCTCATAAACTACCCAGTTATAATAACCAGCTGCTGGTTTGCCAAACTGGAATAAACTGGATTGGTAATTTTGTCTTCTGTCCTAAGAGGAACCTTCTTGAGGTGAGTTAAGGTTTCTGCAAATCATGCTTAATAAGCTGGCTGTCCTTCCTCTGTCGATTAGGCCGTTCTTCTAGCACTCTTGCTCTTCTTCACTGTAGTCTTCATCTATCTCATGAAGGATCGGTTTCAACACGTTCTCTTGGTTACAAAACATTAAGTTCAAGAACCTAACTTTCAAAACTTTTGCTCATCTCATCCTGCTCTACAAAAAGAGGAAGTCAAACACATTTGTTTCTACACTATCTCCATTTTCAGTAATGCAGGATCTTTCCAAGCAGCATTCAAGCATCTTTATATGGCATTAACTTAAAGGCAAGCAAATAATATTTCTTTGAAACAGATAAATAGCAATATCAATATCCAAAAAAAATAATTCTGAAAGTGATTCCAACAATATCGCTTCTCTATTCGTTATAACTGTGGTGTGAACTCTACTATCTATAATATCTAGAATGATTTTAATCATTATCTTAATAGTTTTCATCCTTTGTGTGAACGGGCCTTAATAGTGTTATTTCTCACAATATGACAAACATCAATAACACAAAAACAAACACTAATGACACTCATCTTCATCAACCATACAGATAAATATCAACAGTATAATATGTAGTGATGTTTGGGTGTGTATCCAAAGGGGTTTTTCTCACAATGTATTTCATAATTAAATTCAGAATGTTTGATCTCTGGCAAGAAACCATTGCTGGTGAAAATCTATTAATAACAAGCAAACACTTTTGATCACATTAGTCAATTGTTCTTCATGATGATGAGTGATGTATCACCGGACCGTCTTTGATAGCTAATAGTGACCGACCTCATTCAACACAGTTTCTTGTTAGTTAATAGTTCTCCACTAAGCAGAATTATGTTCAAGAGACGTCTTTTCAACGTCTTTGTCACAAAAGCGTACGTTGGCGAATAAAGAGAGTGATTATTTGGTCCAGAAACAGTATAAATCGTCAAAATTAGACCTTAAATGATGTATGTCCACAATGACCACATCTGAACTGGTTTTCAACCTTACGGAGGATCCATGAACGTCTATCAGACGTGCAGAACTCGCCAACATACGCTTTTGTGACAAACACGTTGAAAAGACGTCTCTTGAACATAATTCTGCTTAGTGGAGTACATTGAGGTGTGTGTGTGTGTGTGTGTGTTTGAGACAGTGAGTGGGTGTGTAGGTGTTTTTCGAGAGTGTGTGATTTCACACTGTTAGAGCTGTTGTGTGACCGTGGGAACTTCTCTAACTTTTTGCACATTTTCTCAATCCCAGTGAACAGGGAACGTTTATCTCAGTAATCTGCTTATTAATAATGTTCTCAAACTTTAGCACATAAACTAATGTTCATGGGACGTCTTATTTCTGAAACTTTTCAGTTGGATGTTCGTTTAACGTTTTTTAAATGTTACTTGTTTCAGAACGTTCAGATTCAAAAGTAACGTTCCATAATGTGTGAAGAATGATACAATGTTACTGTTCACATCTATTGGGCGTTTAGATGAAGCTGTAAGTGTGTGTGTGTGTGTGTGTGTGTGTGTGTGTGTGTGTGTTACACCAGCAGAGGGAGCCAGAGCATGTGTTCTCTGTTCAGCACTTCTGAGATCATGTTCCCAGTAACCAAACACTTCACACACACTACCATCCCACTGCGCCATGTGACCTCGGAGTGACACACTTCACACACACTATCATAGTACTGGGAGTCACTGGGTCCATCAGCGGTTTGGTTACTCCTGTTCTCTAAAATATCTTGTTCTGTGTTCAGCAGAAGAGAGAAACTCATACAGGTCTGGAACAACATGAGGATGAGTAAATGATGACAGAACTTTCTGTAAGTGTGTGTGTGTGGATGAGCTGTAAGTGTGTGTGGATGAGGTGTAAGTGTGTGTGGATGAGCTGTAAGTGTGTGTGTGTGTGTGTGGATGAGCTGTAAGTGTGTGTGTGTGTGTGTGTGTGTGTGTGTGTGGATGAGCTGTGAGTGTGTGTGGATGAGCTGTAAGTGTGTGTGTGTGTGGATGAGCTGTGAGTGTGTGTGTGAATGAGCTGTGAGTGTGTGTGTGGATGAGCTGTAAGTGTGTGTGTGTGTGGATGAGCTGTGTGTGTGTGTGTGAATGAGCTGTGAGTGTGTGTGTGGATGAGCTGTAAGTGTGTGTGTGGACAGCAGAGAGCGCAGTTTTACTGTTGGATATTTATACATAAACATAATATATATTATATTTAATCTGCTCGTCATGGATCAGTTCAGTCAGATTAATGTTCATTTAATAACACTGACTCAGGGACATTCCTCGTTCATCATTTCATTAGTGATTCTGTTTTTGAATAAGTCATATTACATGTTGAGAGATATAAAATAACGCACACAACGCGATACAGCTATCAGCACATTTATCCATATTCACTGATGATTTTCATAATAACTAATAATTGTGAATAATCAAAAGATTGTTTCCGTGTCATAATTGAGGACATACTTCAGACTTCTGCTGTTTTAGAATAACCTAGCAAAAATATTAAAGCATTATTTACTTTATGAGTCTTTAAGCGTTGAGAATGTGACTAAAGTGAGGATTTGTCAGATTTGGCTGAATAATGTTATTAATGAACTGAATCATGAACAAGATTATAAATGATAAACACAATGGGCTGAAAACTCATTTATCCATATTTAATGCCTGTTTAATATTTCCTTTTCCTTTTTAAAAGCTGATCAGTCTGTTAATTATTCTATACTTCCAATTAACACTATTATATGGTTAATTGTGTTTTATTTGATGTTTTCCCGGTACAGACTGACCAAACCCGCTAAAGCTTTTAAGAACGTTTTACTGACAGTCCCAATAAGTTATGATAAGTTATGGAAACGTTTTTCTGAACGTCCAGCTTTTTAAAATGTTTTTTAAAACGTTTTTTCTTGGTTATGTGAACGTTAAGGGAACATTCCATTGTTATCGTTCTTCAAAGATTGAGAACGTTTTGAAACAAGAAGTAAAATTTAAAAAAACGTTAAATTAACGTCCGATTAAAACGTTTCAGAAAAAACGCTCTGATTGATGTATAAATAATGTTTTTGTGCTCAAGTTTTAAGAACATTATTAAAGACCAGATAACGCTGAATGAAAGTTCTATTGATGTTGCTGTGTGTGTGTGTGTGTGTGTGTGTGTGTGTGTTCAGTTCTTCACCATCTGAATTGCAGCTGGAGGTTGAAGCTTCCAGAATTCTGAAAGCTCATAAATCAAACAGTCTGGGAGGCAGTAACACACACACACACACACACACACACACACACACACACACACACACACACACACACACACACACACACACACACACACACACACTTCTGATCACTAAATAAATGTCAAATGTTGTGAATGAAGGAAAGATTATTTTCAGTATTTAGTGTACGAGTGTCCTCTAGTGGACGGATAGTAAATACATGTATTTCTTTATTTGATAGTTTGACTGTAATGTGATAAAGACTGAGATTACAGACGCGCTAATATTGGCGAATCTGCCTCTGTAAAACACTGAGTAACTCCCGCACACACCGGCTCTGTTCTCCTCCAGCTGGACACACACTCTCACCAGGACAGAAGCACAGGTAAGCGTCTTCTGGTGCTCTGTGTGTGTGTGTGGAGTTTATTCTGAGAGTTTGTCCAGAGAATGTCTAATAGAATGTCTAATATGGCGAGAAGTTTCACTCTCAGTAAACTTCCGGCTTCTGAACTAGTTGCAGTTCCTCTCTGATTCCAAATGAGGGCGCTCACAGGACGAGTGCAGAATGAATGGAGGTCTATGGAGCTATACCAATAAAAATCCACTTTTCTCAGGATATAATTTTTTGTCTAGTAATTTGAATGTTGTATTCGAAAGGAGATGCAAATAAATTACAAATTGCTGGGTGTTAGATTTTTTTGAGTCACTTATTTGCTTTAAAAAGTCTTTTAAAGTGTCAATGACGTCATACACATGTACGACCAGAGATACTGCTTCACGGCAATCCTTCACTCACTCTGGTGCGTTCGCGCTCTGCACTTTCTTTTCTCTCGAGGCATCGACAACACAGCTGACACAGGTAAATACACGTGCTAGAAGAGTTTTTGTTTTGTTTGTTTCTGGTCCCGCTGCGGATGACACGATGCCATCAAGCGGTATCTCTGGTCGTAATCAGTCCTTCACTGACCAATCAGCGTTCATTAGCAGAATGCTAGCGTGTTATGGGCAACAACAACTCAACCTGTAAGAAATCAAAAGGACATAAGTACTCGTTCATTCAACTTTCGACCTAAAACCCATGTTGAACTTGCAAAATCTACAATCAGATCTGAGATTTCTCAACGGCAATCGGGTGAAAGAGACAAATTTAGCCGTCTAGCCCCATTGACTCCCATTCATTTTGCACTCATGGCGATCGCCCCCAGTGGAACTCTGGTGGTACTACAACCAAAATTCGGTACAATAGAGCTTAATAGGGAGTGGGCAGGCTCTCCGTAGACGGGCTCTGGTTTGTCTCACTCTTGAACTGCAGAATAAAGTTCATGAACCCGCTCGTGCGCACGAGTCTCAGCGGGAGCGCGCGCGCCACAGATCGGCACGCGTCATGTTTGTGTTTGAGAGCAAATGCTTTGGGTTTCACTTCACACCTTTAAACCAGTGCTAAATACCAGCACACCAGCACACGCAATACATGTAAATGAGCGAAATGTGTTTAAAGAAAGTTATGAAAGTGTTATTTCTGAACTTTCCCTGAGCGCTCATCCTCGGTAACACACACACACACACACACACACACACACGTTAAGGGAACATTCCAATGGATCATTCTGGAACAAATAGGGATGGAAACATTTAAAAACGTCAGGAAAACTAAACTAAACTAAACGTTACTGTTATTAAAGATAGTTTTTATTGCAAATTTTAACAAACATAAAAGATAAAAAATCAGACAAACTTTCAGACCATAAACAAGTTATAATTCAATAGTCAACAAGAAAAATAAAATAAAGAAGCCTGATTTATTTACTGAAAATGTTATAGAAGATGTAAATAAGAAGAAAAACAAGGGAGGCACAAAATAAAAGCATATTCTAGATGGTTTTATAGCTTTCTTATTTGCAGACATTAAAACTGTGTTTAAGTACAAATTCAGTTCTTGTTTTTAAAGACAGTTGTTCCCAGTGAACGTGTCAGCTCGCCATGTGTTTGGCGGGAGTGTGACATCATCACACCTTCACGAGCGCGCGTGTCCGACGCGAGGCGTGAACCCGCCGTTTGGCACGAGCGCGCGCGCGTGTATATAAAGGCTCCAGACTTCAGTCTGAACATCATTCTGAACGGATTTACTCTTCAGCTTCTCTTTCCACCAACATCATGGAGAACATCACCCTGACTCGCGGATTACACGCTGAACCGAGACCCTGGAGACCCTGGGCCAGTAAAACCAGCAGAGGACGCAAAACTGCCACTCATAAGGTACGAGATGACGTCATTCTATAATATTGAACTCTGATTATTGTATGAGCAAAATATCAGATTCTAAAAAATCTCTTTATTCGACAGCCTTATGAAAGAGCATCATCTGATGAGCAACACTGTAAAGTCTCCATGATCACACACCCTGTGAAGTGAGTAGATCACGCGATTATGAAGATGTTTATGATCTCCTGCTATTATGAAGATGTTGATATGATCTCCTGCTATTATGAAGATGTTGATGATCTCCTGCTATTATGAAGATGCTGATAGGATCTCCTGCTATTATGAAGATGTTGATATGATCTCCTGCTTCTCCAGATTTTAACTCTCTGTTTTAACTTGATTTTCTTCAGGTTGTTTTGGCCCAAATCCCAGTGTTTCGATTACTTGTACCAGGAGGCTGAGGTTCTCCTGAGGAATTACCCGGTTCAGGCCTCGATCTGCATATATGAGGACTCTGAGGAGGATGATGATGATGAAGATGATAGCGATGATGATGAAGATGAAGAGAAGGAACTCAACTGAAGACCTTCATCACTGTGCACATCTTTATTTATATATGGACTCCAAATTCTGATTCACTTTATAGTCGTTGCATGTAAATACTTGTGAATATGTACAGTATATAAAATTGCTTCCGTTGGAAGTTGAATGTATTTTATTTTTTTTAGTATTTATGATAAATTATTCTACATGTAACTTATTTCCTTGAAATAAATATCTAAACATTCAAAATGTTGTTTCTGTTCTTTGAATCGTGAGTCGTGACGCGAGTCTAAGTGACTGAAGTGAACGTTAGAGTTAATATAGGGGGTAAATATTAAATATTAATCTTATGAAGATCTGTTCACTCATAGTGTTCTATCAGGCTGTGAGAGTTATAGACTTTACAAGAGCAATTACTGGATAAAAGTCCAAAATATATGCTCTGAAAACATTATTTCTGAAGTTTTTAAAGCATTTATTCTTGGTTCTGTGAACATTACGGGAACAGTAACATTGTATCATTCTTCACACATTATGGAAAGTTACTTTTGAATCTGAACGTTCTGAAACAAGTAGAAACATTTAAAAAACGTTACATTTAAAAACAAACATCAACTGAAACATTCCAGAAGAAACAT
The DNA here is from genome assembly GCA_023718395.1 of Leucaspius delineatus. Lineage (NCBI taxonomy): Eukaryota > Metazoa > Chordata > Actinopteri > Cypriniformes > Leuciscidae > Leucaspius > Leucaspius delineatus. The sequence goes on from CM043361.1 coordinate 51,921,204, forward strand.
TCCCTGATCCATGTTTCTGGACCGGATCACTGTGACTGAACGTTATATTAATGACAGAACGTTTGATCAGTTTTTCCTTCACTGAGAGTGTGTTCATCAGCTGAGCAGATTTGGTGTGTTTGACGGACAGCAGAATCACATCCTCTTCTTCGTTCCCGTCTGAGAGGAAATAAGGCTCTTCCCTGAGATCTGATTCCCGAACGACATCCTGAAGAGTTTGAGGAGTTTCATCTCTGATCCGAGACTCCGGGTCGTGACACACACACACACACACACACACACACACTGACGTTACATGGACGTGTTAAAGTCACACACACACACACACACACACACACACACACACACACACACACACACTGACTCCTCTCACACACACACACACACACACACACACACACACACTGACTCCTCACAACACACACTGACTCCTCACACACACACACACACACACACACACACACACACACACACTGACTCCTCACACACACTCAACGACACTGACAGGATAAGAAATATTAACTATAATGAAGCTCACTTTGGCCTGTGTGTGTGTGTGTGTGTGTGTGTGAGGGGTCAGTGTGTGTATGTGTGTGTGTGTGTGTGAGGAGTCAGTGTGTGTTGTGAGGAGTCAGTGTGTGTGTGTGTGTGTGTGTGTTAATCAGGAGTGTTACTGTGTCCATTAAGGATGTGTGTAGATTCACACCATGACTCTATATATATACTGTATATTTTGATGCTTCAACTTAAACTTATTTCTGTTTATTGCCAAGGCAACATAATTTTTCATCTAATATTTATATAGTTTTTAATATATTTAGTTAAAAATAATAACCCTGGAAGTGATATGATTCACTTCTTATTAAATATTGTTATTATTTAAAACGTAGTTATCCTGTGTCATGAAGAACAAACTGTGTGTGTGTGTGTGTGTGTATGTGTGTTAATGAGTGTGTGTGTGTGTGTGTATGTGTGTTAATGAGTGTGTGTGTGTGTGTGTGTGTTCATGTAAAAATCCAGATTTTTTTTAATGCTCTTTATTTAATGATATTAATAAAGCAAAAGGCAAACAGAAAGCTGTGTGTGTGTGTGATGTGCAGACATCCACACATTAATTCACTTTTCAACATTGGTTAGATAAAGATGAAAGAAGCAAAGCTTAAGAGTGACATCATCCAGAATCTCATTTCTGTCGGTCAGACTTTCAACATCAGGAATAAAGCTCGTAGATCTTAACCACTGCAGTCTGGCTGATTATTATCTGGTACAGCATCATTTATATTCGCCTCAAAATGAACAGGTCTACATTTGTTCTCGATTTTCTCACAGCCAAGAATCACATGTTGATCCGTTATGAATTCGACATGCTCGACCTGCCTGTTCTGATTGACGGTGACAACGTGGAAGCTGATAGGCTGCTTGCTGATGCAGAGGTTGTTGCCCGGATATATCTTTCCCCCTGTTGAACACACACTTAACACATTATTATGTTCTGATAAGGGAAAGAAGCTCTGAATCGGCCGGTCCCAGGTGTCAATGTTGGTAATGAACGTCTGCCATTGACCGTTGTCCCGATTGTTTGGGCTGTTGTTGTTTAGGTGGCGTGTAAGGAAGGTGTCATATCGAGCTCGAGGCACCGCATTCACACAGCGCTGACTCAGAGCCGGCTGGAGAGAGAGAGTCAGGACGATCACGAATAACAGCATCTTCAGGATCTGGGGAGATTTGTGTAAGATAGAAATGTCAGATTGCAGATTCACTGTTGTCACGAACCATAAAATCCTAGAAAAGTAAATTTTTACTTGTTTAATTGCAGTAAAAAGAAAATGGTAACACTTTATAAGGTTTCACTAACATTAATGTATAAATTAAAGGTATAGCGGAGGATTTTTTTACTTCCGGGTGGAATGCCTATACTATTGGTCCTCCTAATTGTCAATCATTCTGGTGAATCAATCAAACTTTTCAAAAAGTGGAGAGGGCGGGTCTTATCTAAAATTCGGAAAGATCCTCCGCTATACCTTTAACATGAGCATTTGTTACTGTATTTGTTCATCTTTGTTAATGTTAAGAATACATCCGTTCAATGTTAGTTCGTGTTAGTTCACAGCATTAACTAATGTTAACAACTTTTGATTTTAATAATGTATTAGTAAATGCTGAAATAAAAGTAAATTAATTAGTTCACCCAAAAATGAAAGTTCTGTCATTAATTACTCGCCCTCGTGTCGTACCAAACCTGTTCATCTTCAGAACACAAATCAAGATCTTTATAATGAAACCGAGAGCTTTCTGTAAATGATGTTTTTCTCACACAAACACTCGCGTCGCTTCATAAGATTAAAGTTAAACGACTGGAGTCACACTGAGAACTTTAATGATGTCTTTCTCATCGTTCTGGACCTTGAATGTGTGAATTGCTTCTGATGGAGGGACAGAAAGCTCTCGCATTTCATTAAAACATATTCATTTGTGTTCTGAAGATGAAGGTCTGATATTAATGTGGAACGACAGTAATAATGATCATTTCTGGGTGAACTAACCCTTTAACATTGAGATTAATAAATGCTGGAGAAGTATTGTTCATTCTCAGTTCATGTTCACTAATGAAACCTTATTGTAAAGTGTTACCAAGAAAATCTCTATTATTGATTCATTTCTGCAATAAGAGAGAACTGGTGAATTCAAACATAATCTTGTTCAAAAGTTTTATATATCAGATTCAGGACTAGATTTATAACTTACACACACGAGGACTTGGTCTTTGTGACAGAAGATTCCAGAGGGACGACTGAAGAAAACAAGAGAAGAGAAAAATGAGTAAAAATAAAAATAAATGTAATATATAATTATATGAGGGAATGTGAATAAGAGGTTTGATAAATACATCAGAAAGAAATAAAGACCATTAGGAAGAATACATTACCTTGGAGAAGAGTGTGTGTCGAGTCTAGAGTTGATCTCAGTGTGAGCGTTTGCTGAGTGTATCTGAGAGTTGGTGTGTGTGTCTTATATACACACAGGTAATCAATGATCTCATGTGAAAAGAGGAAGTAAAAGTAAGTGAGTAACTATTTATCAGCAGTTTAAAACCTTAAAAATCTTTGAAAACATAAGTCTGAGTGAATCATTTTTACATTCCTGAAACAGTATAAATTGTCAAAATTAGACGTTAACTGATGTTGAAAATATGTCCACAACAATGACCACATCTGAACTGGTTTTTAACCTTTCCAGGAACGTCTATATCAGACGCCAACGTACGCTTTTGAAAAGTTGAAACATTGAAAAGACGTCTTTTGAACATAATTCTGCTTAGTGGAGTACATTGAGGTGCTGTTATGGGAATCTAATGGAAAGAATGTGTGTGTGTGTGTGTGTGTGTGTGTATGTTTGAGTGTGTTAATCACGAGTGTTACTGTGTCCATTAAGGATATGTGTATATTTACACCATGACTATATACAGTATATATACTGTATATTTCGATGCTTCAACTTAAACATATTTCTGTTTATTGCCAAGGCAACATATTTTTTCATCTAATATTTATATAGTTTTCTAGCCCATAAGAAAATTATGGGGCATATAAAACAGACCAAATGGACCACTTATAACATGTTTCTGCAGTTGTTTTTGAAATACAACCCCTCCTTGTGCAAGATCTGTAATGTTACATATATGTCACATTGGGCGTTTATGATACATTTTTAATGTTACATGTCACATTGGGCGTTTATTTCTCAGTTGAAATTTTTTTTTTTCCAGTTTTTTTGCTTAATAACAGTTTTTTTGCTATTTATTTTCTTTTCCACAACATATATCAAAATTATTCGTTTTCTGGGAAGATAGCCGGGGTGATAGCCAGGCATTGTTTGCGAAAAATATCAAGCCATGGAAGGATCTTCCAACACTTATCCCCTGCTTGCCGATTTGAATCATCATTGTAAGTGAAAGGTAGACTTGCTAGCTGGGTCTGAAAACGGTTGCTTGACATGTTGTCAGGCACCATGGGACACCTTGTGTCATTTTCCCATTATGCACGATTTCCTGGCATTTGGTGCAGACTCATGCGCAGATGGATACCAATCCATTTCTTTCTCCAAGATTTTTTTTTTTTTTTTTACCCTGGCTGGTTGTATTTTGCTTCCCAGCATTTATGTTTGGTTGTGCAGCTTCTACATCTAAATCACTCGATGCTAATGTCTGAATCAGACCCACTTGATTAATCTTCCTCCATGTCTTTCTTGCTAAGGGTGTAACCAGGGTTATCAGTGTCTTCTTCCTAGTCACTGTCTCATCCCTCATACTCACTGTCATCTCCCTAGATAATTTATTATTCTTACTACAAAAATGTTTAAATAACCTAAAATAGGACCAACATACGTTTAGGGTACAGTAACATTGCTCAAACATGACAATCTGGGGCTCAGGTCAGGAAGCAGACAGACTGGCTAAACCGACCGTCTGCTAGCGGCCTCACGTCACCCAGGTCAGATAAATCCCATCACATAGAGCCTCTTTCACCTAGCTATCATCATATAGAGACTGTGTCTGTTCCCCGAATTAGGACATACAAAAAACTCCTAAACCTATTCAAGGGAAAAAATTTAATTGATGTTCAACAAATAAAAAACAGATATAATACAGATGAGCAAATGCTAAAGCTTGGGTTGCTGAATATTCGATCGCTTACTTCAAAAGCACTCGTTGTTAATGATATGATTTCAGATAATAACCTAGATGTGCTGTGTTGGACAGAAACCTGGCTAAAACCAAACGATTACATTACTTTAAATGAGACCACCCCACAAGATTACTCTTATAAACACGAGCCTCATCTGAAACGCAAAGGGGGTGGTGTTGCTGTAATTTATAGTAATATTTTCAAAACCACTAAGAAATTCTTTTGAAGTGTTAGTGCTAAATGTAACACTATCTAGTGTAAATGATAAATCATGTTTAACATTTGTGCTGGCTGCTGTATACAGGCCACCAGGGCACCATACAGACTTTATCAAAGAACTTGCTGACTTTCCATCTGAGTTAGTATTGGCTGCAGATAAAGTACTAATTGTTGGTGATTTTAATATACATGTAGATTACGAAAAAGATGCATTGGGTTTGGCATTTGAAGACATTGTAAACTCTATTGGAGTTAGACAACACATGTCAGGACCTACTCATTGTCGTAATCATACTCTAGATCTAATATTATCACACGGAATAGATGTTGATGCCGTTGAAATTCTGCAGCAGAGCGATGACATCTCAGATCATTATCTAGTCTTGTGTAAACTTCATATAGCCAAGGCTGCAAAGCCGACTCCGTGTTACAAATATGTTAGACCTATCACTTCTGCTACTAAAGATTGCTTTATTAATAATCTTCCTGATCAGTTTCATCATCTCAGCATCCCAGATAGCTCAGAAGAACTCGAAATTGCAACAGAAACGCTTAACTCTCTCTTTTCCAGCACTTTAGACACAGTTGCTCCATTGCGCTTAAAGAAGATTAAAGAAAATAGTCCAACGCCGTGGTACAACGAGCACACTCGGGCCCTTAAGAGAGCAGCCAGAAAAATGGAGTGCAACTGGAAGAAAACAAAACTAGGGGTATTTCGCATTTCGTGGAAAGAGAGCTCGATTGCATACTGGGACTGAGATGGGTCTTGTGCATGCTGCCCACTTGGGCCCCACCTAGTACCAAGTGCAATCCTACATGAAATCTTTATGGGCAATTAACATGGGGCCATTATGGAACCCGCGGACAATCCATACAGAGCCCATTTTTCAGCCCATTTCAAACCCACATGGGCCCCACATACAAATGTCTACTGGGTTAAAGCTGGGACAGAGATGGGTCTTGTGCATTTTGTCCACTTGGGTCCCACCTAGTACCAAGTGCAATCCTACATGAAATCCATCTGGGCAATTAACATGGGGCCATTATAGAACCCGCGGACAATCCTACATGGGGCCCATTTTTCAGCCCATTTCATACCCATATGGGCCCCACATACAAATGTTGGCTGGGGAGAGGCCTTAAAAGCTGCTAGATCTGCTTATTTTTCATCCCTATTAGAAGAAAATAAACATAATACTAGGTATTTATTTGAAACAGTGGCTAAACTAACAAAAAATAAATCCTTAACCCCAGATGTTTCCAAGCAATACAGCAGTAATGACTTTATGAACTTCTTCACTAACAAGATTGATAATATCAGGGAGAAAATTATAACTATGCAACCGTCTACTACAGTATCGCATCAGGCAGTGCATTGTAGTCTCCCTGAGGAAAAATTTGATTCGTTCGTTGCTATAGGAGAGGAAGAATTTACTAAACTCGTTAAAATCATCTAAATCAACAACATGTATGTTAGACCCTATACCGACTAAGCTACTGAAAGAGATGCTTCCAGAGGTCATAGATCCTCTTCTTAATATCATTAATTCATCTTTGTCTCTAGGATACGTACCAAAAACTTTTAATCTGGCTATGATTAAACCGCTTGTTAAAAAAACGCAACTTGATCCTACAGAATTAGTCAATTACAGGCTGATCTCGAATCTACCTTTTCTGTCAAAGATACTAGAAAATGCAGTGTCTTCACAACTGTGTTCCTTTCTTGAAAGAAATGATATCTGCGAGGATTTTCAGTCAGGATTTAGACCGTACCATAGTACTGAGACTGCTCTCATTAGAGTCACAAATGATTTGCTCTTATCATCCGATCGTGGTTGTGTCTCTCTATTAGTGTTACTCGATCTTAGTGCTGCATTTGATACTATCGACCACAACATTCTTTTAAGTAGACTAGAAAATTATGTTGGCATTAGTGGAATTGCACTAGCATGGTTTAAATCATACTTATCTGACCGTTATCAGTTGTGTGCAGAAAACGTTTGTCTTTTATTTTGTATTTTGCGCGTAAGTTTCCAGGTGGTTTGGTCACATGGGTATCGGTGGGTATATACCTGGTAGTGTTTCCTGTTTTGTTTAGTGTGTAGAGAGGGGGTGAGTAGCAGGGAGTGCTCACTTTCTGTTGACCGTTTATACGTTTCTCATCATCAATTGTTTCTACGTGGATAGTCTGTTATCATGCCAATAAACGCTGTTGTGGAAAACGCGTCACAGATTTTTCCTGCTGCTTAGCCTCTCAGCGGCTATAGGTTGCCGCTACAAGTTTGTAGCAGTAAATGAAGAGATGTCTCATCGATCACAAGTTCAGTATGGCGTACCACAAGGCTCAGTACTAGGACCGCTGCTGTTCACTCTGTACATGCTACCCTTAGGAGATATCATTAGGAAACATGGCATTAGCTTTCACTGTTATGCTGATGATACTCAGCTCTATATTTCTTCACGCCCAGATGAAACTTACCAATTCACTAAATTAACGGAATGCATAGCTGACAAAAAAAATTGGATGACTCGTAATTTCCTACTTCTAAATTCTGAAAAAACAGAGATTCTAATTATTGGACAAAAAACCTCCACACGTAATAATCTAGAATACTGTCTAACACTTGATGGCTGCTCTGTTAAGTCTTCGTCGTCGGTTAGGAACCTGGGTGTGCTCTTTGATACCAATCTTTCATTTGAAAGTCACGTGTCTAGTATCTGTAAAACCGCATTTTTCCATCTTAAAAATATATCTAAATTACGCCATATGCTCTCATTGACAAATGCGGAACAGTTAGTTCATGCGTTCATGACCTCAAGGCTAGATTATTGCAATGCTCTACTGGGTGGTTGCCCTGCACGCTTAATAAACAAACTACAGCTGGTCCAAAACGCAGCAGCTCGAGTTCTTACCAGAACCAGGAAGTATGACCATATTAGCCCGGTTCTGTCAAAACTGCACTGGCTCCCTATTAAACATCGTATACATTTTTAAATATTTCTGATCACTTACAAAGCACTAAATGGTTTAGCTCCGCAGTGCTTGAGCGAGCTCTTAACGCATTATAGTCCTTCACGTCTATTGCGATCTCAAAATTCCGGCCAGTTGATTATACCTAGAATATCAAAATCGACTGCTGGCGGTAGATCCTTTTCCTATTTAGCACCAAAACTCTGGAACAGTCTTCCTACCATTGTCCGGGAAGCAGACACACTCTGTCAGTTCAAAGCTAGACTAAAGACACATCTCTTTGACCTAGCATTCACATAATACATTATAGACTTCTATAATTCAGTGTTAGGCTGCATATATTAGGTCAGCTGGAACCGGGAACACTTCCCATAAATCCTGATGTACTCGTTACATCATAAGAAGAATGGCATCTACGCTAATTTTAGTGTCTGTGTTTATCCCGAGGTTTTCCCGCAGCCTGCCGGATCCAGGCCGTATCCAGATCTGACGAAGGACCTTCGCCTGGACCCGATGACAACGCAGTGCTGAAGTGCCAACTAGTCTCTCCCTATGGAGGATCCCTTTACCACTCTACAGATAAAGCGTTGTCGGGATAATTCGTTTCGCATATCTACCCCGAAGTGACAAAATAAAATAAAAGTCTATATCAAAACTATAAGGAAACACCAGTACTTTGTTTAGGCTTGGTTTGTAGGGAATTCCAAACCTGCGTACATATATTCAAACGCACATAACTATAGAACCAATTCTTAATGCGCATGTGAACGCCATCAGCGTTTCTCACAGGATTGCGTTTAAAGTCTGTGTAGAGAGAATGGTGTCGTCTTAGCGGCCCCTAATTTAATAACAAATGATCGTTGCGATGGAAGCGAATCAATCAAAACTAACGTTAGCTGGAAAATAACTATTATACGTTTATCTCTGTAAAGCTGCTTTGAAACAATCTACATTGTTAAAAGCGCTATATAAATGAAGATGACTTGACACACACACACACACACACAGGCTAAAGTGAGCTCCATTATAGTTAATATTTCTTATCTTGTCAGTGTCGTCGAATGTGTGAGAGGAGTCAGTGTGTGTGTGTGAGAGAGAGTGTGTGAGAGAGTGTGTGTGTGTGTGTGTGTGTGTGTGTATGTTTTATGTACCCTTGAATGTCAAAGCTGTGTTATCTCTGAGAATATTTGAATCCTTTCTGTAAGAAATTTGATTGGTGGATTCAAATAAAGAAATCAAATGTGTGTGTGTGTGTCACGACTCACGACCCGGAGTCTCGGATCAGAGATGAAACTCCTCAAACTCTTCAGGACATCCCGTTCGGGAAACAGATCTCAGGGAAGAGCCTTATTTCCTCTCAGACGGGAACGGAGAAGAGGATGTGATTCCACTGTCCGTCAAAAACACCAAATCTGTTCAACCGATGAACACACTCTCAGTGAAGGAAAAACTCATGAAAGTTGTGATCAAATGTTCTTCCAGTCATTAATATAACGTTCAGTCAAAGTGATCCGGTCCAGAATCATCGTTCAGGGAATGTTTCTTCTGGAATGTTTCAGTTGGATGTTTGTTTTCAAATGTAACGTTTTTCAAATGTTTCTACTTGTTTCAGAACGTTCAGATTCAAAAGTAACGTTCCATAATGTTTGAAGAATGATACAATGTTAAAGGTGCTATAAGCGATGCCGGGAGACGTAACTTCTTGTTGACATTCGAATTGTTGTCAAACAAAACGGAGGCTAGCTAGACCCTCCCTCCTCCTCATCCCGTCTCCTCCCTCCTCCCCTCCCTCCGGCATAAAGGAAAGTCAAAGTAGTCACTACAAACAAAAATTCAATGTGTAATGTCACCAAGTTAGATAAATGCTTTTATATATTGCAGAACAGAATGCAGAAAAAGAGAAACATTATCTTAAAATCGTTTCGCCACCTGAGGTTATAACTATAGCTCCCATACAAGGACGCAATAATAGCAAGATAACTCCGCCGGCAGAAGGGCTTCCAATCCGACATTCAGTTGCTCTGTTTTTGCAGAACAGGTGGGTAAATCCATTTTTCTTTCTAAACTGACGTTCATGTTCGCCAAACCAACACAGGGATGTAATTAGCTAAAACTATGCAGTGCAGCGTTAACTTTGGTGAATACAACATATATGTTTCTAGCAGCTAGCGATCAATCTCTAATGTAAATGATCAAGCAAATTCACAGTAGGGCGACAATTTGTGTGAATGATTGTTTTCATCCACTGTTTGTTATGAATTTGAATGTTCATGTATAGGCTATTGACAACTTTGACTAAATTTGTTGACGCCGCCGCCGTTGTTTATGCTCACTGGGAAACGCAAAGTTCTCCCACCTTTCGAAGGTATTTCCGATGTAAATTCGGTACTTCGCGCGTTCCTTATCGTCCCTTATCCTTGTCCCTCTTCTTTGCAATTTGTTCATCGAAACGTCGTCTCTTTGGTCGTGTTTCGGCCATAATTCAAACTTCCCTCTTCATGCTTCTCTCTCCTCCACACCCCCTTCATGTGTATGCGCACTAACCCCCCAAACCCCACCCTCAAATACTTCTTGTCGGTTATTGGCTGGAACACTGGTTGTTGTGTTTCGTGGTGCGGGTGAGCCCAGTTTGTTTTTCTTGCCATTTGTGGAGCCTGTGGTGTCTACAGAGACCGCGTTTCTCTACAGTGTGTTCAGGGGACAGGCAGCGAGCGGATAGTGAGGAGATGTTTGCTGTATGTGACAAAAAATATTTTGGCCTAAAAAACGCGTTAGTCACTTAGAGCACCTTTAATGTTCTCATCTATTGGGCGTTTAGATTAAGCTGTGTAAGTGTGTGTGGATGAGCTGTGAGTGTGTGTGGATGAGCTGTGAGTGTGTTTGGTTGAGCTGTGAGTGTGTGTGGATGAGCTGTGAGTGTGTGTGGATGAGCTGTGAGTGTGTGTGGATGAGCTGTGAGTGTGTGTGGATGAGCTGTGAGTGTGTGTGGATGAGCTGTGAGTGTGTGTGGATGAGCTGTGAGTGTGTGTGGATGAGCTGTGAGCTGTGAGTGTGTGTGGATGAGCTGTGAGTGTGTGTGGATGAGCTCTGAGTGTGTGTGGATGAGCTGTAAGTGTGTGTGGATGAGCTGTGAGTGTGTGTGGATGAGCTGTGAGTGTGTGTGGATGAGCTGTGAGTGTGTGTGGATGAGCTCTGAGTGTGTGTGGATGAGCTGTGAGTGTGTGGATGAGCTGTGAGTGTGTGTGGATGAGCTGTGAGTGTGTGTGGATGAGCTGTGAGCTGTGAGTGTGTGTGGATGAGCTGTGAGTGTGTGGATGAGCTGTGAGTGTGTGTGGATGAGCTGTGAGTGTGTGTGGATGAGCTGTGAGTGTGTGTGGATGAGCTGTGAGTGTGTGTGGATGAGCTGTGAGTGTGTGGATGAGCTGTGAGTGTGTGTGGATGAGCTGTGAGTGTGTGTGGATGAGCTGTGAGCTGTGAGTGTGTGTGGATGAGCTGTGAGTGTGTGTGGATGAGCTGTGAGTGTGTGGATGAGCTGTGAGTGTGTGTGGATGAGCTGTGAGTGTGTGTGGATGAGCTGTGAGTGTGTGTGGGTGAGCTGTGAGTGTGTGTGGATGAGCTGTGAGTGTGTGTGGATGAGCTGTGAGTGTGTGTGGATGAGCTGTGAGTGTGTGTGGATGAGCTGTAAGTGTGTGTGGATGAGCTGTGAGTGTGTGTGGATGAGCTGTAAGTGTGTGTGGATGAGCTGTGAGTGTGTGTGGATGAGCTGTGAGTGTGTGTGGATGAGCTGTGAGTGTGTGTGGATGAGCTGTGAGTGTGTGTGGATGAGCTGTGAGTGTGTGTGGATGAGCTGTAAGTGTGTGTGGATGAGCTGTGAGTGTGTGTGGATGAGCTGTAAGTGTGTGTGGATGAGCTGTAAGTGTGTGTGGATGAGCTGTAAGTGTGGATGAGCTGTAAGTGTGTGTGGATGAGCTGTGAGTGTGTGTGGATGAGCTGTGAGTGTGTGTGTGGATGAGCTGTGAGTGTGTGTGGATGAGCTGTGAGTGTGTGTGGATGAGCTGTGAGTGTGTGTGGATGAGCTGTGAGTGTGTGTGGATGAGCTGTGAGTGTGTGTGGATGAGCTCTGAGTGTGTGTGGATGAGCTGTAAGTGTGTGTGGATGAGCTGTAAGTGTGTGTGGATGAGCTGTGAGTGTGTGTGGATGAGCTGTGAGTGTGTGTGGATGAGCTGTGAGTGTGTGTGGATGAGCTGTAAGTGTGTGTGGATGAGCTGTGAGTGTGTGGATGAGCTGTGAGTGTGTGTGGATGAGCTGTAAGTGTGTGTGGATGAGCTGTGAGTGTGTGGATGAGCTGTGAGTGTGTGTGGATGAGCTGTAAGTGTGTGTGGATGAGCTGTGAGTGTGTGTGGATGAGCTGTGAGTGTGTGTGGATGAGCTGTGAGTGTGTGTGGATGAGCTGTGAGTGTGTGTGGATGAGCTGTAAGTGTGTGTGGATGAGCTGTGAGTGTGTGTGGATGAGCTGTGAGTGTGTGTGGATGAGCTGTAAGTGTGTGTGGATGAGCTGTAAGTGTGTGTGGATGAGCTGTGAGTGTGTGTGGATGCGCTGTAAGTGTGTGTGGATGAGCTGTGAGTGTGTGTGGATGAGCTGTGAGTGTGTGTGGATGAGCTGTGAGTGTGTGTGGATGAGCTGTGAGTGTGTGTGGATGCGCTGTAAGTGTGTGTGGATGAGCTGTGAGTGTGTGTGGATGAGCTGTGAGTGTGTGTGGATGAGCTGTGAGTGTGTGTGGATGAGCTGTAAGTGTGTGTGGATGAGCTGTGAGTGTGTGTGGATGAGCTGTGAGTGTGTGTGTGGATGAGCTGTGAGTGTGTGTGGATGAGCTGTGAGTGTGTGTGGATGAGCTGTGAGTGTGTGTGGATGAGCTGTGAGTGTGTGTGGATGAGCTGTGAGTGTGTGTGGATGAGCTGTGAGTGTGTGTGGATGAAAAAAGCTGTGAGTGTGTGTGGACAGCAGAGGGCGCAGTTTCACTGTTGGATATTTATACATACACATAATATATATTATATTTAATCTGCTCGTCATGGATCAGTTCAGTCAGATTAATGTTCATTTACAGTTTTTCTCGATTGCTTAAACACATTTCTTGAAACTATGCCTCGTATTCTCAAAACTATAAACACAAATCCATAACGTCTCACCCAATTCCCCAAACATCCTATTTTCAGGTCAAAATGAAGCTCTACACTCAAAACCATTCACTCTCGCTGAAAAACCAAACTTTGCCCTCAGACAGGACACACAAGCCATCAAAATCACACACACTACAACATAGTCTAACACACTGGTGCAATAAATTCAAAACAACATTTCCAAAACTGGTAAGTTATGTTGCTTGTGGTTCCCCCCATCACAAACCTTTTCACATGATGAACACAAAAGACACAACCAGTGGATACATTGGCACATTTTTATTCATACACAGAAAACACACACACACAAAAATATTTTTTTTTCCTGTTTTACTCTTCTTCTTTTTTACTCTCTCCTCAATTTTTTTTTTTATATTTACTTACAGTAAGATGTGTGTGACCAACATATGACAGTAAAAGAGCACACACAAACCATATTCTAACATGGAATTCGAATTGTATTGGAATGGTAAAGAGTGTTGGTCGTGACAGGAGGGCCTCCACTCAAGGAGACAATATGATGGACACGTCTAAGAATGTTCCACATATGCTTGAAATACCATCATTTGCCTAGAAAGATAACATTCTGGGAGTCAAGACTATAAAGGAGAAAGGAAGCCCTCCCTTCACTGTCACACTCTGTGTCACTCTGTGTGACTGTACGACTGCTGGCCTTTTCTTGCAAGAAAATAAACCTCATCAAAGACTATTGGAAATGTTTGTCTCTTATTCACTGATAGAATTTTGTTTGTCACCACACCTCCCTGAAGGCTCTCAAGGCGACTCAATCACACCATTGACTAACACATGGGCAACTAGAGTGGCTTGAATTTCATCTGAGACTGCTTGTCTTCTTGTCCTTGCCCTTCCTCCTCCTCATTCTTATCCCTCTTCCTTCATGTCTTTCTGGATCCATTGTTCCAAAACACAATAAACTGATTTGGGCCCTTTTATATATCTATTGAAGGTTCTGATTGATGTGTGTTAAATTTTTGACTCTTAGTGTTTCCACCTGGATAATTGTGTGCTAAGAGCTGAAGCTGTGCTGATTGAGTGAACAATATTGAATGCTAGTGCTTTCTATATGACAACATGGTCTAGGCAATGAGAAATGAAGGGATTTGTGTGTAGAGTTTTGCAGTGACAGTTCAACCAATCTGACTCATGTGTCAAAACAGGGAATAGTGTTTATAGTTTCACGAGTTCACACTTACAAATGATCAGAGAATAAATAGTTATGCGTATTTGGCGTGCTGTCCGGGGGGAGGGCTCCGAGCTCGGAAATTGGGCCCGAACCCAGAGTACTCCCCCCGTATCTCTTGGTTAGGAAGATAACCAGGTAAGTGTGAGGAGATGGGGTGGTGGAGGGATGCTGAAAACTGTCAAGGATAATGGGTGAGTCGACTGTGAGTATTTATAGGCCTTTAATCATGCTGATTGAGTGGACCTGTTGATTACTGATTGCTGACAGCTGGTTGGAATGACTTGATTGTTTGATCATTAGAACGTGTTCCTCCCGAACTTTGTTAATAAAACATCATTTAGTGAAATGGGTGTGCTTTTTGATAAATGGCATTATGGTTTTGAAATTTTAGTTCAAAAGCCTGGTTATAGTGTTTAAGCAATCGAGAAAAACTGTAATAACACTGACTCAGGGACATTCCTCGTCCATCATTTCATTAGTGATTCTGTTTTTGAATAAGTCATATTACATGTTGAGAGATATAAAGAAACGCACACAACGAATGTGCTTCTAGTGTTTTATTAGAGACGCGTTACAGCTATCAGCACATTTATCCATATTCACTGATGATCTTCATAATCACTAATAATTGTGAACAATCAAAGGATTGTTTCCGTGTCATAAATGAGGACTTCAGACTTCTGCTGTTTTAGAATAACCTAACAAAAATATTAAAGCATTATTTACTTTATGAATCTTTAAGCATTGAGGATTTGTTAGATTAGGCTGAGAGGAGTCAGTGTGTGTGAGTGTGTGTGTGTGTGTGTGTGTGTGTGAGAGAGAGGAGTCAGTGTGTGTGTGTGTGTGTGTGTGTGTGTGTGTGTGTGTGTGTTTGTGTGTGTGAGAGGAGTCAGTGTGTGTGTATGTGTGTGTGTTTGTGTGTGTGTTTGTGTGTAAGTGTGTGTGTGTGTGTGTGTGTGTGTGTGTGTGTGTGTGTGTGTGTGTGAGTGTGAGAGGAGTCAGTGTGTGTGTGTGTGTGTGTGTGTATGTGTGTGTGTGAGAGAGAGTAGTCAGTGTGTGTGTGTGTGTGTGTGTGTGTGTGTGTGTGTTAATCACGAGTGTTACTGTGTCCATTAAGGATGTGTGTAGATTCACACCATGACTCTACACAGCAAATTTATGGAGTTGAAAAATCCAGAGTTAGGCAAAAAAGTGCGAAAGAGTTAGATTTTTGAGTTTATTTTTTAACTCTGACTACAGCTTGTGTTATGGGATACTCCCTGTTTGTGTTGTATTTTGGAGTTTATTCAATGGTGTTCAGAAGCGTGTTTTAACACTACATCTGGAGTTAAGAAGTGCGCCACACGATCGAGTCACGGCCCTGGTGCAGCACTAAAGGCCTAATGGATCCGCCGTGAGGTATGTAAAAACGTATTTATTACAATTTATTTTTATTTATTTTTTCAAAATGTTCGATATTTTCTGACAGAAACACGTTTTGTCGTAGCTGTTACGTTATGTGTGTGTACTAATGTCAATGATCGTGGCGAACGTGGTGTTGAACTGAGTAACTGTGAGCCTGTTTAGTGAGTTTTTTTTCCCCCCTTAAACGAGCTAACATTAGATAACCGTCTTTCACACCGTGTTTCTGAAAATTAGTTTTTTTTTTTGCCATCAAATTGAAATGGTGACTCAACTCAAGAAACCTTCTGTTGAGCTTCCATACGTTAATGCCGACGAGGTATCATATAGGCTAGCCTGTTTTACAGACGTCCTAACTGCAGTGTCTACCCTGGATAATACGATTTGAGCCGTGAAAGTGTAACGTTTGGCCTGCAACGGGTTTGAATTGTAATAAACGTTTTAGACTCGTGACCCATTAAAAAGTGCGTGGTTTTCAGCTTAAACTTTTTTTTCTTTTTTTGCATTTTCAATCACACTAACATATAACAGTTAACATAAATTACAAAAATTATATGAATTATTATTGATTATTTCACTTAAAAGTCTGCTAAAAACACTTAATACACAGTTATTTCTTAATGTAATTTATTATGAAAGCTCATGAATTCATGCTTTGTGAATGCTGTTTATACATTTTACATTAAAAAAAATCATGATGCGTGTAAGAACATAGTAAGAGTAAGTCCCCTTGGCTTTGGGCATGTACAGTATCCAGTTTGCTCTCCAGCACACAATAAAAACTACTAATAAAACTACCCCACTAATATTTCGTCATTTTAATATATTATGATACACAATTCATAGGGCTAACTTAGAGATGCCCTAAACATTCTTTGAAACAACTACGTTTTTTTCTGTCTCCAGAATGGGACAGCGACATGGCTTCTCTACTTGTCCTGCTGCATCTTCTCACTCCACAACCAGCTGGAAGAAAGCATCCCAAGAAGATCAGTGTTGGAGAGGCAACAGATCATCTGGTGAAATTTCACAAGGTTTTTTAAGACAACACTATCCTACTCCAAATATTGTAGTTAATGCCTATTTTTAAACAAATTGTTTATAAAGAGACATTTGTGTTGTGTTTCAGTCATTCCAAAGCCTTGATGATCATCTCC
Source organism: Leucaspius delineatus (assembly GCA_023718395.1). NCBI lineage: Eukaryota > Metazoa > Chordata > Actinopteri > Cypriniformes > Leuciscidae > Leucaspius > Leucaspius delineatus. Next base: position 51,938,022 of record CM043361.1, read on the forward strand.
TGACCACTGAAGGAAACCCTCAGCCATACCGTCTTGCCTCAGGGACTTCGAAAGCACAGGTTTTCACCTTTTACATTGTCTTGGACAAAAAACTCTTGCCTTGTCAGTCATGTACATCCTTGGGTGCTTTTGACAAGCTGTTCAAGTCCCATTTAAATGAGTTCACTGTGAAGTTGTTCATTGTTACTTCATCTGATGTATAAGTGTCTACCTCAGGTGTAAGAATTGATAAATTAGGAAATTCCAGACAGTCTGTTTTGGGGGTGACCAGGCCCTGAGAGAACAAAAGGACCTCTCTGGAGATTAGCATTTGAACTGGCTCTCATGCACCATCGAGACGAAAGTCTCACCCCCGAGTCATCTAATCTACATCTAATCTCCTTCCCTCTCCCCTCACCCCCTCTCTCTCATGCTCAGGTGACTACCTGATTTCACCCAAGAAAATGTATAGTTTAATGTGAATGATTATCACAGAGTATATTCATGTTTGGTATCGTTTAAAATGTCACAGTGCGACTGGTACAATTCTCTCATCTCAGAATAAGTCAAACACAAGGTAATAAGGTTTTTGAAGGTTTATGGATAACTAGCATACAAGGAGGGGTTGGTCTCTCAAGCAAATGGTCACACCCCCCAAGAGGTGCTACAGTGTACCTCTAAATGCAAATTTACTATTGTTAGCACATGTTTACATGTGAAAGAGGTCTGGCTATTTAATGGAGTACAGCAGGCAGATCGGGGGCTTTTCTGTATTTCAGATCGGTCCGTGAGGCTGGGAGATGTAGATCTCTCAGCCTAACGTATTTCTTAAATGTTGGGTTTGCATCTTCTCTCTATTCCAGAGCATTTGATGTTTTGTATCGATTATCTTTGAATTGATTATGGAATTGGCATGATACATTTACCTGACATAATAAATTGTTACATTGTTGATTATTCTAACTGACTTTGATATTATTTCCATTGAAGAGTTAAACGGAGTAGTCAAACATTCACTCATGATTAATGATCCACAGATATCATTAAAACCTTTTCATTTATGGAGTCAGATGAAATAAACGAGTAAATATATGATTAATATATTACAAATTTAACCAACAAATACTTTGCATGAGTAAGGACAGAACACGTGACCCCTTCCCCGTGTATTGGCGAACCGGCAGATTGGACCAATTTCACGGGCCTTACACAGGTTACACAATCCTACTGCACTACATGTTTTTTTTATAATCCTGTAGTCTTGATTTTATATAATGAAGTGATGTGTTGTTGACATTGTTTTATATACAATTTAATTTTTTTTTAGTTGGCACTCTGTTAGCTGCATAAATGTAAATGTTTTGCTGTTAGATTTTACAGTATTTTATGACAGATATTATTTTAAAGTGTGTCCATACATGGAATTTTTAAACCAAATGTATGAATTTGATCAAATAAAAGCACTGAGTTGAGAGTATGGTGTTCAGTATATAATTTTCACATAAAACATTATATTATGTTAAATAAATGTTAACTAAGAAGTGTTAAATTCAATATTTTTTAAGCGTTGATTTTTAACACTGTTAAGGAGTTCATATTATAAATAACTCAATTTTAGAGTTACAATTACTCTCTGTATGATTTGTATTTTAACTCCAGAAAGAGTTCTATTTTAAATCTGAAAAAGTGTTAAAAATTCAACACCAAGAGCAGAGTTACTTTAACTCTGCGTTGGAGTCTATTTGATGGTCACGCATGTACACTCAAATTGAGTTGATTTTAACTCGCATGGAGTTTATTCCAAAGACCAGAATTTGCTGTGTATATATATATACTGTATATTTTGATGCTTCAACTTAAACTTATTTCTGTTTATTGCCAAGGCAACATAATTTTTCATCTAATATTTATTTAGTTTTTTTTATATATTTAGTTAACAATAATAATCCTGGAAGTGATATGATTCACTTCTTATTAAATATTGTTATTATTTAAAACGTAGTTATCCTGTGTCATGAAGAACAAACTGTGTGTGTGTGTGTGTGTTCATGTAAAAATCCAGATTTTTTTTAATGCTCTTTATTTAATGATATTAATAAAGCAAAAGGCAAACAGAAAGCTGTGTGTGTGTGTAATGTGCAGACATCCACACATTAATTCACTTTTCAACATTGGTCAGATAAAAATGAAAGAAGCAAAGCTTAAGAGTGACATCATCCAGAATCTCATTTCTGTCGCATCAGGAATAAAGCTCGTGTGTTCCAGAGCTTAACCCACTGCAGTTTGGTTGATTATTATCTGGTACAGCATCATTTCTATTCGCCTCAAAATGAACAGGTCTACATATGTTCTCGATTTTTTCACAGGCAAGAATAACATGTTGAATCATTGGTTTGACCTTCTTGACCACGTTCTTACCATTGACGACAACATTGTAGAAGTTGAGAGGCTCATTGCTGATGCAGAGGTTGTTGCCCGGATATATCTTTCCTCCTGTTGAACACACACCTAACACTTTCCTTTGTTCTGCTACAGGAAAGAAGGACTGAATTGGCCTGTGCCAGGTGTCAATGCGGTCAATGAACTTCTGCCATTGACTGATGTCCAGATTGTTTGGGATGTTGTTGTTTAGGTGGTGTTTAAGGAACGTGTCATACTGAGATTCATTCCCCTTTTTATCACAGCGCTGCGGGATCGGCTTCGGCTTCGGCTTACTGAGATCCGGCTGACTCAGAGCCGGCTGGAGAGTGAGAGTCAGGACGATCACGAATAACAGCATTTTCAGGATCTGGGGAGATTTGTGTAAGATAGAAATGTCAGATTGCAGATTCACTGTTGCCACGAACCATAAAATCCTAGAAAAGTACATTTTTACTTGTTTAATTGCAATACAAAGAAATACGTTACCATAAGCTTTCACTAGTTAACACTAATGTATTAAGTAAGGGTTAATGTCCATTATCAGGTTTTAATGGACGACGGCGAGGCGTGAACCGTCCGACGCGCAGCAGAAGTCCATTAAAACCTGATAATGGACACCTCGAAGGGCATTAACCCGCTTATACCATGGTCACTTACGAAAGAAAGAAATATTTAATCAATTAATAATACTTTAATGTGTTTTAGAGTAAAAATCGTGAGGGTTTTTATTTATTAAGTCGAGCGCACTATTTAATATCTCCCGTATACAGGCGTTGCCAAGCAACATGGCCACCACAGCGACCCGACCGCAGCCGTTGATCAGTGAGTTTGAGCCAGCGCAATCATTTAGAACTGTCATCAGGCAAATTGACGGGACGCCTTTCCTAGGTGTCCATTATCACTTTTTAACGGACACCCTGCAGCCAATCAGAATCGAGTATTCACCCAGACCATGGTATAACTAACATGAAAATTTGTTTCTGTATTTGTTCATCTTTGTTAACGCTAGTTAAAAATACATCCGTTCATTGTTTGTTCGTGTTAGTTCATCTTGTTCAAAAGTTTTATATATCAGATTCAGGACTAGATTTATATCTTACACACACGAGGACTTGGTCTTTGTGACAGAAGATTCCAGAGGGACGACTCTGAAGAAAACAAGAGAAGAGAAAAATGAGTAAAAAGAAAAATAAATGTATGTAAAAATACACAATAGACAAAAAGACAGACAATACAAGTACAGATATATAATTATACGAGGGAATGTGAATAAGAGGTTTGATATTCTAAATACATCAGAAAGAAAGAAAGACCATTAGGAAGAATACATTACCTTGGAGAAGAGTGTGTGTCGAGTCTAGAGTTGATCTCAGTTTGAGCGTTTGCTGAGTGTATCTGAGAGTTGGTGTGTGTGTCTTATATACACACAGGTAATCAATGATCTCACATGTGATGAGAGGAAGTAAAAGTAAGTGAGTAACTATTTATCAGCAAAAGTGTTAGCCATTGTGAAGAAGCGTTCTGGGATTTTTTTTTTCTACAAAAAATATTAAAATATTTCACCAGTTAAGCCCAATTAGATATTAATATTAAAATGTATATCAACTGTTTTATCGGACTGTTATTAGGCCTACTTTTAGATTCATATACTTATGTTATAGGCCTGTAACTGAGAAGGATAAGGGAGTTCAGGGTTTTCCTCTTTATTATTTTTGAAAACATAAGTCTGAGTGAATCATTTTTACGTGGAAGAAACCGTGTCATGAACCCCGTGTGTTTTAGCCGTTCACACAAAGCTGTGGAAAAGTGGGATTGTAGAGGGAGACAACAACCAGTAAAACACACACTCATTATACAGACACATGAATATTAAAATATGACCACAGAGAGAAAAAACAGAGTTGATGTCACTTTGATGCATTTTAAAAATCTAACCATATATAACAACAAACGACGGAGAAACGTGGAAGAATATTTAAAAGGTTTAATAACATTTTCAGTGCATTTACAGTGTCATGATTCCTGTCTTGTGTTGACTGATGCCTGATGACTTAAAGAAATGACTTACGCTTTACTCAGATCACATCAGAGATAGACATAATAAAAAAAAATAAAAAAATAAACCCTTGTGAAAAAAAAGTGCACTTTAGTGTACTTTTATTAAGTGTAATTATTACACAAATAATATACTTTAAAGGAATGAACATTTAAGTGTGAATTTAATGCAATGTTTTTGGCGCACTTAATGCACATTATATGTAGTTATCTGGGACTATATGCCCCTGGTATGGTCTCCCAAGGCAAACAGGTCCTAGGTGACAGGTCAGACTAAGAGCGATTCATAAACCCTTTATGATAGAATTAAAAACGAGGACCGTGACGTGGCTCAGCCCGAAGGAGCGATGTGGGGCCACCCTCCCGTGGGCTCACCACCTACAGGAGGGACCGTAAGGGGCCGGTGCTAAGTGGATCGGGCAGCAGTCGAAGGCGGGGGCCTCGACAACCCTAACCCTGGACATGGAAACTAGCTCTAGGGACGTGGAACGTCACCTCTCTGGCGGGGAAGGAGCCTGAGATTGCGCCTGAGGTTGAGAGGTACTGACTAGAGATAGTCGGGATCACCTCTACGCACGGCTTGGGCTCTGGAACCACACTCCTCGAGAGAGGATGGACTCTTCACCACTCTGGAGTTGCCCATGGTGAGAGGCGGCGGGCTGGTGTGGGTTTGCTTATAGCCCCCCAGCTCAGCCGCCATGTGTTGGAGTTCACCCCGGTGAACGAGAGGGTCGTTTCCCTGCGCCTACGGGTCGGGGATAGGTCTCTTACTGTCATGTGCGCCTACAGGCCGAACGGCAGTGCAGAGTACCCGGCCTTCTTGGGGTCTCTGGGAGGGGTGCTGGAAAGTGCTCCGACTGGGGACTCCGTCGTTCTACTGGGGGACTTCAATGCCCACGTGGGCAGCGACAGTGGCACCTGGAGGGGCGTGATTGGGAGGAACGGCCCCCCTGATCTGAACCCGAGCGGTGTTCTGTTATTGGACTTCTGTGCTAGTTACAGCTTGTCCATAACGAACACCATGTTCAAGCATAAGGGTGTCCACCAGTGCTCGTGGCACCAGGACACCCTAGGCCAGAGGTCAATGATTGACTTTGTAGTCATTTCATCTGACCTCCGGTCGTATGTCTTGGACACTCGGGTGAAGAGAGGGGCGGAGCTGTCAGCTGATCACCACCTGGTGGTGAGTTGGATCCGATGGCGGGGGAAGAAGCTGGACAGACTCGGCAGACTCAAACGTACTGTGAGGGTCTGTTGGGAACGTTTGGCCGAGTCCCCGGTCAGAGAGATCTTCAACTTCCACCTCCGACGGAGCTTCGACATGATCCCGAGGGAGTCTGGAGATATTGAGTCCGAGTGGACCATGCAGCTGTTGACCTCAACTGGGGATGTTGTTGGACGGTGGAAGGAATACTTCGAGGATCTCCTCAATCCCGCCGACACGTCTTCCATTGAGGAAGCAGAGGCTGAGGGCTCAGAGGTGGACTCATCCATCACCCAAGCTGAAGTCACCAAGGTAGTCAAGAATCTCCTCGGTGGCAAGGCTCCGGGGGTTAGATGAGATCCACCCTGAGTACCTCAAGTCTCTGGATGTTGTGGGGCTGTCTTGGCTGACATGCCTCTGCAGCATCACGTGGCGGTCGGGGACAGTGCCTCTGGGATGGCAGACCGGGGTGGTGGTCCCTCTTTTTAAGAAGGGGGACCGGAGGGTGTGTTCCAACTACATGGGGATCACACTCCTCCAATAGTATGTTCCTGCACAACCGGAGTCTGCATTTTCAGGACCCCAGTTCTAGGACCTCAGTTCTAGGACCCTAGTTTTTAGTGACAGCGCCACCTACCGAACTGGAGTATACAACAACGGTTGCAGTTTCAGGACCACAGTTATAAGACCCAGGTGGTTAATTTGTACATATAGTTCGAAAGACATTTAATCTCAGGAGTATTTTTATTTTTATTTTTATTTTATAAAATGTGTTTTTATTCTAAATGCATCAGAAGTTAAATTTAAATAAATCCTATAGCCGGGTCCTATAACTGCAGCCTCCGATTGTGCAGGAATCCCCTCCTCCACTCCTCAGCCTCCCCGGGAAAGTCTATGCCAGGGTACTGGAGAGGAGAATTCGGCCAATAGTAGAACCTCGGATTCAGGAGGAACAGTGTGGTTTTCGTCCCGGTCGTGGAACACTGGACCAGCTCTATACCCTCTACAGGGTGCTGGAGGGTTCATGGGAGTTTGCCCAACCAATCCACATGTGCTTTGTGGATTTGGAGAAGGCATTCGACTGTGTCCCTCGCGGCGGCCTGTGGAGGGTGCTGTGGGAGTATGGGGTCAGAGGCCCTTTGCTAAGGGCTATCCGGTCCCTGTACGACCGGAGCAGGAGTTTGGTTCGCATTGCCGGCAGTAAGTCAGACTTGTTCCCAGTGCATGTTGGACTCCGACAGGGCTGCCCTTTGTCGCCGGTTCTGTTCATAATATTTATGGACAGAATTTATAGGCGCAGCCAGGGGCCGGAGGGTGTCAGGTTTGGGGACCATACCATGGTTCTCAGTCAGAAAAGGGTGGCTTGCCTGCTTCAGGTTGGTGGAGAGTTCCTGCCTCAAGTGGAGGAGTTCAAGTATCTTGGGGTCTTGTTCACGAGTGAGGGAGTATGTTTCCCGGCTGGTCTGGGAACGCCTCGGTGTCCCCCCGGAAGAGCTGGAGGAAGTGTCTGGGGAGAGGGAAGTCTGGGCGTCTCTGCTTAGACTGCTGCCCCCACGACCCGGCTCCGGATAAGAGGAAGGAGATGTATATATGATTTCAAATGTATCACAGATTAAGTTCAAATTAAATGCAATTAGTTTAATTTAAGAGTGATTTTTTGGAACAACTTAAGTGGGACTTTAATATATTTTTATATGGACTTCGCTTTTAATATGGTAAAAGTACTTCCAAATATACTGACAAGCAGTTAATGTCAACTAAAATATACTTTAATGTAATATACATGCACACTGTTATATAATTAAATACATTTGTATTTAATTTTTTTTATAATAAATAAAATATTTTATAATATAATAAAGTTGCAATTTAGTATATTTCAAATTTGAATAAAAAATCTCTTAATAACAATCAACACATATTCAAAGTGAAACCCTCTACATTTACTAGCAAACCAGTCTCTAAAATAAATACACAAAAATCTTTCTGTTGATGCACAAGAAAACCCCAAGAAATACTATACATAAACACATTTACATTTACACACTCTTCCTCCTCTTACACACACTCTTCCACCTCTAACACACACTCTTCCTCCTGTAACACACACTCTTCCACCTCTAACACACACTCTTCCTCCTCTTACACACACTCTTCCTCCTCTAACACACACTCTTCCACCTCTAACACACACTCTTCCTCCTCTTACACACACTCTTCCACCTCTAACACACACTCTTCCTCCTGTAACACACACTCTTCCACCTCTAACACACACTCTTCCTCCTCTTACACACACTCTTCCTCCTCTTACACACACTCTTCCTCCTCTTAACACACACTCTTCCTCCTCTTCCACCTCTAACACACACTCTTCCTCCTCTTACACACACTCTTCCTCCTCTTAACACACACTCTTCCACCTCTAACACACACTCTTCCTCCTCTTACACACACTCTTCCACCTCTAACACACACTCTTCCTCCTGTAACACACACTCTTCCTCCTCTAACACACACTCTTCCACCTCTAACACACACTCTTCCTCCTCTTACACACACTCTTCCACCTCTAACACACACTCTTCCTCCTGTAACACACACTCTTCCTCCTGTAACACACACTCTTCCTCCTGTAACACACACTCTTCCTCCTCTAACACACACTCTTCCACCTCTTACACACACTCTTCCACCTCTAACACACACTCTTCTTCCTCTAACACACACACTTCCTCCTCTTACACACACTCTTCCTCCTCTAACACACACTCTTCCACCTCTAACACACACTCTTCCTCCTGTAACACACACTCTTCCACCTCTAACACACACTCTTCCTCCTCTTACACACACTCTTCCTCCTCTAACACACACTCTTCCACCTCTAACACACACTCTTCCTCCTCTTACACACACTCTTCCACCTCTAACACACACTCTTCCTCCTGTAACACACACTCTTCCTCCTCTAACACACACTCTTCCACCTCTAACACACACTCTTCCTCCTCTTACACACACTCTTCCACCTCTAACACACACTCTTCCTCCTGTAACACACACTCTTCCTCCTGTAACACACACTCTTCCTCCTCTAACACACACTCTTCCTCCTGTAACACACACTCTTCCTCCTGTAACACACACTCTTCCTCCTCTAACACACACTCTTCCACCTCTTACACACACTCTTCCACCTCTAACACACACTCTTCTTCCTCTAACACACACACTTCCACCTCTTACTCACACTCTTCCTCCTCTTACACACACTCTTCCACCTCTAACACACACACTTCCTCCTCTAACACACACTCTTCCTCCTCTAACACACACTCTTCCTCCTCTAACACACACTCTTCCACCTCTAACACACACTCTTCCACCTCTAACACACACTCTTCCTCCTCTTACACACACTCTTCCACCTCTAACACACACACTTCCTCCTCTAACACACACTCTTCCTCCTCTAACACACACTCTTCCTCCTCTAACACACACTCTTCCTCCTCTTACACACACTCTTCCACCTCTAACACACACTCTTCCTCCTGTAACACACTCTTCCACCTCTAACACACACTCTTCCTCCTCTTACACACACTCTTCCTCCTCTAACACACACTCTTCCACCTCTAACACACACTCTTCCCCCTCTTACACACACTCTTCCACCTCTAACACACACTCTTCCTCCTGTAACACACACTCTTCCTCCTCTAACACACACTCTTCCACCTCTAACACACACTCTTCCTCCTCTTACACACACTCTTCCACCTCTAACACACACTCTTCCTCCTGTAACACACACTCTTCCTCCTGTAACACACACTCTTCCTCCTCTAACACACACTCTTCCTCCTGTAACACACACTCTTCCTCCTGTAACACACACTCTTCCTCCTCTAACACACACTCTTCCACCTCTTACACACACTCTTCCACCTCTAACACACACTCTTCTTCCTCTAACACACACACTTCCACCTCTTACTCACACTCTTCCTCCTCTTACACACACTCTTCCACCTCTAACACACACACTTCCTCCTCTAACACACACTCTTCCTCCTCTAACACACACTCTTCCTCCTCTAACACACGCTCTTCCACCTCTAACACACACACTTCCACCTCTTACTCACACTCTTCCTCCTCTTACACACACTCTTCCACCTCTAACACACACACTTCCTCCTCTAACACACACTCTTCCTCCTCTAACACACACTCTTCCTCCTCTAACACACACTCTTCCACCTCTAACACACACTCTTCCTCCTCTAACACACACTCTTCCTCCTCTTACACACACTCTTCCACCTCTAACACACACACTTCCTCCTCTAACACACTCTTCCACCTCTAACACACACTCTTCCTCCTCTAACACACACTCTTCCACCTCTAACACACACACTTCCTCCTCTAACACACACTCTTCCTCCTCTAACACACACTCTTCCACCTCTAACACACACTCTTCCTCCTGTAACACACACTCTTCCTCCTGTAACACACACTCTTCCACCTCTAACACACACTCTTCCTCCTCTTACACACACTCTTCCTCCTCTAACACACACTCTTCCACCTCTAACACACACTCTTCCTCCTCTTACACACACTCTTCCACCTCTAACACACACTCTTCCTCCTGTAACACACACTCTTCCACCTCTAACACACACTCTTCCTCCTCTTACACACACTCTTCCTCCTCTAACACACACTCTTCCACCTCTAACACACACTCTTCCTCCTCTTACACACACTCTTCCACCTCTAACACACACTCTTCCTCCTGTAACACACACTCTTCCTCCTCTAACACACACTCTTCCACCTCTAACACACACTCTTCCTCCTCTTACACACACTCTTCCACCTCTAACACACACTCTTCCTCCTGTAACACACACTCTTCCTCCTCTAACACACACTCTTCCTCCTGTAACACACACTCTTCCTCCTCTTACACACACTCTTCCTCCTCTAACACACACTCTTCCACCTCTAACACACACTCTTCCTCCTCTTACACACACTCTTCCACCTCTAACACACACTCTTCCTCCTGTAACACACACTCTTCCTCCTCTAACACACACTCTTCCACCTCTAACACACACTCTTCCTCCTCTTACACACACTCTTCCACCTCTAACACACACTCTTCCTCCTGTAACACACACTCTTCCTCCTCTAACACACACTCTTCCTCCTGTAACACACACTCTTCCTCCTGTAACACACACTCTTCCTCCTCTAACACACACTCTTCTTCCTCTAACACACACACTTCCACCTCTTACTCACACTCTTCCTCCTCTTACACACACTCTTCCTCCTCTTACACACTCTTCCTCCTCTTCCTCCTCTAACACACACTCTTCCTCCTCTTCCTCCTCTTACACACACTCTTCCTCCTCTTCCTCCTCTAACACACACTCTTCCACCTCTTACACACACTCTTCCACCTCTAACACACACTCTTCCTCCTCTTACACACACTCTTCCTCCTCTTACTCACACTCTTCCTCCTCTTCCACACACTCTTCCTCCTCTTCCACACACTCTTCCTCCTCTTCCACACACTCTTCCTCCTCAAACACACACAAAGTCAGATTTTGCAGGTGAACTGACTTGTATTATGTACAGTGTGTTTGGTCACATCATCAGAAACAAGTGTGAGCAGTGAACCCTGTGCTAAACTGGTGTGTGTCGTTTGTTCAGAGACTGTAAATGTACTGAAAATGTTAATAGACCTTTTAAATATTCTTCCACGTTTCTTGGATCCTACGGCTTGACGCCTAGCTATTCTTCCCGCATAAATAAAATGCCCAAGAATTAGTTACCGGACCGCAGTCTAACCCCACCTAAGAGTCTCACAAAGAGTCGAAGGACACACGACACTATCGACACTATCGACATTATAACTCGGGAATAAGGTCTTTAGTGCCTAACCTGTAACCTTTAACTTGTTCCACTAACTCATTACTTCATTGTTAACCACAAGTTTTCAAACCTAGACATCTGTCTCATTTCCCCTATTGGTTATTTATTACATATTCTAGAGCCCCTTTCTCTAACAGAGTGTTCACTTCTTGTTCCATAACCAGAACCTGCTCGGGGTCCACCACTGTGGGTAGGACCCCCATAAACCGAGGTGAGCAAGACCCAAACTGTATTTTATACCCTTTTTCTACGGTCTGCAGGACCCAACGTGAAACATTTGGCAGTAGCTTCCACGCTGCCAAAGATTCTACTAGAGGTACCAGTCTCTCGAGATTTTGTTGTTGTTGAGTAGTTGGTCCTTCGCCCTGTAACGGTGGACCAGCAGGGAACGACTGAACGGACTGCTCTGGAACCCTCCTCAGAGGGGGCGGGCATCCCGAGGCCACTACGTTTTCTGGGTGGTCCTTGAGATATGTGCTCGCCAGATACCGCTGCGCCCTGAAGCACCGGAGGTGGCAGGGTTGGCAGAACAGTCCCCTGAGGGTACCGAAGGGAGACGGGCACCGTAAAAAGAGGTGTTGACCGCTCTGCTTCGGGGGGGACTGCCCTCACTGGCCCGAGGGGGCGTCAGGACCTTTTCCCCGCAGCCGTCTTAGCCATAATAACGGTCCTCATATCCTTGTACCCTTAGAAGGCTGGGGTTGAGAGCGCCCTCCAAGTCTCCGGGACTTCTGTGGGGGGGGGGGGGGGGGGGGGGTCCAATCAGGTCCAATTCCCCCGCCCTCATCCAAATCTCCTAATAATTCCGCCTGATAAGCCTGCAGCAGAGACATGGTGTGTAAACAGGCTGCAGCCTGACCAGCGGGAGAATAAGCTCTGCCCGCCAGTGAAGATGTAGTTCTAACCGGCTTGGTGGGCAGTACCGGAGCCTTTAGGGAAGATGCAGTCGCTGGAGAGAGATAGCTCGCAAGCGTCTCCTCCACTTTTTCATAACCGTGCTCTCTGTAGAGGAATAGTTTGAGGTTTGGGAACTAAAGACTCAATATGAAACCGGTTTCTCCCATGATCTCGACACCTCGGTGTGGAGATCGGGGAAAAACTGTAGGCTCCGGCATTGAGGTTGTGATCTAGTAGGCAGGAAACCTTCGTTGAGTACATTTCGAACAAACGTCCTGTTTATCAGCTGGCCAATCGATACTTAGTCTCTCTATTCATTACCTCAATAAGCTCTTCAAACACATGAGACTGAGGTGGCGAATCTTCAGTTTCAGCTCCTCAGAACTGGATAGTTGCAATATTGGTGCCTCCATCGGGCCGGAAGGAACCGCAGCGCGTGCTTCCAAACCCTGAGAAGAGGCACTGGATCTATGAGGTGAAGGCTGAGATAAGGCTGGGCCCGTCTCAAACCCCTCTGATAGATCCATTTGCGAACCCCAAGACTGCGATCGGCGCCGTGCCTCGGCAGCAGCGGGACCAGAGCCCTGGGGAACCCGAGCCTGAACACGAAAGAACGCCAGACGGGATCGGAGCATCCGTAATGGAAGCGAATCGCAATGCTGACAGCCAGTACCCTCGAGTGCTGACTGGGCATGCTCCTCACCCAAACAAGCAACACAAAGAACGTGAGAGTCCCCACCCGTTAAATAACGCGGGCAGGGGTGCACACACTGTCTAAACTGCTGCTTGCTCGCCATAATGCTTTATATACTGATATAAAGATATAAAGACAAACAACACCAAATAAGACGTGGACAGTTTCACAAAGAGCGCTACTGAAGCTGACGCTCTCTGTTTTCGAGCTGGCTTTATAGCTTCCTGGTTCGTGACGTCACCCGCATCTGACGTTCCGCCACACCATTGGACTGATTTTACATGTGCTTCAAGACATCATCACGCAAAGCGTTCCCATAGCGACAATCTCGACGCAACGCGAGTTCCCTTGAAAGGGAACCCTGAACTCCCTTATCCTTCTCAGTTACAGGCCTATAACATAAGTATATGAATCTAAAAGTAGGCCTAGTAACAGTCCGATAAAACAGTTGATATACCTTTTAATATTAATATCTAATTGGGCTTAACTGGTGAAATATTTGAATATTTTTTGTAGATTTTTTTTTAAAACCCCACGACGCTTCTTTACGATTCTTCTTTTCTTCTCTGACCTTTATCATAGTTTAAGAAGAAAGAAAGAAGCCACTCAGGCGAGAGGCAGGATGTGGTTTTAACAAATGCAGGTGAAAGAATTGTTAAATGTATATTAAGCTCTCTAGCGTAGTTGGCACAAGATGAGATAAGACGGCCCCAATTAAACCATATAAAAGGTTTTGTTTCTTTTGATTTTAATAATGTATTAGTAAATGCTGAAATAAAAGTAACTTACTTATAAACGTTTCAGAATAATACAAAGACAGTAATACAGAAATGTGTATTCTCTAGGTCTTCTTCACCTGAATTGTGGCCCAGAGCGACAGGAAACAAACCTTTTATATGGTTTAATTGGGGCCGTCTTACTTATAAGACGAGCTGTACTTATAATGCAGAAATCCCTTACAAGGTCAAATAACTGGCCGGGAACTTTTCACAGTTAAAGCTATTTTGCAAAAAGCACATATCTCATCTTTTGCCAACTACGCAAGAGAGCTTAATATACATTTAACAATTCTTTCACCTAAAGTTGTTAAAACCACATCCTGCCTCTCGCCTGAGTGGCTTCTTTCTTTCTTCTTAAACTATGATAAAGGTCAAAGAAGAAAAGAAGAAGCGTAAAGAAGTGTTGTGGGATTTTAATTTTTTTTTTACAAAGTTAAGCCCAATTAGATATTAATATTAAAAGGTATATCAACTGTTTTATCAGACTGTTATTAGGCCTACTTTTAGATTCGTATGTTATAGGCCTGTAACTGAGAAGGATAAGGGAGTTCAGGGTTTTCCTCTTTCACATTTTGAAAACATAAGTCTGAGTGAATCATTTTTTCGTGGAAGAAACCGTGTCACGAACCCCTGTGTTTTAACCATTCACACAAAGCTGTGGAAAAGTGGGATTGTAGAGGGAGACAACAACCAGTAAAACACAGACCTGCAACACACTCATTATACAGTGTGATGGATTTTTTAATTAATCATAACTAACATTCATATGCTTTTGAATTTGAAATGTTTCCAAACCATTTGGTCGAAAAATCGTGACTTTGAGTGTGTGAGAGTATAAATAACAAATAGGGGAAATGAGACAGATGTCTAGGTTTGAAAACTTGTGATTAACAATAAAGTAATAAGTTAGTGGAACAAGTTAAAGGTTACAGGTTAGGCACTAAAGACCTTATTCCTGAGTGATAGTGTCGATAGTGTCGATAGTGTCGTGTGTCCTTCGACTCTTTGTGAGACTCTTAGGTGGGGTTAGATTGCGGTCCGGTAACTCTAATTCTTGGGCATTTTATTTATGCGGGAAGAATAGCTAGGCGTCAAGCCGTAGGATCCAAGAAACGTGGAAGAATATTTAAAAGGTCTATTAACATTTTCAGTACATTTACAGTCTCTGAACAAACGACACACATCAGTTTAACACAGGGTTCAGGGTCTAATCTGCTCACACTTGTTTCTGATGATGTGACCAAACCAACTGTACATAATACAAGTCAGTTCACCTGCAAAATCTGACTTCAAATGTTGTCCTGAATGTTTATACCAAAAATGGATAGAAATTAAGAGGGAGAGGAGGAAGAGTGTGTGTGAGAGGAGGAAGCGTGTGTGTAAGAGGAGGAAGAGTGTGTGTTAGAGGAGGAAGAGTGTGTGTAAGAGGAGGAAGAGTGTGTGTAAGAGGAGGAAGAGTGTGTGTTAGAGGAGGAAGAGTGTGTGTAAGAGGAGGAAGAGTGTGTGTAAGAGGAGGAAGAGTGTGTGTAAGAGGAGGAAGAGTGTGTGTAAGAGGAGGAAGAGTGTGTGTTAGAGGAGGAAGAGTGTGTGTAAGAGGAGGAAGAGTGTGTGTAAGAGGAGGAAGAGTGTGTGTAAGAGGAGGAAGTGTGTGTTTGAGGAGGAAGAGTGTGTGTTAGAGGTGGAAGAGTGTGTGTAAGAGGAGGAAGAGTGTGTGTAAGAGGAGGAAGAGTGTGTGTTAGAGGAGGAAGAGTGTGTGTAAGAGGAGGAAGAGTGTGTGTTAGAGGTGGAAGAGTGTGTGTTAGAGGAGGAAGAGTGTGTGTTAGAGGAGGAAGAGTGTGTGTAAGAGGAGGAAGAGTGTGTGTTAGAGGAGGAAGAGTGTGTGTAAGAGGAGGAAGTGTGTGTTTGAGGAGGAAGAGTGTGTGTAAGAGGAGGAAGAGTGTGTGTAAGAGGAGGAAGAGTGTGTGTTAGAGGAGGAAGAGGAGGAAGATTGTGTGTAAGAGGAGGAAGAGTGTGTGTTAGAGGAGGAAGAGGAGGAAGAGTGTGTGTAAGAGGAGGAAGAGTGTGTGTTAGAGGAGGAAGAGTGTGTGTAAGAGGAGGAAGAGTGTGTGTTAGAGGAGGAAGAGTGTGTGTAAGAGGAGGAAGTGTGTGTTTGAGGAGGAAGAGTGTGTGTAAGAGGAGGAAGAGTGTGTGTAAGAGGAGGAAGAGTGTGTGTAAGAGTAGGAAGAGTGTGTGTAAGAGGAGGAAGAGTGTGTGTTAGAGGAGGAAGAGTGTGTGTTAGAGGAGGAAGAGTGTGTGTTAGAGGAGGAAGAGTGTGTGTAAGAGGAGGAAGAGTGTGTTTGAAGAGGAAGAGTGTGTGTGTTAGAGGAGGAAGAGTGTGTGTAAGAGGAGGAAGAGTGTGTGTAAGAGGAGGAAGAGTGTGTGTGTTAGAGGAGGAAGAGTGTGTGTTAGAGGAGGAAGAGTGTGTGTTAGAGGAGGAAGAGTGTGTGTAAGAGGAGGAAGAGTGTGTGTTAGAGGAGGAAGAGTGTGTGTAAGAGAAGGAAGTGTGTGTTTGAGGAGGAAGAGTGTGTGTAAGAGGAGGAAGAGTGTGTGTAAGAGGAGGAAGAGTGTGTGTTAGAGGAGGAAGAGTGTGTGTAAGAGGAGGAAGAGTGTGTGTAAGAGGAGGAAGAGTGTGTGTTAGAGGAGGAAGAGTGTGTGTAAGAGGAGGAAGAGTGTGTGTGTAAGAGGAGGAAGAGTGTGTGTTAGAGGAGGAAGAGTGTGTGTTAGAGGAGGAAGAGTGTGTGTTAGAGGAGGAAGAGTGTGTGTAAGAGGAGGAAGAGTGTGTGTTAGAGGAGGAAGAGTGTGTGTTAGAGGTGGAAGAGTGTGTGTAAGAGGAGGAAGAGTGTGTGTTAGAGGAGGAAGAGGAGGAAGAGTGTGTGTAAGAGGAGGAAGAGGAGGAAGAGTGTGTGTAAGAGGAGGAAGAGTGTGTGTTAGAGGAGGAAGAGGAGGAAGAGTGTGTGTTAGAGGAGGAAGAGGAGGAAGAGTGTGTGTAAGAGGAGGAAGAGTGTGTGTTAGAGGAGGAAGAGTGTGTGTAAGAGGAGGAAGAGTGTGTGTTAGAGGAGGAAGAGTGTGTGTTAGAGGAGGAAGAGTGTGTGTAAGAGGAGGAAGAGTGTGTGTTAGAGGAGGAAGAGTGTGTGTTAGAGGAGGAAGAGTGTGTGTAAGAGGAGGAAGAGTGTGTGTGTAAGAGGAGGAAGAGTGTGTGTTAGAGGAGGAAGAGTGTGTGTTAGAGGAGGAAGAGTGTGTGTTAGAGGAGGAAGAGTGTGTGTAAGAGGAGGAAGAGTGTGTGTTAGAGGAGGAAGAGTGTGTGTTAGAGGAGGAAGAGTGTGTGTAAGAGGAGGAAGAGTGTGTGTAAGAGGAGGAAGAGTGTGTGTTAGAGGAGGAAGAGTGTGTGTAAGAGGAGGAAGAGTGTGTGTGTTAGAGGAGGAAGAGTGTGTGTTAGAGGAGGAAGAGTGTGTGTAAGAGGAGGAAGAGTGTGTGTTAGAGGAGGAAGAGTGTGTGTTAGAGGAGGAAGAGTGTGTGTTAGAGGAGGAAGAGTGTGTGTAAGAGGAGGAAGAGTGTGTGTAAGAGAAGGAAGTGTGTGTTAGAGGAGGAAGAGTGTGTGTTAGAGGAGGAAGAGTGTGTGTTAGAGGAGGAAGAGTGTGTGTTAGAGGAGGAAGAGTGTGTGTAAGAGGAGGAAGAGTGTGTGTAAGAGAAGGAAGTGTGTGTTAGAGGAGGAAGAGTGTGTGTAAGAGAAGGAAGTGTGTGTTTGAGGAGGATGTGCTGTAATGTGTGTGGATGAGCTGTGAGTGTGTGTGGACAGCAGAGGGCGCAGTTTCAATGCTGTATTTTTATACATACACATAATATATATTATATTTAATCTGCTCGTCATGGATCAATTCAGTCAGATTAATGTTCATTTAATAACACTGACCCAGGGACATTCCTCGTCCATCATTTCATTAGTGATTCTGTTTCTGAATAAGTCATATTACATGTTGAGAGATTATGCTTCTGTTTTAGACGCGATACACTATCAGCACATTTATCCATATTCACTGATGATTTTCATAATAACTAATCATTGTGAATAATCAAAAGATTGTTTCCGTGTCATAAATGAGGACATACTTCAGACTTCTGCTGTTTTAGAATAACCTAGCAACAATATTAAAGCATTATTTACTTTATGAATCTTTAAGCGTTGAGAATGTGGCTAAAGTGAGGATTTGTCAGATTTGGCTGAATAATGTTTTTAATGAACTGAATCATGAACAAGATTATAAATGATAAACACAATGGGCTGAAAACTCATTTATCCATATTTAATGCCTGTTTAATATTTCCTTTTCCTTTAAATAGAGAGAGAAAATTAAACACACTTTTAAAATGTTTTTAAAACGTTTTTTCTGGGTGATGTGAACGTTAAGGGAACATTCCATTGTATCGTTCTTCAAAGATTGGAAACGTTTTGAAACAAGAAGTAAAATTTAAAGGTCCCGTTGCATGCGATTCCATGTTTCAAAGTTTAGTTAGTGTGTAATGTTGTTGTTAGAGTATAAATAATATCTGTAAAATTATAACGCTCAAAGTTCAATGCCAAGCGAGATATTTTATTTAACAGAAGTTGACTACAAAAAACGCCTGGATTGGACTACACCCCTCTACTTCCTTCTTTAGTGATGTCACTAGAACCGTAACCTCCGCCCACAGGAACACAGGCGTATTGATGGCGAAATGTCAACAGACGGTTGATGTTTATCTATAATCGGATACCGCAAAAGTTTAATTCGAAGTTGTTAGTTTGCTCTGTCCATTTCACCACGGACTGTTTTTCTAACCTGGGATAATATCAAGCAGACTTCTCTCAGCGTCTCATACTGACGAAGGGGGCAATTTCAACTATATTCCAGCAAGCGGTAAGTAAAGTAGTGATTTAATATGGAAGTAGCGATCAACTTCACATCGTTTCTCTTAGTAGGATGAAAATAATCTTACTTAAACTGTGATTAATATACAGAAAGCGATCACAGAACAATCCCTTTCCAATCGGCCAAGCTGTGACACACAGCGCGAGTTTATCTGGACACTTGCCAAAACTCGTTATGAAATCAATGACGCTGTTACACTGCACAACGAAGCTCTTACTGTATTTATATGCCTCATGTTTGCATTGGTGAAATCATTAGTGAGAGTGCAGAAACTGCGTTGCAATGATAAGATCTTTCACGCGATCAACAGACTGTCATCTGCTCAATGCTCATTACTGCAATTTTCTATGTGATTGAAATAGATCTAAATACTTAAACTTCTCATGATTCGTTAATCCCGATAGCTGTAATAGTAAAAACGTATAATAGCTGTAATAGTAAAAGTTTGCCAGATATTTCATATGCAAGCATTTCAGCCAATCACAGCAGAGGGCGTTTACACTGAAGTCTCACAGCAGACACGCCCCTTCAAACATGGGTGTTCAAACCAGGGAATGAAATCAGGCTAGGAAATATGCCTTTTACTTCTAAATTATAACAATTTTTGATCTAAAAAACATACTAACATTATAAGGGCACCCCTGGAAACATGATAAAATAATAAAAATAATCCATGGAATGGGACCTTTAAAAAACGTAAAATCAACGTCCGATTAAAACGTTTAAAAAAAAACGCTCCATGATTGATGTATAAATAATCTTTTGTGCTCAAGTTTTAATAACATTATTAAAGACCAGATATCGCTGAATGAAAGTTCTATTGGTGTTGCTGTGTGTGTGTGTGTGTGTGTGTGTGTGTGTGTGTGTGTGTGTGTGTGTGTATGTGTGTGTGTTCAGTTCTTCACCATCTGAATTGCAGCTGGAGGTTGAAGCTTCCAGAATTCTGAACAGTCTGGGAGGCAGTAACACACACACACACACACACACACACACACACACACACACGCACACTTCTGATCACTAAATAAATGTTAAATTTTGTGAATGAGGGAAAGATTCTGAACATTCACACACTTTTCAGTATTTAGTGTACGAGTGTCCTCTAGTGGACGGATAATAAATGCATGTATTTCTTTATTTGATAGTTTGACTGTAATGTGATAAATGGTTTTCTCCCAGACTGAGATTACAGACGCGCTAATATTGGCGAATCTGCCTCTGTAAAACAGTGAGTAACTCCCGCTCTCGCACACACCGGCTCTGTTCTCCTCCAGCGGGACACACACTTTCACCAGGACAGAAGCACAGGCAGGCATGTACTGGCCATCGGGACTACCGGGAGATTCCCGGTGGGCCGACGTGCTTTTTGGGCCGATGCATCTCATATAGGCTATATAAAAAATGTTTGTTTGTTTGTTTAGGCTACTTAATGGCCCATAAAACTAGTACATCGGCGGCCCATTCGTTTTGTTTTGTTTCGCTTAATTGGCGGCGCTGGTTGCCGGTGTAATGCATTGGTCAAAAAAAGGCAGCGTTAGTTTTTTTTTCGGACACACCGGCCCATGGAACACATAGGCCCATTGGTTATTTTCTTGATTGACACTGAGCTGGGCCAATCACATCTTTAAACACCTCCTTTGGGTCTGTGTCAGTGTGTATCTATCTGTCAAAATAGTCTGAGAGATGGAGAAAAAACACAAGGAATGTGCAGAGAAATTGCGTAAAAAATAGATACAGAACGCTGTAAAATGTGTCAAAATTAGGGGTGTAACGATACACGTATTCGTATTGAACCGTTCGGTACGAGGCTTTCGGTACGCATTTTCAAACCGAACGAACGTTGGACCATTTTTCCTGCCGACCAAAATTTAGTTATTTCAAATGTAGGCGCGTTGCGCGTGGCAAGCGCGCTCATAATGTAAGGCCGGTGACACACTGGATGCGTGGCGTAAGAGACGCCGGCGCGACCACAACATTGCCCAACATCATGGCAAAAGTAATGCAAGCGGAACGAAACTGCTCGTTATTGTGTGGTTGAAGGACCGTTAATCAGTTTGGACCAATGCAGCGCGAGCCGATCGTGATCATGCGACACTGTTACTACACAGCGCTAATAAGAGATCCAGTAAAGATAGCATTTGAATTCGCCACAGAAGTAATAACATCGCTGCGAGATCTAGTGAGAAACATTCACATTTCTCCGTTATTAATGGAACAAACTGCGCTGACGTGGAAACCAGGAAGAAACATTGTGCCATGAATGAACTATCCAGTGTTGTCCACAGATCAGCAACATTCACCATGAATTTACTGTAGTAACACTAACTGCAACCATGGAGGTTTGGCAGGAATAGTAGGCTATAATGCCTCAAGTAACATTGCGTCGATTTTATTTTGACATTATGAATACAATTGCTGCCCTCAAATGTTAATCTGAACTAAAATAAACCTTTATTTATAACTACTACAATATTGCATTTCATTTTTTCCAAGGAGCTGTTTTGTTTTATATGCTCCTAAGAAGAGTCAATTATAGCTCCAGAATTGCTCAAAGTAAAAAAAAACTTTAAGATGTTAGTTTTAATAAAAAAATAAAAGAATAAAAAAAATTACATCTTTTTGCTGTATCAAAAACGTACCGAACCGAACCGTGACACAAGTGTATCGTACCGAACCGAACCGTGACACAAGTGTATCGTATCGAACCGAACCGTGACACAAGTGTATCGTACCGAACCGAACCGTGACACAAGTGTATCGTACCGAACCGAACCGTGACACAAGTGTATCGTATCGAACCGAACCGTGACACAAGTGTACCGAACCGTGACACAAGTGTATCGTACCGAACCGAACCGTGACACAAGTGTATCGTATCGAACCGAACCGTGACACAAGTGTATCGTACCGAACCGAACCGTGACACAAGTGTATCGTATCGAACCGAACCGTGACACAAGTGTATCGTACCGAACCGAACCGTGACACAAGTGTATCGTATCGAACCGAACCGTGACACAAGTGTATCGTACCGAACTGAACCGTGACACAAGTGTATCGTACCGAACCGAACCGTGACACAAGTGTATCGTATCGAACCGAACCGTGACACAAGTGTATCGTACCGAACCGAACCGTGACACAAGTGTATCGTATCGAACCGAACCGTGACACAAGTGTATCGTATCGAACCGAACCGTGACACAAGTGTATCGTACCGAACCGAACCGTGACACAAGTGTATCGTATCGAACCGAACCGTGACACAAGTGTATCGTATCGAACCGAACCGTGACACAAGTGTATCGTATCGAACCGAACCGTGACACAAGTGTATCGTATCGAACCGAACCGTGACACAAGTGTATCGTATCGAACCGAACCGTGACACAAGTGTATCGTACCGAACCGAACCGTGACACAAGTGTATCGTACCGAACCGAACCGTGACACAAGTGTATCGTACCGAACCGAACCGTGACACAAGTGTATCGTATCGAACCGAACCGTGACACAAGTGTATCGTACCGAACCGAACCGTGACACAAGTGTATCGTATCGAACCGAACCGTGACACAAGTGTATCGTACCGAACCGAACCGTGACACAAGTGTATCGTATCGAACCGAACCGTGACACAAGTGTATCGTACCGAACCGAACCGTGACACAAGTGTATCGTACCGAACCGAACCGTGACACAAGTGTATCGTACCGAACCGAACCGTGACACAAGTGTATCGTACCGAACCGAACCGTGACACAAGTGTATCGTACCGAACCGAACCGTGACACAAGTGTATCGTATCGAACCGAACCGTGACACAAGTGTATCGTACCGAACCGAACCGTGACACAAGTGTATCGTACCGAACCGAACCGTGACACAAGTGTATCGTACCGAACCGAACCGTGACACAAGTGTATCGTACCGAACCGAACCGTGACACAAGTGTATCGTATCGAACCGAACCGTGACACAAGTGTATCGTATCGAACCGAACCGTGACACAAGTGTATCGTACCGAACCGAACCGTGACACAAGTGTATCGTACCGAACCGAACCGTGACACAAGTGTATCGTATCGAACCGAACCGTGACACAAGTGTATCGTATCGAACCGAACCGTGACACAAGTGTATCGTACCGAACCGAACCGTGACACAAGTGTATCGTACCGAACCGAACCGTGACACAAGTGTATCGTATCGAACCGAACCGTGACACAAGTGTATCGTACCGAACCGAACCGTGACACAAGTGTATCGTACCGAACCGAACCGTGACACAAGTGTATCGTATCGAACCGAACCGTGACACAAGTGTATCGTATCGAACCGAACCGTGACACAAGTGTATCGTACCGAACCGAACCGTGACACAAGTGTATCGTACCGAACCGAACCGTGACACAAGTGTATCGTATCGAACCGAACCATGACACAAGTGTATCGTATCGTATCATATCGAACCTTGAATTTTGTGAACCGTTACACCCCTAGTCAAAATATGTTTTCTGCAGCAACAGGACCTTAATCAGCTCCAGTGGCTGATGATGATAGTGAGGAGGATCAGGAGAGAGAGAGAAAGTGTAGAGCCTGCGGTAAGCAGAACTACTTTCAAAACACTTGGATATGTCATGAGTGTAGGAACCCATTACCCAGTTACGCATTATTTCCACATCTGCAGTTGACGATTACCAATAGGCTACTGCAATTTACTAGAAATTTAATGAGACTCGTTTGTAAATCATGTTTTCCGCCAAAATAACTGTGCAATTTCCGTCAAAATAAAACATCATGTAAATTGAAATTAGTGAAACATGAAATTAGTACAAAAACTAATCATGAAAGGTTCCTTTATTTTTCAGTGCATTTGTTTTACAATATATGGCTATTATATCATTGGATTAATATTATAACTTATTATGTAGTAGTGTAATCTAGACAGAAACTGTAACTAAAAGAGGTTTGAATTTTTCTTTGCTTAATTTGCACACTGAATATGGGTTGAAGCTTTTAATTTTGAACTCTCAAAGTGCACCAGATTGATGAATTTAACATTAAAATGCACAAAATTTTCTCACGGGGGGGCATGCCCCCAAACCCCCCTAGAGGCACACTCTTTACCAAAAATCCTGTGAGAAACACTGGTATTGCTATGTCAATGCAGCTTATAGCTTTTTTTTTGGATTGATCACTGTGGAGAATAGTTCAATTGTGTTAATAAATTACAATTTTAACTCTCACTCATTCCTACTCACTCATTACATGGCATTAGTGGTTTTAAGGAATAGGAGTTGAACAAAAACATATTCAAGGGCGTGCAAAGATGGGTGGTGTCTATGATCATATGTAGTGGGCCAGTCTGGGCCAAAATGCCAGGGCCGAATTTTTGTCCCAGTCCAGCCCTGAGCACAGGTAAGCGTCTTCTGGTGCTCAGATCTGTGTGTGTGTGAAGTTTACTCTGAGCGTTTGTCTCACTCTTGAACTGCAGAATAAAGTTCATGAACCCGCTCGTGCGCACGAGTCTCAGCGGGAGCGCGCGCGCCACAGATCGGCACGCGTCATGTTTGTGTTTGAGAGCAAATGCTTTGAGTTTCACTTCACACCTTTAAATCAGTGCTAAATACCACATGTGATTAAACAACACCACCTCATTATCACCAAATTATCATATTTAAATAAATAAATAAAAAGCCATACCTGTAAATGAGCTAAATGTGTTTAAAGAAAGTTATGAAAGTGTTATTTCTGAATGTTCCCTGAGCGCTCATCCTCGGTAACACACACACACAAACGTAAAGGGAACATTCCAAATGATCATTTTGGAACCAAAAATGTTACTTATGAATGTTCATTCTGAAACAAATAGAGATGAAAACATTTAAAAACGCCAGGAAAACGTCCAACTAACTAAACGTTACTGTTATTAAAGAGAGTTTTTTTTTATTGCAAATTTTAACAAACACAAGATACAAAATTGAACGTGTCAGCTCGCCATGTGTTTGGCGGGAGTGTGACATCATCACACATTCACGAGCGCGCGTGTCAGACGCGAGGCGTGAACCCGCCGTTTGGCACGAGCGCGCGCGCGTATATAAAGGCTCCAGATTTCAGTCTGAACATCATTCTGAACGGATTTACTCTTCAGCTTCTCTTTCCACCAACATCATGGAGAACATCACCCTGACTCGCGGATTACACGCTGAACTGAGACCCTGGAGACCCTGGGTCAGTAAAACCAGCAGAGGACGCAAAACTGCCACTCATAAGGTACGAGATGAGATCATTCTATAATATTGAACTCTGATTATTGTATGAGCAAAATATCAGATGCTAAAATCTCTCTTTATTCAACAGCCTTATGAAAGAGCTGATGAGCAACACTGTAAAGTCTCCATGATCACACACCCTGTGAAGTGAGTAGATCACGTGATTATGAAGATGTTGATATGATCTCCTGCTATTATGAAGATGTTGATATGATCTCCTGCTATTATGAAGATGTTGATCTCCTGCTATTATGAAGATGTTGATATGATCTCCTGCTATTATGAAGATGTTGATGATCTCCTGCTTCTCCAGATTTTAACTCTCTGTTTTAACTTGATTCTTCAGGTTGTTTTGGCCCAAATCCCAGTGTTTCGATTACTTGTACCAGGAGGCTGAGGTTCTCCTGAGGAATTTCCCGGTTCAGGCCTCGATCTGCATATATGAGGACTCTGAGGAGGATGATGATGATGATGAAGATGAAGAGAAGGATCTCAACTGAAGACCTTCATCACTGTGCACATCTTTATTTATATATGGACTCCAAATTCTGATTCACTTTATTTAGTCGCTGCATGTAAATACTTGTGAATATGTACAGTATATAAAATTGCTTCCATTGGAAGTTGAATGTATTTTATTTTTATAGTATTTAAGATAAATTATTCTACATGTAACTTATTTCCTTGAAATAAATATCTAAACATTAAATTTTGTGTCTGATCGTTCTTTGAATCCGTGACGTGAGTCTAAATAAGTGACTGAAGTGAACGTTAGAGTTAATATAGGGGGTAAATATTAAATATAAATCTTATGAAGATCTGTTCATTCATAGTGTTCTATCAGGCTGTGAGAGATATAGACTTTACAAGAGCAATTACTGTATAAAAGTATAAATATATGCTCTGAAAACATTATTTCTGAAGGTCCAGTTTTGAAAACTTTTTTTGTTTTGCGAACGTTAAGTGAACATTTCATTCTTCACACATTATGGAACGTTACTTTTGAATCTGAGCGTTCTGAACAGTAGCAACATTTAAAAAACGTTACATTTAAAAACAAATCAAACATTCCATGAATGATGTTTCTGGACCAGATCACTTTGACTGAACATTATATTATTGTAACTGGAAGAACATTTTGTTCATAACTTTCAGATGTCGTGAGTTTACTGAGGTTTTTTATTAATTTGACATGTTTTTGACGAACAGTAGAATCACATCCTCTTTTCATTCCCGTCTGAGATGGACACACACACACACACACACTCCACTACACTGACCAGATCAGAAATATAAACTATTATGGAGCTCACTTTGGCACCGAACGCATATATGTATGTGTGTGTGTGTGTGTGTGTACATATGTAATTTACTAAAAATGCACAAAGTTTTGATGCTCTTTATTTAATGATAATTAATAAAGCAAAAGGCAAACAGAAAGCTGTGTGTGTGTGTGATGTGCAGACATCCACACATTAATTCACTTTTCAACATTGGTTAGATAAAGAGGAAAGAAGCAAAGCTTAAGAGTGACATCATCCAGAATCTCATTTCTGTCGGTCATACTCTAGACTTTAAACATCAGGAATAAAGCTTGTGTGTTCCAGCTGCTTAACTGCAGTTTGGTTGATTATTATCTGGTACATCTTCATTGTCATTTGGGTGAAAATGAATAGGTCTACATATGTTCTCGATTCTTTCACAGCCAAGAAGCACATGTCGATCTATTATGAATTTGACATTCTTGACCTGCATCTTATCAGTGTCGACGTAAACATTGAAGAACCTGATAGTCTTCTTGCTGATGCAGAGGTTTCTGCTCGGATATATCTTTCCCGCTGTTGAACACACACCTAACACATTATTATGTTCTGATAAGGGAAAGAAGGACTGAATCGGCCGGTCCCAGGTGTTAATGTTGTTAATGAACTTCTGCCATTCACCGATGTCCAGACTCTGTGGGACGTTGTTGTTTAGGTGGTGTTTAAGGAAGGTGTAATATTGAGCCGGATCCCCTTCATTCACACAGCGCTGCTGACTCAGAGCCGACTGGAGAGTGAGAGTCAGGAGGACCATGAATAACAGCATCTTCAGGATCTGGGGAGATTTTTGTATTTTTGTCAGATTGCAGATTCACTGTTGTCACGAACCATAAAATCCTAGAAAATACATCCGTTCATTGTTAGTTTGTGTTAGTTCACAGTGCATTAACTAATGTTAACAACTTTTGATTTTAATAATGTATTAGTAAATGCTGAAATAAAAGTAAATTAATTAGTTCACCCAGAAATGAAAGTTCTGTCATTAATTACTCGCCCTCGTGTCGTACCAAACCTGTTCATCTTCAGAACACAAATCAAGATCTTTATAATGAAACCGAGAGCTTTCTGTAAATGATGTTTTTCTCACACAAACACTCGCGTCGCTTCATAAGATTAAAGTTAAACAACTGGAGTCACACTGAGAACTTTAATGATGTCTTTCTTATCTTTCTGGACCTTGAATGTGTGAATTGCTTCTGATGGAGGGACAGAAAGCTCTCGCATTTCATTAAAACATATTAATTTGTGTTCTGAAGATGAAGGTCTGATATTAATGTGGAGCGACAGTAATAATGATCATTTTTGGGTGAACTAACCCTTTAACATTGAGATTAATAAATGCTGGAGAAGTATTGTTCATTCTCAGTTCATGTTCACTAATGAAACCTTATTGTAAAGTGTTACCAAGAAAATCTCTATTATTGATTCATTTCTGCAATTAAAAGAGAGAACTGGTAAATTGAAAAGTTTTATATATCAGATTCAGGACTAGATTTATAGCTTACACACACGAGGACTTGGACTTTGTGGCAGAAGATTCCAGAGTAAAACTATTAAGACACATGTAATAAGAAAATTTAAAATAAAAATAAATCTATATAAAAATACACAATAGACAAAAAAGACAACAGACAATACAAGTACAGATATATAATTATACGAGGGAATGTGAATAAGAGGTTTGATATTCTAAATACATAAAGAAATAAAGACCATTAGGAAGAGTACATTACCTTGGAGAAGAGTGTGTGAGTCAAATGGAGTTGTTTGAGCGTTTGCTGTGTCTGTGAGTTAGTGTGCCTTATATACGTACAGTAGTCAGTGATGTCACATATCGAGGGCTTGGAGCCAGAGGGGCGTAAGTGGCATTTTGGGTGAATATGAGGTCTTAATATCAAAATAAAGGTCTCGATGAGCTCTATCCAATGGTGCCAAAAGGACCAATGGAGTTGTTTGAGCGTTTGGAGGAAGAGTGTGTAAGAGGAGGAAGAGTGTTTGTAAGAGGAGGAAGAGTGTGTGTGTAAGAGGAGGAAGAGTGTGTGTAAGAGGAGGAAGAGTGTGTGTAAGAGGAGGGTGTGTGTAAGAGGAGGAAGAGTGTGTGTAAGAGGAGGCAGAGTGTGTGTTAGAGGAGGAAAAGTGTGTGTAAGAGGAGGAAGAGTGTGTGTAAGAGAGTGTGTGTAAGAGGAGGAAGAGTGTGTGTAAGAGAGTGTGTGTAAGAGGAGGAAAAGTGTGTGTTAGAGAAGGAAGAGTGTGTGTAAGAGGAGGAGAAGTGTGTGTAAGAGGAGGAAGAGTGTGTGTTAGAGGAGGAAAAGTGTGTGTAAGAGGAGGAAGAGTGTGTGTTAGAGGAGGAAGAGTGTGTGTAAGAGGAGGAAGAGTGTGTGTTAGAGGAGGAAGAGTGTGTGTGTAAGAGGAGGAAGAGTGTGTGTGTAAGAGGAGAAAGAGTGTGTAAGAGGAGGAAGAGTGTGTGTTAGAGGAGGAAGAGTGTGTTAGAGGAGGAAGAGTGTGTGTAAGAGAGTGTGTGTAAGAGGAGGAAGAGTGTGTGTAAGAGGAGGAAGAGTGTGTGTAAGAGAGTGTGTGTAAGTGGAGGAAGAGTGTGTGTAAGAGGAGGAAGAGTGTGTGTAAGTGAGTGTGTGTAAGTGGAGGAAGAGTGTGTGTAAGAGGAGGAAGAGTGTGTGTTAGAGGAGGAAGAGTGTGTGTAAGAGGAGGAAGAGTGTGTGTTAGAGGAGGAAGGGTGTGTGTAAGAGGAGGAAGAGTGTGTGTTAGAGGAGGAAGAGTGTGTGTTAGAGGAGGAAGGGTGTGTGTAAGAGGAGGAAGAGTGTGTGTTAGAGGAGGAAGAGTGTGTGTAAGAGGTGGAAGAGTGTGTGTTAGAGGAGGAAGAGTGTGTGTAAGAGTAGGAAGAGTGTGTGTAAGAGAGTGTGTGTAAGAGGAGGAAGAGTGTGTGTAAGAGTAGGAAGAGTGTGTGTAAGAGTAGGAAGAGTGTGTGTAAGAGGAGGAAGAGTGTGTGTAAGAGGAGGAAGAGTGTGTGTAAGAGAGTGTGTGTAAGAGGAGGAAGAGTGTGTGTAAGAGGAGGAAGAGTGTGTGTAAGTGAGTGTGTGTAAGTGGAGGAAGAGTGTGTGTAAGAGGAGGAAGAGTGTGTGTTAGAGGAGGAAGAGTGTGTGTAAGAGTAGGAAGAGTGTGTGTAAGAGAGTGTGTGTAAGAGGAGGAAGAGTGTGTGTTAGAGGAGGAAGAGTGTGTGTAAGAGGAGGAAGAGTGTGTGTAAGAGGAGGAAGAGTGTGTGTAAGAGAGTGTGTGTAAGAGGAGGAAGAGTGTGTGTAAGAGGAGGAAGAGTGTGTGTAAGTGAGTGTGTGTAAGTGGAGGAAGAGTGTGTGTAAGAGGAGGAAGAGTGTGTGTTAGAGGAGGAAGAGTGTGTGTAAGAGGAGGAAGAGTGTGTGTTAGAGGAGGAAGGGTGTGTGTAAGAGGAGGAAGAGTGTGTGTTAGAGGAGGAAGAATGTGTGTTAGAGGAGGAAGGGTGTGTGTAAGAGGAGGAAGAGTGTGTGTTAGAGGAGGAAGAGTGTGTGTTAGAGGAGGAAGAGTGTGTGTTAGAGGAGGAAGGGTGTGTGTAAGAGGAGGAAGAGTGTGTGTTAGAGGAGGAAGAATGTGTGTTAGAGGAGGAAGGGTGTGTGTAAGAGGAGGAAGAGTGTGTGTAAGAGGTGGAAGAGTGTGTGTTAGAGGAGGAAGGGTGTGTGTAAGAGGAGGAAGAGTGTGTGTTAGAGGAGGAAGAGTGTGTGTGTGTAAGAGGAGGAAGAGTGTGTGTAAGAGGTGGAAGAGTGTGTGTTAGAGGAGGAAGGGTGTGTGTAAGAGGAGGAAGAGTGTGTGTAAAAGGAGGAAGAGTGTGTGTTAGAGGAGGAAGAGTGTGTGTAAGAGGAGGAAGAGTGTGTGTTAGAGGAGGAAGAGTGTGTGTAAGAGGAGGAAGAGGAGTGTATAAGAGGAGGAAGAGTGTGTGGTAGAAGAGTGTCTGTAAGAGGAGGAAGAGTGTGTGTTAGAGGAGGAAGAGTGTGTGTAAGAGGAGGAAGAGGAGTGTGTAAGAGGAGGAAGAGTGTGTGGTAGAGGAGGAAGAGTGTGTGTAAGAGGAGGAAGAGATTACTCACTGGCCCGCCCACATTACTCACTGGCCCGTTCACATTACTCACTGGCCCGCCCACATTACTCACTGGCCCGCTCACATTACTCACTGGCCCGCCCACATTACTCACTGGCCCGTTCACATTACTCACTGGCCCGCCCACATTACTCACTGGCCCGCTCACATTACTCACTGGCCCGCCCACATTACTCACTGGCCCGCTCACATTACTCACTGGCCCGCCCACATTACTCACTGGCCCACCCACATTACTCACTGGCCCACCCACATTACTCACTGGCCCACCCACATTACTCACTGGCCCGCTCACATTACTCACTGGCCCACCCACATTACTCACTGGCCCGCTCACATTACTCACTGGCCCGTTCACATTACTCACTGGCCCGCCCACATTACTCACTGGCCCGCCCACATTACTCACTGGCCCGCTCACATTACTCACTGGCCCACCCACATTACTCACTGGCCCACCCACATTACTCACTGGCCCACCCACATTACTCACTGGCCCGTTCACATTACTCACTGGCCCGCCCACATTACTCACTGGCCCACCCACATTACTCACTGGCCCGCTCACATTACTCACTGGCCCGCTCACATTACTCACTGGCCCACCCACATTACTCACTGGCCCGCCCACATTACTCACTGGCCCGCTCACATTACTCACTGGCCCGCTCACATTACTCACTGGCCCACCCACATTACTCACTGGCCCACCCACATTACTCACTGGCCCACCCACATTACTCACTGGCCCACCCACATTACTCACTGGCCCACCCACATTACTCACTGGTCCGCTCACATTACTCACTGGCCCGCTCACATTACTCACTGGCCCGCTCACATTACTCACTGGCCCACCCACATTACTCACTGGCCCACCCACATTACTCACTGGCCCACCCACATTACTCACTGGCCCGCTCACATTACTCACTGGCCCGTTTACATTACTCACTGGCCCGCCCACATTACTCACTGGCCCGCCCACATTACTCACTGGCCCGCTCACATTACTCACTGGCCCACCCACATTACTCACTGGCCCACCCACATTACTCACTGGCCCACCCACATTACTCACTGGCCCGTTCACATTACTCACTGGCCCGCCCACATTACTCACTGGCCCACCCACATTACTCACTGGCCCGCCCACATTACTCACTGGCCCGCTCACATTACTCACTGGCCCGCTCACATTACTCACTGGCCCGCTCACATTACTCACTGGCCCACCCACATTACTCACTGGCCCACCCACATTACTCACTGGCCCACCCACATTACTCACTGGCCCACCCACATTACTCACTGGCCCGCTCACATTACTCACTGGCCCACCCACATTACTCACTGGCCCGCTCACATTACTCACTGGCCCGCTCACATTACTCACTGGCCCGCCCACATTACTCACTGGCCCGTTCACATTACTCACTGGCCCACCCACATTACTCACTGGCCCGCCCACATTACTCACTGGCCCGCCCACATTACTCACTGGCCCGCTCACATTACTCACTGGCCCGCCCACATTACTCACTGGCCCGTTCACATTACTCACTGGCCCACCCACATTACTCACTGGCCCGCCCACATTACTCACTGGCCCGCCCACATTACTCACTGGCCCGCCCACATTACTCACTGGCCCGCTCACATTACTCACTGGCCCGCCCACATTACTCACTGGCCCGTCCAGGTAAGTTTGATCAAAATACATTTTTTGTTTATTTTTATTATTCAGAAATGTATTTAAGAAAATGTATTAATATAAACCTGATTTATTGTTGAATGGTGTGTGTGTTTAATTTGTTTTCCGAATAAAATGGAATTGTTGAAGCAAGTTGTAGAAAGCCTCCCTCCATTGGTTGCTATGGTTGCTATGGTTGCTAGGGGTTCCGACAGGAAGACTCTCTGGGCGCGGGCTCTGGCGGCCTTTAGCCAATGTATTGACATCGCCACAATAATGGCTAAACAAGTTTCATTAATGTTTTACTTGAAAAATAAAAAGAGGGGTTTGTGGACTGGAAGCACCTACGACAGGCATGTGAAAAACACCAGGTGAGCAAGCCCCACTCCGTATCACTGGATAAGTTTCAAGGCCGTGCTCTGCTGAGTTTTCATTATTTGAATTTCTTTTACTTTTAGCCTACTTTATTTTCGGGTGAACTGTCTTTGCACTGCTGACTAGCCTGAATAAAATAGTCAGGTTATTGTCTATGCTGGTTTGTCCAGCCTTTATTGAGCTCTGTTGGTTGAAAATGATGATTAGACAGTGTTTTGTTATTGCCTTTGCAGAATATTGCAAAATAAAGGTGTAACTGTTTTTGCAGTCATGAAGTCTTTTTTTTTCTAGGAAAAACTATACTTCCACTTTTTCACTGGCCCGCCCGAAATACAATTTCTGCCTACGCCACTGCTGCCGGGTACAAACATTCTCTGATGACATTGCCTTAGTGATGAAGTGTACTTAATCAGGGCGATGATCTTGTTTACAGAAGGGAGATTCAGTCTTGTTCCAGCTGGTGTGAGTCAAACTTTTTAAAATTGCAACTCTGATGGGCCGTTGTGAGGCGGAAACACAGTACAGTTTTGTGGGTTTGGGCCGCTGAGATTCCAGAATATTGTCTCCTGGGCTGCCTACATCAGGCAGCTGCGGTTTTGGACTTGAGGGCAGCGACCCTAACGCTAGCTGGAAAATGTTCGGTGCCAATTCACTTTAATTCTGTATGGCCGGGTCCGCAGTCGCGCTACGTGGGTCGTCTGAATCCTAGCTCACAAGCCCAGGAGGTCCCAGGTCCAAACTCTCCCATTTTGTCATCAATGATACAGTCTGTTGAGACAAAATTTTCTGGCTCTGCAGTCGGGCTTTACACCGTTCCACCGTCTCTGATAGTGGGAACTGCAGTCAAGTTGGAGAGAGCCCAGTTTTTATGCAAGCGGCAAAAGCTGTTTGGGAGAGAAGTAGTGATGGAACGCCATGATAACCTCTTTGCCGCCTCAGCCAGGCAGACGAAGTTGGTACAGCATTGTATAAACACGCGGGATGCACCACTCATTCGGCAACGTGCGCGGCGGTTACCTCCCATAAGGCAGTCGGCTGCAGATCACATCCTAGAAGAGATGAAGGCTTCGGGAATTATAGAGCCACCGGAAAGCCTGTGGGCCTCACCAGTTGTATTGGCGTTTATGAGGTGAGGTGAATGAGGTGACTGTCAAGGACCCTTAACCGCTTCCGCGGATAGATGAGTCTCTGGATCGGATAGCTGGGTCCAGGTGGTTTTCTTCTCTAGATCTGCGTAGTGGGTATTGGCAGGTCCCTCTCAGTGCTGACGCGAGACCGAAGACTGCCTTCACGACAGGGACAGGCCTCTGGCAATTCAAGACCATGCCCTTTGGTCTGTGCAATGCTCCAGCAACCTTTGAGCGGCTGATGGAGCGGGTGCTCCAGGGTATTCCGAGAGATGTCTATTTGGATGACATTTTAGTGCATGGAAAAGACTTTGAATCGGCCCTGAGTGCCCTCAACCTTGTCATGACCAGAATAGCCCAGGCTGGTCTGAAATTGCATCTGGAGAAGTGCCAGCTGATGCAGAAAGCCGTGACCTTCCTGGGCCACTATGTGAGTGCGGCGGGGGTGGCCACTGATGAGCAGAAGACGGCAGCTGTTCGTGATTGGCCGGTCCCATGCAGCCTTAGACAGTTGAGGGCTTTCCTAGGACTAGCGTCGTATTATCGGGGATCAAAAGGACTGGGATCTTCAGTTGCCGATGGTCCTTGCAAGTTGGAGTGCGGTGCAGGAGATCACTGGATGTATGCCAGCTCTCCTCATGCTGGGCAGAGAACTGCGAACCCCATCCTCCTTGTTGATGGGTCAACCACCAGATGCACCAAAGGCCGCACCCGGATTGGAGTATGCCCATCAGCTACAGGACCGGCTGCAGTCAGCCCATGAGTTTGCTCGTCGTCAGGCGGGTATACGCCAAAAACGGGCATATGACCATCATTGAACGGGGCGTGATTTTAATGCCGGAGAGCTGGTATGGGTCTATAGTCCGAAGAGGAAAAAGGGACGTTCACCTAAGCTGGATTGTGCCTGGGAAAGACCCTGTTATATAGTGAAGAGGCTTGGAGAGTCTGTTTATTGTGTTCGGAAGAGGCCTGGGGGACAGGCTGTGGTTTTACACAGGGATAGGATGGCGCCATATTTGGGAGAACGGCAACTCTTCAAAAGCAGAGGACAAGCATATCGGTTGAGGACAAAAATAGGATAAATAAGCTGATCAAGAGAGCTGGTTCGGTTTTTGGTCTTGACTTACTTGAGGTTGCTGTGGAGAAGACGATAAGATCGAAACTAAAAGTTGTCTCGCTTTTTGAAGGCCATCCATTACACAATTTTTTTTTAAAGGACTCAGAAGCTCTTTCAGTGAGCGATTAGTAATGTCTCGGTGCTCTAGTGAGCGAATGAGAATGTTCCTGCAGCGGTCAGATATTTCAACGAACACTGTTAATTGTTAAACATTATTTTTACAGTTCTTTGCATTCTGCACTTTTGAAAGAGTGTGTGAGTGTGTGCTTGCCCTTAAACTAGTACACACTTGTTTTGATTGTACGTGTTAAAAATAGAATAGATGTTTCCACATTCACTCACTCACTCACACACACACACACACACACACACACACACACACACACTCACTCACTCACTCACTCAGTCAGTCGCTTACTCACTCACTCACTCTCACACACACACACACACACACACACACACTCACTCAGTCAGTCGCTTACTCACTCACTCACTCTCACACACACACACACACACACACACACACTCACTCAGTCAGTCGCTTACTCACTCACTCACTCTCACACACACACACACAGACTCTATCAATCTCTCTCTCTCTCTCTCTCTCTCTCTCTCTCTCTCTCTCTCACACACACACACACACACACACACACACACACATACACTTCTGATCACTAAATAAATGTTAAATGTTGTGAATGAAGGAAAGATTCTGAACATTCACACACATTCCACGATTCCAGTATTTAGTGTACGAGTGTCCTCTAGTGGACGTTTAGTAAATACATGTATTTCTTTATTTGATAGTTTGACTGTAATGTGATAAATGGTTTTCTCCCAGACTGAGATTACAGACGCGCTAATATCGGCGAATCTGCCTCTGTAAAACAGTGAGTAACTCCCGCTCTCGCACACACCGGCTCTGTTCTCCTCCAGCGGGACACACACTTCACCAGGACAGAAGCACAGGTAAGCGTCTTCTGGTGCTCAGATCTGTGTGTGTGTGAAGTTTACTCTGAGCGTTTGTCTCACTCTTGAACTGCAGAATAAAGCTCATGAACCCGCTCGTACGCACGAGCGGGAGCGCGCGCGCCACAGATCGGCACGCGTCATGTTTGTGTTGGAGAGCAAATGCTTTGAGTTTCACTTCACACCTTTAAACCAGTGCTAAATACCAGGGTCATTCTATGAAAATGTCCATTTTTCTGTCCCTAGCCTTTACAGAAATATTACACTTAAAAAACACGTTAGGGTTACAATTTCTTTGCATTTTAAAATAAAACAATATGTTATTTGAACAATTACACCTTCTTGAGCCATCAATGTGGCAATATTTGATTTTTATTAATTATATAGAATTTCAAGCACCACAGAAGTGCTCGTCCCCACAGTCATGTACAGAGGGAAAATGCTTTATTTTTGGGGTCAATAACAGATTTTTACACCATTTAAAATACAATAATGTATACATAACTATCAAATATATTATGTAAATGATATATATAAAAAAAATGCAGAATAAATATTATAAAATTTATAATGAAAGTAGTGGTCCCCTGGAGTTGTGTCACTGGTGTTACCATTAAACAAAAATCTCTTATTTTGAAATAAAAATCACACTGATGACATCACTCGACTTCCTTCTTCCAATTTCCTGAATATCTATGAAGAAAAGCCCATGGTAGATCCACTGTCTCTTCTCAGTTATCAGAAATCTTCTCATTTATCTCATGATTTCATATGAAGCTTTTAGTTGAAGTCACTGGTATGACCTACTTTACTGTTAGGTAATTGTAAAAAAACTAGAATACAAATGGATTAAACTACTTAATTTAGTTAGTATACCATGATTGACAACATGTGGTTTGTTACCTTGCAGCAGCCATTTTGTAAAATTAATTTTTCATGAAAATTGTCACTGGTGTTACTGTCACTGGTGTCACCTTTCTTATGGGTAACACCAGAAACACCGGTGACTCCCATTTATAGATAAACTTTATTGTGTCACTGGTGTTACTGTCTTTTTTTCTGTCACATTGAATGCAATGTCACATGTGACATAGTAATAATGTTACATCCATTTAATTCTGCTACACTCAAAAGTTAAGATTTAAAGGATTGCATCATTACTTGATTTTAACTGGTTTTCAAATATTTTCATTGTTATAGCAAATAGATGGTAGCGCAGATGAACTAACCTCATTCAAGCACACTTTTAACAAACCTGATTAAAATAAATAAAACATAATCTCCTTATTTGTTGCATTATTATTATTTTTCGCTAACTCTGTCTACGTGTGCTGAAAAAAAAAAGTGAAATAATATTTCATAAAAACCTTTAATATTGCCAAAGAAGTAAGGTAACACCAGTGACAAAAAAATGGTACATGCGGTCTTTAAATAAATGTACAAAAAATATAAAAAATCATTAAGCTGTCATTTATGCGTATTCATAAAGTCAAAGGGTAAACTAATAATGTGGTGTAAGTTTAAATGTTAGAAAAAGAAATCAATTTTAAGACATCTTGCCATACCAAAAGTGGACGTTTCTGTAGAATGACCCATCACATGTGATTAAACAACACCATCTCATTATCGCCAAATTATCATATTTAAATAAATAAATAAAAAGCCATACCTGTAAATGAGCTAAATGTGTTTAAAGAAAGTTATGAAAGAGTTATTTCTGAATGTTCCCTGAGCGCTCATCCTCGGTAACACACACAAACATAAGGGAACATACCAAATGATCTTTTTGGAACCAAAAATGTTACTTTTGAATGTTCTTTCTGAAACAAATAGGGATGGAAACATTTAAAACGCCAGGAAAATGTTCAACTAACTAAATGTTACTGTTATTAAAGAGAGTTTTTTTTTTATTGCAAATTTTAACAAACACAAGATACAAAATTGAACGTGTCAGCTCGCCATGTGTTTGGCGGGAGTGTGACATCATCACACCTTCACGAGCGCGCGTGTCAGACGCGAGGCGTGAATCCGCCGTTTGGCACGAGCGCGCGTGCGTGTATATAAAGGCTCCAGACTTCAGTCTGAACATCATTCTGAACGGATTTACTCTTCAGCTTCTCTTTCCACCAACATCATGGAGAACATCACCCTGACTCGCAGATTACACGCTGAACTGAGACCCTGGAGACCCTGGGCCAGTAAAACCAGCAGAGGACGCAAAACTGCCACTCATAAGGTACGAGATGACGTCATTCTATAATATTGAACTCTGATTATTGTATGAGCAAAATATCAGATGCTAAAAAATCTCTTAATTCAACAGCCTTATGAAAGAGCATCATCTGAGCAACACTGTAAAGTCTCCATGATCACACACCCTGTGAAGTGAGTAGATCACGTGATTATGAAGATGTTGATGATCTCCTGCTATTATGAAGATGCTGATATGATCTCCTGCTATTATGAAGATGTTGATGATCTCCTGCTATTATGAAGATGTTGATATGATCTCCTGCTATTATGAAGATGCTGATATGATCTCCTGCTATTATGAAGATGTTGATATGATCTCCTGCTTCTACAGATTTTAACTCTCTGTTTTAACTTGATTTTCTTCAGGTTGTTTTGGCCCAAATCCCAGTGTTTCGATTACTTGTACCAGGAGGCTGAGGTTCTCCTGAGGAATTACCCGGTTCAGGCCTCGATCTGCATATATGAGGACTCTGAGGAGGATGATGAAGATGATGATGATGATGATGAAGATGAGAAGGATCTCAACTGAAGACCTTCATCACTGTGCACATCTTTATTTATATATGGACTCCAAATTCTGATTCACTTTATAGTCGTTGCATGTAAATACTTGTGAATATGTACAGTATTGTAACGATCACCAGCTGGAGCTGCCCTTGTGAGCCACCAGAGGGCAGTCCACATCTGACTATCATATTCACTCACTAACTACATTTCCCATAACTCACTGCCCGGACTCATCATCACTTATCACTGATCACATTCACCTGTACCTCATTCACTGATTGCATTCACCTGTCTCATCATCCTGTTAGTCTGTCTATATATACCTTGTTCATTCATTCACTCACCGCGAAGTCTTGTTAAGTGTTACACTGCTATTCTGAGCGTTTCCCTGGTTGTCTTGTTTCTTGTTTTTTCTGTCACGTACTGCTCAGAGACACGAAGTAGGAGATCCAAATGCAGCTTTATTTTGTGGGGCAATCCAGAGGCGTAATCCAACATACAGGCTAGGGTCATACACAGGAAAGCAGTCCAAAACAAAGAAACAAAACAGGCAGGGACCAGAGGCAAGAGAGTAATCCAGGAAACAGGGCAAGATATCCAAAAACAAGAAACAAGACAACCAGGGAAACGCTCAGAATAGCAGTGTAACACTTAACAAGACTTCGCGGTGAGTGAATGAATGAACAAGGTATATATAGACAGACTAACAGGATGATGAGACAGGTGAATGTGATCAGTGATAAGTGATGATGAGTCCGGGCAGTGAGTTATGGGAAATGTAGTTAGTGAGTGAATATGATAGTCAGATGTGGACTGCCCTCTGGTGGCTCACAAGGGCAGCTCCAGCTGGTGATCGTTACAAGTATATAAAATTGCTTCCGTTGGAAGTTGAATGTATTTTATTTTTTTAATATTTATGATAAATTATTCTACATGTAACTTATTTCCTTTAAATAAATTTCTAAACATTCAAAATGTTGTGTCTGATCGTTCTTTGAATCCGTGACGTGAGTCTAAATAAGTGACTGAAGTGAACGTTAGAGTTAATATAGGGGGTAAATATTAAATATAAATCTTATGAAGATCTGTTCAGTCATAGTGTTCTATCAGGCTGTGAGAGATATAGACTTTACAAGAGCAATTACTGGATAAAAGTATAAATATATGCTCTGAAAACATTATTTCTGAAGTTTTTTAAAATGTTTCTTCTTGGTTCTGTGAA
This sequence comes from Leucaspius delineatus, assembly GCA_023718395.1. Classification (NCBI taxonomy): domain Eukaryota; kingdom Metazoa; phylum Chordata; class Actinopteri; order Cypriniformes; family Leuciscidae; genus Leucaspius; species Leucaspius delineatus. Next base: position 51,977,965 of record CM043361.1, read on the forward strand.
CGTTACGGGAACAGTAACATTGTATCATTCTTCACACATTATGGAACGTTACTTTTGAATCTGAACGTTCTGAAACAAGTAGAAACATTTAAAAAACGTTACATTTAAAAACAAACATCCAACTGAAACATTCCAGAAGAAACATTCCATGATCGATGTTTCTGGACCGGATCACTTTGACTGAGCGTTATATTAATGACTGGAAGAACGTTTGATCAGTTTCTCCTTCACTGAGAGTGTGTTCATCAGCTGAGCAGATCTGGTGTGTTTGACGGACAGCAGAATCACATCCTCTTCTTCGTTCCCGTCTGAGAGGAAATAAGGCTCTTCCCTGAGATCTGATTCCCGAACGGGACGAGTGAAGAGTTTGAGGAGTTTCATCTCTGATCCGAGACTCCGGGTCGCGACTCTCACAGGCGTTACATGGACGTGTTAAAGTCACACACACACACACACACACACACTAACCCTAAACCTACCCATCACACACACACACACGCACACACTAACCCTAAACCAACACACACACACACACACACACACACACACTTACCCTAAACCTACCCATCACACACACACACACAGGCATTACATGGACATTGTAAAGTCTGAACGTGTCATGAAGCGTTTCACTGTTTACTGCTGCTTTCCCCCACACACACACACACACACACACACACACACACACACACACACACTGCCTTTATTTCATCAAAACAGTGAAATATTATTATAATGTAAATCATCTGTTCTCTATGTGAATATACAGTAAAGTGTAATTTATTCCTGTGATCAAAGCTGAATGTTCAGCATCATTACTCCAGTCTTCAGAGTCACATGATCCTCCAGAAATCACTCTAATATGAGGATTTGATGATCAAGAGACATTTATGATTATTATCAGTGTTGAAAACTGTGTGGAAACTGTGATACTTTTTGTTTTTCAGGATTCTTTGATAAAAGGAAAGGAATATACTGGTGTGTGTGTGTGTGTGTGTGTGTGTGTGTGTGTGGTGTGTGTGTGTGTGTGTGTGTGTGTGTGTGTGTGTGTGTGTGTGTGTGGATGTGTATGTGTGTGTGTGTGTGTGTGTGTTCATTGAAAAACATCCAGATTTTTTTTAATGCTCTTTATTTAATGATAATTAATAAAGCAAAAGGCAAACAGAAAGCTGTGTGTGTGTAATGTGCAGACATCCACACATTAATTCACTTTTCAACATTGGTTAGATAAAGAGGAAAGAAGCAAAGCTTAAGAGTGACATCATCAGAATCTCATTTCTGTCGGTCAGACTTTCAACATCAGGAATAAAGCTTGTGTGTTACAGATCTTAACCACTGCAGTCTGGCTGATTATTATCTGGTTTAGCATCATTTTCATTTCTATGAAAATGAATAGGTACACAGGTAAAAAGATGATTTATTTTTTCCTTGATTTTTTCACACCCAAGAATTACATGTTGATTTATTATTTTTTTGACATCCTTGACCTTCTTCTTCTCAGTGTCAACGTCGACATTGTAGAAGCTGAAACGCTCCTTGCTGATGCAGAGGTTTCCGGTATTCGGATATATCTTCCCCCCTGTTGAACACACACCTAACTCTTTATTAGATACTGATGTGGGAAAGAAGCTCTGAGTCTTCCTGTCCCAGGTGTCAATGCTGTCAATGAACGTGTTCCATTCTCTTATTTTGTCACTGTTTGGTATCTTGTAGTTTAGGTGGTGTTTAAGGAAGGTGTCAAATTGTTGTTCATGATCCCCATAATTAACGCAGCGCTGACTCAGAGCCGACTGCAGAGAGAGACTCAAGACGACCACGAATAACAGCATCTTCAGGATCTGGGGAGATTTTTGTAAAATAAAAATTTCAGATTGCAGATTCACTGTTGTCAGGAACCATAACATACTAAGGACATTTTTACTTTTTAATTACAATACAAAAAAACACTTTACCACAGGTTTCACTAGTTAACATTTGTTACTGTATTTGTTCATCTTTGTTAATGTTAAGAGCGGCTGTTAGTTAGTAAGTCATGTTTGTTCACAGTGTTTTAACGTCTCGGGTTACGTATGTAACCCTCGTTCCCTGAGTAGGGAACGAGACGCTGCATCGATACTCGATACTTTGGGGAATGCCTTCGGCATGAAGCGTCTGAAGTCTACTATACAACTATTCCAATCTGGATTGGTGCAACGTCATTACGTCAGCCGTGACGTCGCATGTGACGGTGATCCGGAAGCTATAAAACGGTCACAGGAACCAGGAAATGTTAGCTTCTAATTGGTCAAAGCAAGTCGTTCCCAGGGGCGCGAAAAGTGTGGCCGAGGGATGCAGCGTCTCGTTCCCTACTCAGGGAACGAGGGTTACATACGTAACCCGAGACGTTCCCTTTCGTAAAGGGAACTCCCGCTGCATCGATACTCGATACTTTGGGGAACAAATACCCACGCCGCCACACTGAGAGAAAAATGCCCTGGTACAAAGATCTGGTACACTCAAGGACAATAAAATGAGTAGAGGGTAGATCCAAACTAGTTTGTCGTAAGATTTGGTGTAAGAAGGGGAGGTGAGGAGCCGGAGACTCAACTGACCTCGTGGAAAGGGAAAAACCCCGGACAGTAGAAAGTATAAGATAAAAGGTGAAGGCAAAAGCGCACCTTATATTTCAATTATAAGTGGTTTCTGCAGATAACCCACTGTCTACTTGATAGAGGGGAATATCTCCTAACCCTTGATACATTACTAGATGGATTAACTCCTCCCAGCCCGAGGCCTAGCATAGGAACCTCCAGGGCTAGCCTTGACCACCCGACACATGCGATGGAGGATGGAATACCTGAAGAATCATGATATCGCCTACCGGCACCTCGGTACCGGGGCAACAATAATGTAGAGTGGCTCCCACACTCGCAAGTAAGAGGGGGCAGCACCACCACTCTTCCAGGGAGTAAGACGAGCAGGAAGCAGACTCAATAGATTCTCCTATATATACTTATATATTCTCAAATATATAATCGTATACTTCATCCACAGGACATGATGGGTGCCAGGGATACCCCATCAGCCTGAAGCCAATAGGCTGGATGAAAAGGATCCATTCTCCAATCTACAGGAACATGGAGTTTCAGTGGGAACGTCCCTTCAAGAACACCCTTAAAGGCTTGCGGAGGGCACTGAAGGCCGCCACAGAGGCCCTAAGCATGAACAGGAGATCCCGTTAGAGAGCGGGATGGAACACCAGAACTGAAGCCAGTGGGCAGTAATACACTGGGTTCGATGCCCTCCCTAACTTAATTGTTTAGTTCCTAGTAGAGTGGGGTTCTAGTATGGATGTCCTGACCACCTCGGTGGAAAGGGCAACCTAATTATGGGTGGGACCCCCTCAGGGGCCAGACCCATAGTCTCCATAACTCTGGTCGGGGATGAAATAATATACCATCAGCCTGAGACAGAAGATCTCTCCTAATAGGAATTTTCCATGGAGGACTCTCCAGGAGACTAATAAGGTCCGAAAACCAAATTCGGGCCGGCCAGTACGGAGCTACAAGGAGTAGTCTCACTCCGTACCTCCTGACCCTTTCTAGAACCCCAGGGAGCAGAGCGATCGGGGGAAAAGCGTACAGACGTGACCTCGGCCACATCTGTACCATGGCATCCAAGCCCAAAGGAGCTGGATGTGAGAGAGAGTACCAGAGCGGGCAATGAGAATTCTCATGAGAAGCGAACAGGTCAACCTCCGCCCGGCCAAACTCCCTCCATATAAGCTCAACCACTTCAGGGTGGAGCCGCCATTCCCCGGGCCTCAGCCCCTGCCTCGACAGGATGTCTGCTCCCCTATTTTCAACCCCAGGAATATAAATAGATCTGACAGAGAGAAATTTGTCCTGGGACCAAAGAAGAATTTGATGCGCCAGTCTACAAAGAGGGCGAGATCTCAAACCTCCTTGGCGGTTGATATAAGAGACCACCGACACATTGTCTGTCCTAACAAGAACATGATGGCCTCTGAGGTCCACAAGGAAGTGCCTCAGGGCAAAAAACACAGCCAACATCTCCAAGCGATTAATATGCCATGAGAGATGATGGTCCTTCCAAGTACCTCGGGTGTAACGGCCCTCCATAACCGCACCCCAGCCCGTGAGGGACACATCCGTAGTCAGAGTTTTTCTCTGACATGGTGCCCCCAACACCGGGCCCTGAGACAGGAACCATGGCTTCTTCCATACGACAAGAGAACGAAGGCATCTGCGCGTAACTCTGATCGTACGAAAAGGGTTTCCCAGAGGAGAAAATCCCTTGTTCCTGAGCCACCACTGCAAGGCCCTCATATGGAGCAGACCAAAGGGTACTACCGTGGAAGCTGCAGCCATAAGACCCAAAACTCTTTGAAAGTGTTTGACAGTGATAGCCTGGCCTAACCTAATACTCTTCATTGTGTTTAAAATAGTATTAATACGAGCAGGAGACAATTGTGCCCGCATCGTAATTGAGTCCCACTCTACTCCCAGGAACATAGTCCTCTGAAGAGGAGTTAATGAACTCTTCTTCACATTGAGTCTCAACCCCAAGCACCTCAAATGACTCAAAACAACATCTCGATGTTGAATCGCCAACTCCTTTGACTGGGCTAAAATAAGCCAGTCATCTATATAATTCAAGATACGAATCCCCTGAAGTCTCAGTGGAGCAAGGGAAGCGTCCATACATTTAGTAAAGGTGCGAGGTGATAAGGCTAGGCCGAAAGGAAGAACTCTATATTGATAAGCTTTTCCCCCAAAAGCAAATCTTAGAAACTTCCTATGATGTGGAATGATGGAAATATGAAAGTATGCATCCTTAAGATCTATCGTCACAAACCAATCCTCGGATCTGATTTGTTGAACGATCATAGGTATCGTCAACATCTTGAACTTAAATCTCCTCAAAGATTTATTCAATACCCTAAGATCTATAATGGGACGCAGCCCACCATCCTTCTTTGGAACTATGAAGTACCGGCTGTAGAACCCGGAATCCCTCTGCTCTAAGGGCACATACTCTATGGCCTCCTTAGCTAGGAGAGTCTGAACTTCATCTTCCATCACCTGAGCCTGATCAGGAGATACCAGCGTATGAATAACACCACTAAATTTGGGTGGTCTAAACTGGAACTGGATTCTATATCCTTTCTCAACTGTACTCAGGACCCACTGAGATATATTTTGAAGACCCTTCCAGGTGTCTAAATAATCTGCTAAGGGAATTAGTCTCTCAGGACTAACCTCAGGTGTTCCATTCACATCTCTAGTTTCATCTTTATTTTCATTTATATTTTCGGTGACCTGAAGCACTCTTCTGGCAGGAACTAACCGAATCATTTTTTCTACAGGCCTCGTGAGAGGTAGCGAACGTTTCAGAATAATAGATTTCATAGGAACATTCTGTGAAATACATTCGCTAGAATTCGATGCGTCCCGAAGCGCACTTGACGGCGGGAAGCAACATCGATTTCCTGAGGGCTCCGCGGAGCGAAGTTTTAAAAAGCCCCCGCGGAGGGGGATGCCCTCAGAGGCCTGGACGTCCCGTCACGGCCTCTTAGCCGAAGCCTTCCTCGCCTGAATAACAGTCCTCAGATCTGTCTTCGGTTTGGAAGGCTTCGGCTGAGAGTGTTGCCCCTGCCTCCAAGCCCCTTGGGGGGGAGCACGAGAGGCCACACTCTCCTTCTGCCTCAGCAGGTGTGAGGAGCTGGCGGCGGCCCCGTGGGACTGCCCCCTGGCAGCAGACCCACGAGACCTGGAACGACGGCGGGGGATAAGCTCTTTAAATGCGGCTGACTGTCGTTTCGCCTCCTGAAACCTATCGACGACATTGTTGACACCGTCGCCGAAAAGGCCAGAAGGCGAAACCGGGGCATCGAGGAGACAAGCCCTGTCCTTGTCCCCGATGCCCGACAGATTCAGCCACAAGTGTCTCTCCGTGGCTACCAGTGCTGCCATGGAGCGGCCGATGGCGCGGGCCGTCTCCTTGGTAGCACGGAGAGACAAGTCGACCACACGACGCATCTCTCTAATGTCGTCGTAGGCGACCTCCCCACCGTCATCCACCTCCTTGAGGAGGTCGGCCTGATATGCCTGCAACAGCCCCATCGTATGCAGACAACTACCAGCCCGACCTGCCGCCATATATGCCTTCCCAACCAAAGCCGATGTTGTACGGCAGGGTTTAGAGGGAAGCGCCGGAGCCCGCAGGGATGACGCAACGTCAGGGGAGAGGTGCGATGCAAACGACTCTTCAACCCTGGGCATCATCCCATAGCCCTCCTCCCTAGCACCCATTATATTTGAATATAGATGTACATTGGGGCTAGATATTCTTGAGGAGAAGGGCTTATTCCACGATCTCGACACCTCGGTGTGGAGATCGGGAAAAAATGGCAGACTCCGGCGTAGAGGTTGTGATCGGGACTGCAGGAAGCGCTCATCGAGTTTACTTTTTACAGTCGCTTCCTGCGTCTCAGATGGCCAGTCGATCTTTAATTTATTAACTGCTCTGGTCACAACCTCTAGCAGCTCCTCAAAGGCAGGGGAATGGGGTAAACTTTCACCTTCCCCTGCCTCGATGCCCAAAATATCTAGCTCCTCGGAACCAGATAATTCGAGCATCGGTTCCTCTGCTGGGGCGGAAGAAGCCGCAGCGTGGGCTTCCGCACCCTGAGCGGAACTACGAGAACTAGCTTCAGAATGCCGAGAAAGGGCCGAAGCCGTCTCGACATCATCCACTAGATCTCTCTGCGATCCCCATGAATGCAGACGCCGCGCTGCCTCGACAGACGCGGGACCCGATCCACGGGGATCGCGGGGCTGGCCACTTTCATCAAATAAAGCTTGCCGGGAGCGGAGCGTTCTCAGGGGCATGATCTCACAGTTAGCACAGGCAGCACCCTCGAGCGCTGCCTGTGCATGCTCCGCTCCCAAACAAATTACACATAGCGAGTGTGTGTCACCCTCAGCGAGAAAACGCGGGCAAGGGGACGCACACTGCCTAAATTGTTTCTCGGCCATTTTAATATATATATTCTCTTTTCACGGACAGACAACACCAAATAAGACAGACAAGTTGTACATAGAACGCTTGCTGAAGACCAGAAGCTAACATTTCCTGGTTCCTGTGACCGTTTTATAGCTTCCGGATCACCGTCACATGCGACGTCACGGCTGACGTAATGACGTTGCACCAATCCAGATTGGAATAGTTGTATAGTAGACTTCAGACGCTTCATGCCGAAGGCATTCCCCAAAGTATCGAGTATCGATGCAGCGGGAGTTCCCTTTACGAAAGGGAACTAATGTTAATAACTTTCGATTTTAATAATATATTAGTAAATGCTGAAATAAAAGTAAATTAATTACTTAACCCAAAAATTAAAAATCTGTCATTATTACTGTCGTTCCACATCCATATCTTCGTTCATCTTCAGAACACAACTCAAGATCTTTTTGATAAAACTCTAGAGCTTTTTATAAATTATGTTTTTCTCACACAAACAAACACTCGTGTCGCTCACAAAGTTAAAGTTAAACGACTGGAGTCACACTGAGAACTTTAATGATGTCTTTCTTATCGTTCTGGACCTTGAATGTGTGAATTGCTTCTGATGGAGGGACAGAAAGCTCTCGCATTTCATTAAAACATATTAATTTGTGTTCTGAAGATGAAGGTCTGATATTAATGTGGAACGACAGTAATAATGATCATTTTTGGGTGAACTAACCCTTTAACATTGAGATTAATAAATGCTGGAGAAGTATTGCTCATTCTCAGTTCATGTTCACTAATGAAACATTATTGTAAAGTGTTACCAAGAAAATCTCTATTATTGATTCATTTCTGCAATAAGAGAGAACTGGGAAACTCAAACATAATCTTGTTCAAAAGTTTTATATATCAGATTCAGGACTAGATTTATAGCTTACACACACGAGGACTTGGTCTTTGTGACGGAAGATTCCAGAGGGACGACTGAAGAAAACAAGAGAAGAGGAAAATGAGTCAAAAGAAAAATAAATGTATATAAAAATACACAATAGACAAAAAAGACAACAGACAATACAAGTGCAGATATATAATTATACGAGGGAATGTGAATAAGAGGTTTGATAAATACATCAGAAATAAAGTCCATTAGGAAGAGTACATTACCTTGGAGAAGAGTGTGTGTCGAGTCAATAGTTGATCTCAGTGTGAGCGTTTGCTGAGTGTATCTGAGAGTTGGTGTGTGTGTCTTATATACACACAGGTAGTCAATGATCTCACATGTGTGATAAGATTTATCAGTTTTATCAGACTGCCTACTTTTAAATTCAAATGTTATAAGCTTGTAAGAAGGATAAGGGAGTTCAGAGTTTTCCTCTTTCACATTTTTGAAAACATAAGTCTGAGTGAATCATTTTAACGTGGAAGAAACCGTGTCTCAAAACCCCGTGTTTCAGCCGTTCACACGAAGCTGTGGAAAAGTGGGATTGTAGAGGGAGACAACAACCAGTAAAACACAGACCTGCAACACACTCATTATACAGACACATGAATATTAAAATATGACCACAGAGATAAAAAAAAAAAACAGAGTTGATGTCACCTTGATGCATTTTAAAAATCTAAACCTATATAACAACAAACAACGGAGAAACGCTGAGGAATATTTAAAAGGTCTATTAACATTTTCAGTGCATTTACAGTCTCTGAACAAACGACACACACCAGTTTAACACAGGGTTCAGGCTCTAAACTGCTCACACTTGTTTCTGATGATTTTTACTGTATGCAAGTGCTGAATATACAGACAGTCAATAGGCATACTGTACAATATTCAGTGCAATACTACACTTGCAGTGAATACAGAGTAAACAATGTATTCACCCTACTACTGTACGCTGTGATTATTATACTTATTTACGTAATTGCAAAATGTGTTTACATGATGTTTTATTAACAAGGTTCGGGAGGAGCACGTTCAGATAATTAACACAGGTGGAGAGCACTCAGCAATCAATGGTGAGAGGTATATATACTCAGCAGTCTCACCTCATTTCATTGACAGTTTTTGCAGCATCCCTCCACCACCCCTTCTCCACGCTTCTAGTCCTAAACACTTACATACGGGGGGAGTACTCTGGGTTCGGGCCGAACTCCGAGCTCGGAGCCCTCCCTCCGGACAGCACGCCATATACGCATTAAACTTTACCCCTTCAAATTATATGTAAGTGTGAACTCGTGAATTTGTTACAAGATACTTTCTCCTGTAACTGCTTGCTTTGGATGCTGCTCTCCGTTTTTTATGTCTAATGAATGATCTGCAGTGTTTATAATATTGACTCATGTGTGTATGATCTGAAAGCATGATTGAGGAAGAGGAGAAGGAGGTAGAGGAAGAGGCCTAGGTAGAGGAAGAGGAGAAGGAGATAGAGGAAGAGGCCCAGGTAGAGGAAGAGGAGAAGGAGATAGAGGAAGAGGAGAAGGAGGTAGAGGAAGAGGCCTAGGTAGAGGAAGAGGCCTAGGTAGAGGAAGAGGAGAAGGAGGTAGAGGAAGAGGCCTAGGTAGAGGAAGAGGAGAAGGAGGTAGAGGAAGAGGCCTAGGTAGAGGAAGAGGAGAAGGAGGTAGAGGAAGAGGCCCAGGTAGAGGAAGAGGAGAAGGAGGTAGAGGAAGAGGCCTAGGTAGAGGAAGAGGAGAAGGAGGTAGAGGAAGAGGAGAAGGAGGTAGAGGAAGAGGCCTAGGTAGAGGAAGAGGAGAAGGAGGTAGAGGAAGAGGCCTAGGTAGAGGAAGAGGAGAAGGAGGTAGAGGAAGAGGCCTAGGTAGAGGAAGAGGAGAAGGAGGTAGAGGAAGAGGCCTAGGTAGAGGAAGAGGAGAAGGAGGTAGAGGAAGAGGCCCAGGTAGAGGAAGAGGAGAAGGAGATAGAGGAAGAGGCCTAGGTAGAGGAAGAGGAGAAGGAGGTAGAGGAAGAGGCCCAGGTAGAGGAAGAGGAGAAGGAGGTAGAGGAAGAGGCCTAGGTAGAGGAAGAGGAGAAGGAGGTAGAGGAAGAGGAGAAGGAGGTAGAGGAAGAGGCCCAGGTAGAGGAAGAGGAGAAGGAGGTAGAGGAAGAGGCCTAGGTAGAGGAAGAGGAGAAGGAGGTAGAGGAAGAGGCCTAGGTAGAGGAAGAGGAGAAGGAGGTAGAGGAAGAGGCCTAGGTAGAGGAAGAGGAGAAGGAGGTAGAGGAAGAGGCCTAGGTAGAGGAAGAGGAGAAGGAGGTAGAGGAAGAGGCCTAGGTAGAGGAAGAGGAGAAGGAGGTAGAGGAAGAGGCCTAGGTAGAGGAAGAGGAGAAGGAGGTAGAGGAAGAGGCCCAGGTAGAGGAAGAGGAGAAGGAGATAGAGGAAGAGGCCTAGGTAGAGGAAGAGGAGAAGGAGGTAGAGGAAGAGGCCTAGGTAGAGGAAGAGGAGAAGGAGGTAGAGGAAGAGGAGAAGGAGGTAGAGGAAGAGGCCCAGGTAGAGGAAGAGGAGAAGGAGGTAGAGGAAGAGGCCTAGGTAGAGGAAGAGGCCCAGGTAGAGGAAGAGGAGAAGGAGGTAGAGGAGGAGGCCTAGGTAGAGGAAGAGGAGAAGGAGGTAGAGGAAGAGGAGAAGGAGGTAGAGGAGGAGGCCTAGGTAGAGGAAGAGGAGAAGGAGGTAGAGGAGGAGGCCTAGGTAGAGGAAGAGGAGAAGGAGGTAGAGGAAGAGGAGAAGGAGGTAGAGGAGGAGGCCTAGGTAGAGGAAGAGGAGAAGGAGGTAGAGGAGGAGGCCTAGGTAGAGGAAGAGGAGAAGGAGGTAGAGGAAGAGGAGAAGGAGGTAGAGGAGGAGGCCTAGGTAGAGGAAGAGGAGAAGGAGGTAGAGGAAGAGGAGAAGGAGGTAGAGGAAGAGGCCCAGGTAGAGGAAGAGGAGAAGAAGGAGATAGAGGAAGAGGAGAAGGAGGAGATAGAGGAAGAGGTAGGGAAGAACTTATGCCATTGAAGACATAGCCTGTGATGTGGATGAAATCTTATGGCCTGATCCAGCCAGACGGAGAGATGATGAATAGTTACAGTATTCTTGTTGCTTTTACAGTAGGTTTTTTTTTCAGAGTCAAAGTGGATGTACTTCATGCAGTAATTTTTATTTGTCTACAGATTTTATTTGTTTCATTGATTTCATTGTTGGTTGATTACTGTAACTGATTATGGTAAGAAATACTGTGTAAGTATTGAAATAAATACTTGAAATATTCAGTCTGCAGCATCAGTGTTGTGCAGTGCTTGGTAAGTTTATAGTAGGCCTATTTGTGTACATTCTCCCTATATCTCAAACTAATCATGAAGAATGTTGTGGGTATGTCACTATTTTATTTATTTTTTTTGTCATCTAAATTATCCCTTACATAACAATGTCTGGCCAAAAATCTAGCACATACTATTTCCTAAAATTAGTTTTTTTACAAATGTGTTTTATATTTATCACAGCTGTGTGTAACTGGCTGCAATAGTGTCTGATCATTGAGGACTGTGTTGGTTAAATGAAAACTAATAGCATTTTCACAAATATGTGTATATGTTTTGACTGAAGTGTGTCATTTTGCAAACAATCTAGGAATTATGCAAATTGAGTGTGGTGTTTGGATAATTGTGATTCTGTTTTGAAAAAAAGAACCCGGTTTTCAAAATTGCGTGTAAACAATTGAAAAAAACTGTAAAAGCCAGTCGCCCCAGCAGTGCCTAAACACTAGAAACCTTCAGTATTTCCCTTTTTAAACAACTGATGACTTAAAGAAATGACTTACGCTTTATTCAGATCACACCAGAGTGCTTAATCTCACCAGTATGGCGTGTCAGTTTAGATATAGACATCATTTACATGTCAGTTGAGATAGACATAATTTGCAGACTCTTTAAGTGTTGTAAATGTAAATGTAAATGTGATTATGTATAGTGTTTCTTGGGTTTTTCTTGTGCATCAACAGAAAGGTTTTTGTGTATTTATTTTAGAGACTGTTCTGTCAGTAAATGTAGAGGGTTTCAATTTGAATTTGTGTTGATTGTAACTAGGCTATTAAGATTTTTTTATTCAAATTTGAAATATACTAAATTGCAACTGTATTATAAAAAAATGTAATATGTATTTAATTGTATAACAGTGTACATGTATATACATTAAAGTATATTTTAGTTGACATTAATTGCTTGTCAGTATATTTGGAAGTACACTTTTACCATATTTCAAAGTCCATATAAAAATGTATTAAATTGCCACTTAAGTTGTTCTAAAAAAATCACTCTTAAATTAAATTGCATTTAATTTGAACTTAATCTGTGATACATTTGAAATCAATTACATATAATTTGCAATAAGTTTGTCGAAAACATTATTGTTAACTGACATTAAAACATATTTTAGTTCACATGAATTTCTTGTCAGTACATTGAGCAGTGCACTTTAACTATATTTTAAAGACACAAGAAGCAATTATGAAAGTACATAATAAGTTGTATTAAAGTCCCATTTAAGTTGTTTAAAAAAAACTTATTGCATTTTATTTTAACTTAATATGTGATACATTTGAAATCAACTATAATGTGCATTAAGTGCGCCGCATTTAACACTGCATTTAATTCACACTTAAATGTGTATTTCTTTAAAGTATTCTTTGAGTACACTTAATAAAGTACACTGAAGAGCATTTTTTCACAAGGGTTGATTTGCAAATTATGTCTATATCTCAACTGACATGTAAATTATGTCTATATCTCAACTGACACGCCATACTGGTGAGATTAATCACTGATGTGATCTGAGTAAAGCGTAAGTCATTTCTTTAAGTCATCAGTTGTTTAAAAAGGGAAACACTGAATGTTTCTAGTGTTTAGGCACTGCTGGGGCGACTGGCTTTTAAATAATGTCTTTTTCTATTTCAGCAACGCATTTCAATCCAGTCACAGTCATTTGCTTTTCTGTTTAATGTATTATATAAAAAGAAGAAAAAAATTCTAAAAAATAAAAACATTTTTTTTAAACTGCACATGCACAAGAAACAAAAAACAAGCTGTACAAAAGTTGAATGTGTGCTTGGCCATGCAGGATCATGATGATCATAATAGAGCTTCTGTTACAGTCTTTCTCAAGTCAAGTCAAGTCAAGTTTATTTATATAGCGCTTTTCACAATACAGATTGTATCAAAGCAGCTTCACAGTATTAAATTAAAACAATACATCAATGTTTGTTTCTAGTGGAAAACGTCCACGTTTGGTAATGCTGATCAATAGTATTGTTGATTGATTAATTTAATTAAATATCCCCAAATATCCCCAACTGAGCAAGCCAAAGGCAACAGTGGCAAGGAACCGAAAAACTCCATCAGGACCTAATGGAGAAAAAAAAAACCTTGGGAGAACCCGGGCTCAGTCGGGGGCCAGTTCTCCTCTGGCGTTTATGAACTAGAGGCCGGATTTAACTGTAAGATTAAAAGTATTATATAAATGCCTGGCTGAAGAGATGCGTCTTTAATCTAGTTTTAAACTGGGAGAGCGAGTCTGAGCAACGAACAGTATCAGGAAGACTATTCCAGAGTTTTGGAGCTAAATGTGAAAATGCTCTCCCTCCTTTGGTGGATCTGGATATCCTAGGTATGACCAAAAGCCTCGAATTTAGTGATCTTAAAGAGCGCGATGGATTATAGGGCGATAGAAGATCTGTTAAATAAACTGGAGCTAAGCCGTTTAGGGCTTTATAAGTCAGTAGCAATACCTTGTAATTAATACGGGACTTTATAGGTAACCAATGTAGTGATGATAAAATTGGTGTTATATGATCATATTTTCTTGATCTAGTAAGAACTCTAGCGGCGGCATTTTGGACTAACTGTAGCTTGTTTATTGAGGATGCAGGACAACCAGCTAATAAAGCATTACAGTAATCTAGTCTCGAGGTCATGAATGCATGAACTAACTTTTCTGCATCAGAAACTGATAGCATGTTACGTAGCTTAGCAATGTTTCTAAGGTGGAAAAAGGCTGTTCTTGTAACATATGAGATATGATTTTCAAAAGACAGGTTGCAGTCTAGTATAACACCCAGGTCTTTTACTGTAGAGGATAAAGTAACAGGACATCCTACTATGTTAAAGTTGTATTGTGAGAGGTTTTGTGGGCGTTTTTTTGAACCGATAAGTATTACCTCTGTCTTGTCTGGATTTAATAAAAGAAAATTGCGCGTCATCCAATCTTTTATATCTTTAACACACTCTGCCAATTTGGATAATTTAGTGTTTTCATCTGGTCGTGATGAAATATATATTTGAGTGTCATCAGCATAACAATGGAAACTAATTCCATGTTTCCTTATAATATTTCCATGTGGCAGCATATATATTGAGAATAATAGAGGGCCTAACACAGATCCCTGCGGCACTCCATAGTTTACTGGAGTTATCTTTTCCCCATTTAAACAGACAAAATGGTATCGGTCAGATAAGTATGATCTGAACCAGCTTAATGCCTGTCCATGAACACCAGTATAATTTTGTAGTCGATCTAAGAGTATTGTATGATCTACAGTATCGAACGCAGCACTTAGATCAAGTAAAACTAGTATTGAGATACAGCCTTGGTCAGAAGCTAAAAGTAAATCATTTGTGATTATAACGAGCGCAGTTTCTGTGCTATGATGCGGCCTGAATCCTGACTGAAACTTTTCATAGATATCATTTTCTTGCAAGAAAGAGCCCAGTTGGGCGGACACCACTTTTTCTAGTATTTTAGACATAAATGGAAGATTTGAAATGGGTCTATAATTTGCTAGGTTATTATGATCTAATTGTGGTTTCTTAATGAGAGGTTTTATAACTGCCAGTTTAAATGTTCTTGGAACATGACCTAAAGATAAAGACGAGTTAATAATATTGGGAAGAGGCTCTTCCACTACAGGTAACACTTCTTTCAGTAGTTTAGTAGGTATTGGATCTAATAAACATGTTGTTGGTTTAGATAAAGTGATAAGTTTATTTAGCTCTTCCTGTTCTATAGTTGTAAAGCACTGTAATTGTTCTTGAGGGGTGATATTTGAGGCGGAATCATAAGACACCATTAAAGATTGTACATTTATAATTGTGTTTCTGATGCTTTCTATTTTCTCAGTGAAGAAATTCATAAATTCATTACTACTAAACTGTAACAGGATATTTTGTTTGGGTGACGTCTGTTTATTTGTTAGTCTAGCCACGGTGTTAAATAAAAACCTTATTTTGGTTATTTTCTATCAGGGACGTGCACAGACATTTTGAGGGGCAGGGGCTCAAGTGAAATAAAGGGCACTTCTCATAATTATGTATTTTTTTTCTTTTTTTTTAAACAAAAAAGTATATATATATTAACGCAACTCTGACTTCCTTTTTAAAAAAATAATTCAAAAAGTTAATTAATTTTATCTTCCTCAAACTCATGCAATTGTTTCATTTTCAAAAGATGTCTACAAAATAATCAGTTCACACAGAAACCATGGTCTCCTTAGTATTCACTAGGTTTATAGAGCAGCAAAGGAAACCATTCCACAATGTGCATGTTTTGAAAACATTTTCTATGCTACTAGTTTCAAGTATATAGAATAACCTAAATAACTGCATCAAGCAGAGGGGCGTGTTTTACTAATAATTTGTTTATTTTTGCACAAGGCACTACATCATTTTAATTATTTTGGTGTTATCAGAATACATAACACTTTAAAATCAACACATTAATATTATTATTGCTATGCATGTACACACACACACACACACACACATACACAATAACTGATGGTGACTGACATGGACTTAGTTTCACATTTGAGGGAGGACTGTATCATCATCATCAAATAAAACCTTCAAAATCCACATTTAGATGGAGTTTTTAAACCTACTACACTCTTAAAAATATTCTGTGGCTTAGTAAATATTACAGAAATATTTAACTTTACTAACTTAATAAAATCTCTGAAAATCTTACTTGATTGTTTGAATTAAACTTAACAAAATAATGAGTAAAAATTCAATAAAAGCCAATGTCATGTATGTATTTGTGGTTGTATGGAATACTATTTTATAAAGGTTTAGAGGAAATAAAAAAAAGTTAAATTACTCATAAATAAAAAGTTAATTTATAAATATTGTTATTTTTAATGTTTAATGTTAACTTATTTCTACTCAGTTTTATTTATTAATGTACCAGATGCAGTTACTCAGATTTACTAAATTTTTTAGAGTGTATCCTCCATCTGTTTGCATCTGTAGATTTCTTCTAAATTCACCAATTTAGATTTCTAAATTTCAGGGGGAAAGACTCTTGATGGAAGTCATTACTGGGGACGTTCTGTATGCAAATTAGGCGTCAACTAGTTAAAATGCGCACATTTGTATCTAATTGACAGGGCAATGCAGGTAAATAGGATAAACAAAATAACTAAAGCATATCACCTTGATATATGCTTATTTTATTACTAGCTTATTTTATTACATGGCTTGGTTGAATTCCGATGTAGAATGCGGTGTGTTATTTCTTGATAACAGACCGCTGTGCGGAGTATAACAGACCGTTGCCATGAAAAACAGAGCGTTGCTATGGACTCACAGGATTCTAACCGTAGAGACGGAGCGTACTATTTTCTTTAGCGGAAGCAATACAATCGGGTTTAAATCAATAAACTCCCTTTTAAATCAATATTTTGTGTCAAATTCATTATTTATTTGGTAGGTAGCCATGTAATAAGCGGGAGAGAGAGAGAGAGAGAGAGAGAGAGAGCGCGAGAGCGCTTCAGAACTCCTGGCCTGATATTTAGATATACTATTCTTCAATAAATATATTTGTTTGACAGGGAAGATGTGCGCAAACAGGAATATATATTATTTTTCAAAAAAAAAAAAAAAAGCACCCCAGAAAAAAGGGCACTTTCTCTCCAGGAATAAAAAGGGCAGGTGCTCAAGCCCCCTTTGATGTCTATGTGTGCACGTGCCTGTTTTCTATTAGTTTGCGGAGGTGCTCAGCCCTGGCCGCTTTTAGGGCCTTTTTATAACGTGACATACTGTCTTTCCACGCAATTCTAAAGACATCTAAATTAGTTTGTTTCCATTTACGCTTCAAATTACGAGTTTCTCTCTTGATAACATGCGTAGCACTGTTGTACCATGGTGCTTTACTTTTCTCTCTGACCTTTTTTAATCTAATGGGTGCAACAATATCCAATGTTCTAGAGAGAATGGTGCTCATAGTGCTAGTTAGTTCTTCTAGTTCATCTGTTTGTTTGGGTTCACTGAGCAGCTGAGACAGATCAGATAAGCAATTTGAGAAATTATCTATGGTGGATGGAAGGATTGTTCTGCCTGGTTGATAACGCGGCGCCGCATGACATATTACAGCAGTACGTAGTATGCAAGTCAGTGACATCATCACTTTGTGGAATGATATCTATATCAGTTGGATCGGTTCCATATGATATAATTAAATCGAGTGTATAATTAAGAAGATGAGTGGTCCGGTGACGTTTTGCTTGACCCCAAAGGAGTTTAATAGATCTATAAACGCAGCCCCTAACGCATCATTTGGATTATCTACGTGTATGTTAAAATCTCCAACAATTAATGCTTTATCTACATTGACCAATAGGTCTGAGAGAAAATCTGCAAACTCTTTTAGGATGTCGGCGTAAGGCCCAGGCGGTCTATATACGGTAGCCAAGGCTAGAGATAATATGGATTTTTTTCTAACATCTAAGAGTGTAACATTTAGTACAAGTACTTCAAACGAAATTAACTTAAAACCCGTTTTCTGAGTAACATTGAGAATATCTCTATAGATTGTTGCAACACCGCCGCCACGACCAATCAGACGGGGCTCATGCTTATAACAGTATCCTGATGGAGTAGACTCATTTAGACCGAAATAATCATTTGGTTTAAGCCAGGTTTCAGTAAGGCAAAGTACATCAAAGCTATTATCTGTGACTATTTCATTTACAATAACTGCCTTAGGTGTGAGTGATCTAATGTTTAGAAGACCTAGCTTTAGAAATTGTCTGACAGAAGATCCGCTCCGAATCTCCTTGGGTGTAAGCCATCAGCACGGAAAAGCCTAGGACGCTCCCAAAACAGATTCCAATTATTTACAAAGAGCATTTTCTGCTCATTGCACCATGACATTAACCATTCATTTAGCGCGAATAATCTACTAAACTTTTCTTGTCCTAGTCGGTACGTGGGAAGCGGTCCTGACACAATGATCGTTGTTTCGGGTGATGTGCTGCGTACCGTATCGATCAGATTCCTGAAGTCTTTCTTCAGAACCTCTGTCGTTCACTCCCGCGTGCAGGACCACAGTTCCGACGCACTCGTTCAGAATCTCAAAGTCATGTGTCAGTCATTTTTTACGTGTTTTTTCATATAAATGTCTATAACTCTGAAATGAATTGAGATATTTTCACCAAAATTGACACACATATGTATGGGCTCACTCTGAGGACTCAGCCTCTTGGTGGCGCTATAATAGAACAAAACATGAAATTCCCATTGACTTCAATACAGTTTTGTGAAATAAAATTTTATACTTAACAAATGCATCGGTGTAATATTACGAAACTCATAATGTGCCAACAACACCATCCCTGAAGGTACTAAAAATATTTCGAGACAGCGCCACCTAGTGGTCAAAAGTTATAACAAAATTTCTAAAAAGGCTAATAACTTTTGAAAAAATCTGGCTATTGTAATGCCACTGGTCTTAATAGATTCCCTGGGTCAAGCCGAGAACATAGATACGTCCTTATTTGGCCGAACTTCCTGTCCGCCATCTTGATTTTCAGTCAAAACCTACTTTTTCGAACTCCTCCTAGACCGTTAGTCCGATTTTCACCAAAATTGAATCGTATCATCTCCAGACCGTGCCGACTAAAAGTTATGGATTTCGTGTCGATAGACGAAACCGTTTTCGTATAGCGCAGCAGCAAAGTTGAGGCATGATGCTAAAAGCATTATTCAGGCTTTATCTCTGCAATGCCTTGACATATTGACACCAAACTTTGTATGTGTCATTGTCACTTCACTCTGACCACATCACATCAGTTTTGTAACTGCGCCACCTATTGGTCGAAAGTGATAATCCATTAAATCATATTTTTATTTACTGTTTCTATGATTTTTCAGGCATTTTGCCTAAAATCATCTTTAAATGTCTTTAATTGCTCATTGTTGCAGTTGGTCTGACACTTTCAGACATGTTGGCATGTCTTGTCGTCTTATTCTGCTTGGCCCCAGTAATGGCTGCTTGCAGCTATATTTTTTGTTTGTTTCTTTGTATGTATGGCTTACTTGGGTTGTTACCAACATCTGGTGAAAATTTCATGTCAATAGCACCTTTGGAAATATATTTACTGAGAAAAATGATGACGTGTTCAATACTTATTTCCCCCGCTGTACATTAAACTCTCTAGCGTAGTTGGCAAAAGATGAGATAAGACGGCCCCAATTAAACCATATAAAAGGTTTTGTTTCTTTTGATTTTAATAATGTATTAGTAAATGCTGAAATAAAAGTAACTTAAAAAAGTTTCAGAATAATACAAAGACAATAATACAGAAATGTGTATTCTCTAGGTCTTCACCTGAATTGTGGCCCAGAGCGACAGGAAACAAACCTTTTATATGGTTTAATTGGGGCCGTCTTACTTATAAGATGAGCTGTACTTATAATGTAGAAATCCCTTACAAGGTCAAATAACTGGCCGGGAACTTTTCACAGTTAAAGCTATTTTGCAAAAAGCACATATCTCATCTTTTGCCAACTACGCAAGAGAGCTTAATATACATTTAACAATTCTTTCACCTAAAGTTGTTAATACCACATCCTGCCTCTCGCCTGAGTGGCTTCTTTCTTTCTTCTTAAACTATGATAAAGGTCAAAGAAGAAAAGAAGAAGCGTAAAGAAGTGTTGTGGGATTTTAATTTTTTTTTTACAAAGTTAAGCCCAATTAGATATTAATATTAAAAGGTATATCAACTGTTTTATCAGACTGTTATTAGGCCTACTTTTAGATTCATATACTTATGTTATAGGCCTGTATAACTGAGAAGGATAAGGGAGTTCAGGGTTTTCTTCTTTCTCATTTTTGAAAACATAAGTCTGAGTGAATCATTTTTTCGTGTAAGAAACCGTGTCATGAACCCCTGTGTTTTAACCATTCACACAAAGCTGTGGAAAAGTGGGATTGTAGAGGGAGACAACAACCAGTAAAACACAGACCTGCAACACACTCATTATACAGTGTGATGGATTTTTTAATTAATCATAACTAACATTCATATGCTTTTGAATTTTAAATGTTTCCAAACTCTTTGGTCGAAAAATCGTGACTTTGAGTGTGTGAGAGTATAAATAACAAATAGGGGGAAATGAGACAGATGTCTAGGTTTGAAAACTTGTGATTAACAATGAAGTAATAAGTTAGTGGAACAAGTTAAAGGTTACAGGTTAGGCACTAAAGACCTTAATCCTGAGTGATAGTGTCGATAGTGTCGATAGTGTTGTGTGTCCTTCGACTCTTTGTGAGACTCTGAGGCGGGGTTAGATTGCGGTCAGGTAACTAATTCTTGGGCATTTTATTTATGCGGGAAGAATAGCTAGGCGTCAAGCCGAAGAAGCCAAGAAACGTGGAAGAATATTTAAAAGGTCTATTAACATTTTCACACAATTTTTGTACTCAAGTTTTAAGAACATTATAATGCTGAATGAAAGTTCTATTGATGTTGCTGTGTGTGTGTGTGTGTGTGTGTGTGTGTGTGTGTGTGTGTGTGTGTGTGTGTGTGTGTGTGTTCAGTTCTTCACCGTCTGAATTGCAGCTGGAGGTTGAAGCTTCCAGAATTCAGAAAGCTCATTTCAAACAGTCTGGGAGGCAGTAACACACACACACACACACACACACACACACACACACTTCTGATCACTAAATAAATGTTGTGAATGAAGGAAAGATTCTGAACATTCACACACATTTCAGTATTTAGTGTACGAGTGTCCTCTAGTGGACGGATAATAAATGCATGTATTTCTTTATTTGATAGTTTGACTGTAATGTGATAAAGACTGAGATTACAGACGCGCTAATATCGGCGAATATGCCTCTGTAAAACAGTGAGTAACTCCCGCTCTCGCACACACCGGCTCTGTTCTCCTCCAGCGGGACACACACTTCACCAGGACAGAAGCACAGGTAAGCGTCTTCTGGTGCTCAGATCTCTCTCTCTCTGTGTGTGTGTGTGAAGTTTATTCTGAGCGTTTGTCATGTTTGTGTTTGAGAGCAAATGCTTTGGGTTTCACTTCACACCTTTAAACCAGTGCTAAATACCAGGACACCTCATTATCACCAAATCATCAGATTTAAATAAATAAATAAAAAGTCATACCTGTAAATGAGCAACATGTGTTTAAAGAAAGTTATGAAAGTGTTATTTCTGAATGTTCCCTGACCGCTCATCCTTGGTAACACACACAAACATAAGGGAACATTCCGGATCATTTTGGAATCAAAAATGTTACTTTTGAATGTTCATTCTGAAACAAATAGGGATGGAAACATTTAAAACGTCAGGCAAACGTCCAACTAACTAAACGTTACTGTTATTAAAGAGTTTTTTAATTGCAAATTTTAACAAACACAAAATACAAAATTGAACGTGTCAGCTCGCCATGTGTTTGGTATGAGGTGTGACATCATCACACCTTCACGAGCGCGCGTGTCAGACGCGAGGCGTGAACCCGCCGTTTGGCACGAGCGCGCGCGTATATAAAGGCTCCAGACTTCAGTCTGAACATCATTCTGAACGGATTTACTCTTCAGCTTCTCTTTCCACCAACATCATGGAGAACATCACCCTGACTCGCGGATTACACGCTGAACTGAGACCCTGGAGACCCTGGGCCAGTAAAACCAGCAGAGGACGCAAAACTGTCACTCATAAGGTACGAGATGACGTCATTCTATAATATTGAACTCTGATTATTGTATGAGCAAAACATCAGATTCTAAAAAATCTCTTTATTCAACAGCCTTATGAAAGAGCATCATCTGATGAGCAACACTGTAAAGTCTCCATGATCACACACCCTGTGAAGTGAGTAGATTATGAAGATGTTGATATGATCTCCTGCTATTATGAAGATGTTGATATGATCTCCTGCTATTATGAAGATGCTGATATGATCTCCTGCTATTATGAAGATGTTGATATGATCTCCTGCTATTATGAAGATGTTGATATGATCTCCTGCTATTATGAAGATGTTGATATGATCTCCTGCTATTATGAAGATGTTGATATGATCTCCTGCTTCTACAGATTTTAACTCACTCTTTTAACTTGATTTTCCGCAGGTTGTTTTGGCCCAAATCCCAGTGTTTCGATTACTTGTACCAGGAGGCTGAGGTTCTCCTGAGGAATTACCCGGTTCAGGCCTCGATCTGCATATATGAGGACTCTGAGGATGAGGAGGATGATGAAGATGATTGCGATGATGATGAAGATGAAGAGAAGGAACTCAACTGAAGACCTTCATCACTGTGCACATCTTTATTTATATATGGACAAATCTGATTCACTTTATTTAGTCGTTTCATGTAAATACTTGTGAATATGTACAGTATATAAAATTGCTTCCTTTGGAAGTTGAATGTATTTTATTTTTTTAGTATTTATGATAAATTATTCTACATGCCAACTGTAACTTATTTCCTTGAAATAAATATTTAAATATTCAAAACTTTGTTTTTGATCGTTCTTTTAGTCACAGAGTTGCAAAGAAAAATGCGAGTCTAAATAAGTGACTGACGTGTAACGTTAGAGTTCATGATGGTAAAAATGACTGAACAAATACATTAAAAGTCTAAATCTTATGAAGATCTGTTCATTCATAGTTTTCTATCAGGCTGTGAGAGATATAGACTTTACAAGAGCAGTTACTGGATAAAAGTATAAATATATGCTCCGAAAACATTATTTCTGAAGGACCAGTTTTGAAAAACGTTAAGTGAACATTCCATTCTTCACACATTATGGAACGTTTGAATCTGAACGTTCTGAAACAAGTAACATTTAAAAAAAAACGTTACATTTAAAAACAAACATCCAACTGAAACATCTAAAAACAAATCAAACATTCCATGATCGATGTTTCTGGACCAGATCACTTTGACTGAATGTTATATTATTGTTACTGGAAGAACATTTGATGACAACTTTCAGATGTCGTGAGTTTACTGAGTTTTTTTTTTTTCATTTGACATGTTTTTGAAGGACAGTAGAATCACATCCTCTTTTCATTCCCGTTTGAGATGAAAACAGTCTCTTTTTCTCTGAGGACTGAGAACGGGACGTCCTGAAGAGTTTTAGAGTTTATTCTGTGATCCAAGACTCCAGGTCGTGACACACACACACACACACAGGCGTTACATGAACGTGTTAAAGTCTGAACGTGTCATGAAGCATTTCACTGTTTTACTGCTGCTTTCCCACACACACACACACACACACACACACACACACACACACACACACTCCACTACACTGATGAGATCAAAAATATTAACTATAATGGAGCTCACTTTAGCCTTGTGTGTGTGTGTGTGTGTGTGTGTGTGTGTGGTGTGTTTGAGGGTGTGTGTGTGTGTGTGTGTGTGTGTGTGTGAGTGTGTTCATGAAAAACATCCAGATTTTTTTTAATGCTCTTTATTTAATGATAATGAATAAAGCAAAAGGCAAACAGAAAGCTGTGTGTGTGTGTGTGTGTGTGTGTAATGTGCAGACATCCACACATTAATTCACTTTTCAACATTGGTTAGATAAAAATGAAAGAAGCAAAGCTTAAGAGTGACATCATCCAGAATCTCATTTCTGTCGGTCAGACTTTCAACATCAGGAATAAAGCTCGTGTGTTCCAGCTTTTTTACTGCAGTCTGGTTGCTTTTTATCTGGTTTAGCATTATTTCTATTTGCCTCAAAATGAATAGGTACACAGGTAAAAAGGTTAATTATTTTTTTTTTGGTTTTTTCACAGCCAAGAATCACATGTCGATTCATTATTTTTTCAACCCTCGTGACCTTCTTCTTCTCAGTGTCAACGAGAACATTGTAGAAGTTGAAAGTCTCCTTGCTGATGCAGAGGTTTCCGGTGTTAGGATATATCTTTCCCCCTGTTGAACACACACTTAACACTTTATTATATTCTGATATGGGAAAGAAGGACTGAGTCGTCCTGTTCCAGGTTTCCTCTTTGCTGATGAACTTCTGCCATTGACTTTTGTCGTCACTCTTTGGGATGTTGTTGTTTAGGTGATGTTCAAGGAAGGTGTTAAATTGAACTTCATGATCCACATTATCATCACAGCGCTGACTCAGAGCCGGCTGGAGAGAGAGAGTCAGGACGATCACGAATAACAGCATCTTCAGGATCTGGGGAGATTTGTGTAAGATAGAAATGTCAGATTGCAGATTCACTGTTGTCACGAACCATAAAATCCAGCAAAGTACATTTAACTTGTTTAATTGCTAAACAAATAAACACTTTACCATAAGCTTTCACTAGTTAACATTAATGTATAAACTAACATGAGCATTTGTGACTGTATTTGTTCATTTTTGTTAACGCTAGTTAAGAATACATCCGTTCATTGTTAGTTCGTGTTCGTTCACAGTGCATTAACGTCTCGGTTACGTATGTAACCCTCGTTCCCTGAGTAGGGAACGGAGACGTTACGTCGGATGACGACGAATGGGGTTTCGCTTAGAAAGCCTCTCACCTTCGAGTATATAAAACGAGCCAATGGCAATGAAATGCCATGGGTCTGCGGAATTTGCATAGCGTATCTCCGTCCCAAGCAGGGGGTATATAAGGAAGTGCGCGAGCAACATGCAGATATGTCTTCGCTGAGGAGCCGAGACTGAACTCAGGCGTTCCAGCGGTACAGCGGAAGTGGCAGGGAGACGTAACGTCTCCGTTCCCTACTCAGGGAACGAGGGTTACATACGTAACCGAGACGTTCCCTTTCGTTGTCACTCCGAGTTACGTCGGATGACGACGAATGGGGTTCCCAGTGTAATCACGCCACCTCTCGACTGTCTTCCAGTGCCCTGCGTAAGTCTGAGCTCCCTGTCGTGAGACTAGCACGGACGAAGGACTCCTACTTAACACAGGAATACCAAGGTACACTGGGAAGCATATCTCAGTGGAAATATGCAATCATGCCCAACCCGAAGGGGGGGACTTGGAATACACATATGACCCCGAAGGGCTGCATACGGAGTAACACTGGGGTGTCCAGCCGCAGGTGGAATATTTCAACCCCAGGGTGGCAAGGTGGCTTGCCAAGGGAAAGACACATGCTCAAAGAGGCTTACAGTGGAATACACATGTGGGGTCGCCCAGAGGGGGAACCATGCACATGGAGGCACCTAGCCAAGCGCGAAAGCTGCCGGTGGCATAACTCAGGCGATGACGTAACCAGTGCTGGAGGAGACTCAGGGCTTATTAGGCTCACCTGAGGAATATCGCACGTATCCCGTCCGTGGAGAGGAATGGTGAGCAAGCGAAGACACCTGAGCAGAATCTAGTACCGGCTAGTTGAAGCGAGTACATGAGAAGAAACTGGCTCTACTCGGAGATTGTAGAACTTTTCTCGCGAATGTGTTAGGTGTCGCCCAGCCTGCAGCTCTGCAGATGTCTGTTAGCGAGGCGCCATGCGCTGGAGCCCAAGAGGATGCCACACTCCGAGTGGAGTGGGCCGTCACACCAAGGGGGCACGGTCAACCTTGCTGCTGGTAAGCCAAAGCAATGGCGTCCACTATCCAGTGAGACAACCTTTGCTTGGAGAGAGCCTTTCCCTTCAGCTTCCCACCATAACAGACAAAGAGCTGGTCTGAGGTCCTGAACACTGCGTTCTGTCTACGTAAGCACGAAGGGCACGTACTGGACAGAGCAGTGCCAAGGCTGGGTCTGCCTCCTCCAAAGGCAGCGCTTGCAGGTTCACCACCTGATCTCGAAAGGGTGTGGTGGGAACCTTGGGCACATATCCAGGCCGGGGTCTCAGGATCACGTGAGAGTTAGCCGGTCCGAATTCCAGGCACGCTTCGTCAACCGAAAATGCCTGCAGGTCCCCTACCCTCTTGATGGAGGCCAATGCAACCAGGAGCGCTGTCTTCATTGACAGGAACTTAAGCTCCACTGATTGCAGAGGCTCAAAGGGAGCACTCTGCAGGGCAGTTAGAACCACTGAGAGGTCCCCAAGAGGGTACGAGGGGAGGACGAGAAGGATTCAGTCTCCTCGCTCCCCTCAGGAACCTGGCGATCAGGTCGTGCTTTCCTAAGGACTTACCATCAACTGCGTCGTGATGTGCGGCAATGGCGGCAACATACACTTTCAGGGTGGAGGGAGACAGCCTTCGCTCCAACCCTTCTTGCAGGAAGGAAAGCACGACACTGATGGGGCATTTCGTGGGTTCAAGATTTTTAGAAGAACACCAGTTGACGAAGAGGTTCCACTTCAACGCATAGACATGTCTCGTGGACGATGCTCTAGCGGAAGTGATGGTAGCCACCACCGCTAGTGCCATAAGGTGCCCCGTCCCTGAGAAAGCAGATCCTTCCTCAGGGGAATAGGCCAGGGAGGTGCTGTCACGAGGAGTACTAGTTCTGGGAACCAGGTGCGGTTGTGCCAATACGGGGCAACCAAAATTACCTGCTCCTCGTCCTCCCTGATTTTGCGCAAGGTCTGCGCAAGAAGGCTCACTGGGGGAAACGTATACTTGCGGAGGCCCCGCGGCCAGCTGTGCGCCAGTGCATCCGTGCCGAGCGTGCCCTCGGTCAGGGAATAAAACAGGTCGCAGTGGGACGAGTCGTGGGAGGCAAACAGGTCTACCTGTGCATCCCCGAACTGATCCCAAATCAGCTGAACCGACTGGGGATGGAGTCGCCATTCTCCAGCGAGAGGCCGAAGCCGAGACAGCTCGTCGGCTGCCTGGTTCAGGTCTCCCGGGATATAAATGGCTCGAAGCGACCTCAGATGCTTCTGACTCCATATGAGGAGGTGGCGGGCGAGTTGCGACATACGGCGGGAGCGTAGACCACCTTGACGGTTGATGTACGCTACTGTGGCGGTATTGTCTGATCGGACTAGTACGTGTTGACCCCTGAGCAACGCCCGAAAGCGGTGCAGGGCAAGGCGTACAGCCAGCAACTCGAGGCAATTGACATGCCAAAGGCGCTGGGGTCCTGTCCAGGAGCCCGCGGCAGCATGTCCATTGCACATGGCACCCCAACCCGTGGCGGAGGCATCTGTTGATACAACAACATGCCTGGAAGCTCGTTCTAAGGGAACTCCGGCCCGTTGAGGTTCGACCACGGGGGGAAGGTCTGACGGCAGGTCGGAGTCACTGGGACTCGGAGCGTGCCGTGTTGCCATGCCCACCTCGGGACTCTAATCGCGAAGCCAAAGCTGAAGCGGTCTCATATGAAGCAAACCGAGCGGCGTTACTGCGGCTGCGGATGCCATATGGCCCAGGAGCCCCTGAAAGAGTTTCAGTGGGACCGCACTCTTGCCCTCGAACTGACGAAGACAAGTCAGCAGTGACTGCGCGCGCTCGCTTGTAAGCTGCGTCCTCTGCACTGGGCAGAGTTTGCTCTTCTCCCAGTTGACCCGAAGGCCCAGACGAGCTAGGTGCCGGAGCACAAGGTCCCTGTGTTCGCAAACCTGGTCTCGAGAGTGAGCTAGAATCAGCCAGTCATCGAGATAGTTCAGGATGCGAACCCCGTGTTCTCGTAGGGGAACAAGGGCTGCCTCGACGACCTTCGTGAAGACGCGAGGAGACAGGGCTAGCCCGAAAGGGAGAACCGCGTACTGGTATGCCTGCCCCTCGAAAGCAAACCGTAGAAACGGTCTGTGTCGAGGAAGAATGGAGACATGGAAGTAGGCGTCCTTCAGGTCGATCGCTGCAAACCAATCCTGCGGCCGCACGCATTCGAAAATGCGTTTGGCCGTGAGCATCTTGGACGGCAGCCTGTGAAGGGAGCGGTTCAAGATGCGCAGGTCGAGGATTGGCCGTAACCCACCAGATTTCTTCGGTACAATGAAGTAAGAGCTGTAGAAGCCGGACTTCATTTCGGCTGGAGGGACAGTCTCGATCGCACCCTTCGCCAGTAGGGTGGCGACCTCCGCTCTCATGACAGGGGCATTGCCACCGACCATAGTGAAGCGGACTCCCCTGTAGCAGGGAGGAGACCGCGCGAACTGAATCGCGTAGCCGAGCCTGATGGTTCTCGCGACCCAGCGGGACATTACGGAACCACAGACGTGCCGTCGGTGGTGCAGCGAGGCGGAATGACCGGCCCAGGCGAGGGTGGCATAGCGGCCCTGTGCGGGGGCACGGTCATTAACCGTGTCCTGCCAGAGGAGGCCAGGGGAGGACCAGCGTCCCACGAGGGCGTGCTCTGGCAGGGGTCTGGCGACAGAGGGGGATGAGAGGAGCATGGGCCGTGGGCGGGGCATGCTGTCATCCACAGCCTCTTGGGGCTTGGAGGAAGGGACATCAGTTCTTGAAACAAGAATTTTCCCCCGGCCCTCCACCGGGGGAAGGAGTGGCCCTGCTACCAGCTCCTGAGAAGAACTGAGCCCTAACCCCAAGCTGCCCGTCTCAGAAGTGCTGCTTAGCATGGCGTTTAGCCGGCTAAGGGGCGGAGACAGGCGGTGCCACCCTCCTGCGACCTCCTCGTACTCCTCGAGGGGAGGAATCGCAGAGGGGCGGTGTCGGCGGGAAGCTGGCTAAGGAGACCGGACTGGAGTCACACTGAGAACTTTAATGATGTCTTTCTCATCGTTCTGGACCTTGAATGTGTGAATTGCTTCTGATGGAGGGACAGAAAGCTCTCGCATTTCATTAAAACATATTAATTTGTGTTCTGAAGATGAAGGTCTGATATTAATGTGGAGCGACAGTAATAATGATCATTTCTGGGTGAACTAACCCTTTAACATTGAGATTAATAAATGCTGGAGAAGTATTGTTCATTCTCAGTTCATGTTCACTAATGAAACCTTATTGTAAAGTGTTACCAAGAAAATCTCTATTATTGATTCATTTCTGCAATAAGAGAGAACTGGGAAACTCAAACATAATCTTGTTCAAAAGTTTATATATCAGATTCAGGACTAGATTTATATCTTACACACACGAGGACTTGGTCTTTGTGACGGAAGATTGCAGAGGGACGACTCTGAAGAAAACAAGAGAAGAGAAAAATGAGTAAAAATAAAAATAAATGTATATAAAAATACACAATAGACAAAAAATACAACAGACAATACAAGTACAGATATATAATTATACGAGGGAATGTGAATAAGAGGTTTGATATTCTAAATACATCAGACATAAATAAAGTCCATTAGGAAGAGTACATTACCTTGGAGAAGAGTGTGTGTCGAGTCAAGAGTTGATCTCAGTGTGAGTGTTTGCTGAGTGTATCTGAGAGTTGGTGTGTGTGTCTTATATACACACAGGTAATCAGTGATCTCATGTGAAAAGAAGAAGTAAAAGTGGGCAACTATTTGTCAGCAAAAGTTTTAGCCACTTGTGAAGACCATTCTCACAAGGCGTCACAAACTGAAGCATGGTCAAGCGTCCCCGGCGTCACAATATGACGAATTTGGAACTTTCAATGGGAAACCTGTGGCATCATTTTTTTAATGCTTTATTCAATAACAGAACATACAACAATTAAATACAAAAATAATAGTAATACAAAACAATAATAACAGCAAGAAAACCAATAAAAAAATAAAAAATGTAAAAAGTACATCATATTAACGAAAGTACTATATTAACTTTAATATATAGATACCAATATTAATAATAATACAAGTAAATAAAAGAAAGTAAGCAATACAACACAAATATAAACAACTACATACACAGGGGTATTGAAATCAAATCCATTTCTCTAATCACAAAATAATACAAAGGTCCTTAAAAAGGAAAACATTTCAAGGCTTTACAACAGTCTATAGTCTTTTTTGCCTTGGTGGTCCTCACACCCTCCAATGATTCAAGATACTGACAAAGCTCGGATTTAAATTGTATAAAACTAGGTGCATTTTTTGCCCATCAACATTTATGAATGTGATATTTCCCTAAAATAATAAACAAATTACGAACAAAACAAATTTTCTTTTCTAAAGGCTTATCGTAAAAAAAATATTATATTCTTATCCTCCAGAGTAATGTCAATTCCAGAAATCTCCTTAAAAAAGATCTTAAAGTCACACCAAAACAATTTAGTACAAATACAATAGAAAAAAAGATGACAGATAGTCTCGTCAATTAAATTACAAAAAAGACATTTCAAATCAATATCTTTCTTAAATCTTTTTATGACCTGATTAACTGGATAAATACAATGAATGATTTTAAATGAAACCTCACGAATCTTATTAGTGACACAGTATCTCCTGGAAACCATAAAAACCTCCTCCCACTAAAAGTCCTGGAAGTGTGAATTCCAGAAACTTTTAGCTGGAGGAATTCTAAATGAACAACAAATCTGTCTAGGGAAATTATTGTTGCATTTTTTATCAACTATACTTATACCCTCTAACCTCAAGTTGAAATCAATAGTTATATTCAAATAACCTGTGGCATCATCAACATACACAAATTCTATCAGTAGGAAATGGCGCTGAAGTCTCATTCCAAACACATGTTGGTAAGTAGTCGTAAATACGCTGTCCTAATAATGTTTGATGATATAATGTCTTTTCTGTTTGTCAATATTAATCAGATTAGCTCGTGTTCAGTCACTGCATTATACCTGTCATCTCCACAGAGACTTTGCGTTTCATTGCTTTCTAATTCAAAACAGGGTGATTAAACACCGTCTGTCACGTGACGTGCTATAGGCCTAGACCTTCAGGCAGTTAATCATATTCATATCAGGTTTAAAGTAGTACAATTAGTACAATTAATAAGTGGTATTTGTAGTAGAAGCACCATGCTTTTACCACAGTGACCTTAGTTTTACTGTGATAAGTGTAGTAAAAAGACAGTAATCACAAAACATTATTAGGACAGCGTAGTTACGACTACTTACCAACATCTGGCACACGTGAACTGATGCCAAATATCGCGATGTGTTCGGAATGAGAATTCAGCGCAATTTCCTACTGATAAAATTCGTGTGTGGCCCTGTCCCAAATGGCACACTCCGGACTTGTCGACTTCCTCAGAGTCCACACTTTGGTGACGTCGTGTAGTGCAGACCTATAGGGCGCTTGGCGCGAGTCCACGAGGCGCATTGAGAGGTATTTTTGGGACAGACTCGATTAGGGTTGCCAACTTCAGAAAAGAAAAATGCGGAACAATTGTGGTTCTTTACAGGAAAATAAGGGACACTCAAAATATTTGTACTGTATCACACAGTATATGTCATTTCAGGTTCGTATGTGTTTAACATTTTCTTAGATATATTCTCAGAACCTATTTATGTACAATTTAATTCTAAAATGAATTTTAAGGTCACACAAAAAAGTCACATTACACACAAACCATAGTTGAAAATAATAGCATTTATCTGAAATAGAAAGCTTTTATAACATTATACACTATTTTAAAGAAATTAAATAAAGTATTAGCATACTTTTCCCTCAGGAAGATTTCATGTTTTCTTGCGTGGCTGGGTGTTGGACTCATGAACAATAATCACGTTGTTTGAATTCACCAAAACTGATTTGCCGAAATCAAACCCGGCCGGACAGTGAAAGGGGTTAGCGCGAGTCCGGAATCTCCGGATCGAACGGGAACGACCAGACAGCAGCAGATTCTGTTCGCAAATCAAACAATAATTTGTCCCAAAAGAATAATTCATTCTCAATTTAGAGTTTGTTATTCGTATGGTCTGATGCGTGTGAGTGTGGGCTATAACTGAATGATGTCGTGATCATTCTCAAGTGTCGTGTTGCTGTTGTATCAGTCAGTGGTTAGATCAGCGTAGCAGTCTATTTAATCGGGACAAGGGAGGTCCTGTACGGGACAAATAAATTAGACCCAAAATACGGGCTAATTCGGGACAGTTGGCAAACCTAGACTCGATCGTCACGCCGGAAATAACGGTCTGGTTGTTGTTGGACAGGAGAAATCACATTTTTGCGCTCCGACGTCTAATCTCCATGTCCACTACACAGCCGGCTTTTACAGTTCTTACTGTAATCTTACTGTAATATTCATACTACGTTCCATACTATTACTACCCTAATGTTTGTATAAACTGTAGGTAACAACTGGTAAAATGTACATCTAGGTCATAAAAACCATAATGTTTTCTTCTCAGCCATGTTAACAATTATCCGTGAGCGAAATTGATTGGCAAATCTGATTGGCCTTTCGCAAGGATTCCTGGGTAGCCTACGGACTCGTAGATTCGGCGAGCACGCGCAATTTAAGTCCACAAGACCGAAAGTCCACATGAAGTGCACCATTTTGGACAGGGCCCATGTTGTTGACGCCACAGGTTTCCCACTGAAAGCAATGGAGTATGGAGCGCGCCCCGTGCCAAAATTAAACATCCGAACGACCGACCGACCAATTTAATGTCAATCCGAATGTCTTATACTTCTGAATGGGTGACCCACGTGACGTCTGCATCTTGAAATTAGCAGTTTTTTAACCATGCAAGTATCCAAGCTGATGTGTAAAGTCTATAAATGGACATTAAAAGCAATACATATAGATATTGTACACCTAAAACAACACTAAAACATTTTTTCCTGAATCCTGTGCTTGTGAGGCTAGCCTATGTGTTTTACTTTCAAAGAGCAGACATACTGTAGCCTACATTAATTTGACCAATATAATCATTTTAAATTGTTTTTATTGTTAATTGTATTGCCTAATGTACAATGTTCACACAGTCCATAAAAAAACACTCCAAATTAATAAATGTACTTTTATTTTTTACTTTTTGCAATAATATTTAATTTAAAAAAACAGACCCAGATCCAGGAGGTTTTCATAAATATTAATATTAGATTTATATCTTTGGAAATATATATAATAATTTAATAAAATAATAATAATATCATAATAAAATTAAAAGCAATGGAGTTCCAAATTCGTCATATTGTGACGTCTTGTGAGAATGGGCTTCACAAGTGGCTAAAACTTTTGCTGACAAATAGTTGCCCACTTTTACTTCTTCTTTTCTCATGAGATCACTGACTAAAGAGGAAGTAAAGGTAAGTGGGCAACTCTTTGTCAGCAAAAGTTTTAGCCACTTGTGAAGAAGCGCTCTGGGATTTAAAAAATAATTCTACAAAAAATATTAAAATATTTCACCAGTTAAGCCCAATTAGATATTAATATTATCAACTGTTTTATCAGACTGTTATTAGGCCTAGTTTTAGATTCATATACTTGTGTTATAGGCCTGTAACTGAGAAGGATAAGGGAGTTCAGGGTTTTCCTCTTTCTCATTTTTGAAAACATAAGTCTGAGTGAATCATTTTTACATTCCTTAATTAACCCCGTGTTTCAGCTGGTCGCTCAGAGTTGCAAAAGGTCTCTAGAAATGGGCGTGTAAAGCTGTGGAAAAGTGGGATTGTAGAGGGCGCGAAGAGGGGAGACAACAACCAATAAAACACAGGCCTGCAACACACTCATTATACACACATGCAGAAATCACTCTAATATGATGATTTGATGCTCAAGAAACATTTATGATTATTATCAATGTTGAAAACAATGATACTTTTTGTTTTTCAAGATTCTTTGATGAATAGAAAGTTATGGGAATATACTGGAGTGTGTGTGTGTGTGTGTGTGTGTGTGTGTGTGTGTGTGTGTGTGTGTGTGTGTGTGCTCGCATTGAGTTGTTATGGGAATATACTGGAGAGAGAGTGTGTGTGTGTGTGTGTGTGTGTGTGTGTGTGTGTGTGTGTGTGTGTGTGTGTGTGTGTGTGTGTGTGTGTGTGTGAAAGTGAAAGTGAAAGTTCACTTTGAAATGAAATTTTGGTATGTTTTAGCTTACCTCAAGGGCATCCAAGATGTAGGTGTCTTTGTTTCCGCAGTAGTTTCAATTTTGATATTTTTAGGTCAAACCGTTCTTGTCTGTCAGTCGTATAATGCAGGTCTATGGTCACTGTCTCAAAGAGCATGCACAGAGTCCAAATTAAACAATTCCCCATCATAAGTACACATTGATGGCCTAAGACACGAAACGAGCGGTTTGTGTGAGAAAACGAACAGTATTTATATCGTTTTTACCTCTTGTACACAGCCACGTCCAAGTGATCTGAGGGCGCGCGCGCTTCCTAGTGTGTGACGTGTGTGCGCGTTCTGGCTTAGTCTGAATTGTGAAGATCTAAACATATTTAGACGTACAGGAAATCGCAATGGAAGACGATTGTCACAGTGAAAGGTAACACTTCCGAAATATCTGTGTAAACCATAGGTATACTGTATATCTATGTGTGTAAACAATGAGTGACGTCAAGTGACGTCAACAAGAGAAATCTGAATCATTCCCTTCCGAAACTTGCAGAGACGGAGAGTGTGAGTAGGAGCTGTCAATGAGCTAGGAGTAGGAGCAACTTTATGATCCTCTATGGCAGGGATTCCCAAAGTGTGGTACGCGCACCCCCAGGGCGAGAGGAAAAATGTAATGGCGGTCTGTTTTTTTAAATGGGGTTTTTCCATAGAATAAAAAAATCATGAACAGTAAACATTTCCTTTGTAAATTCCTTTTCCTTTTATTTTAAATAAAAAAACTATAATTTATTAGTAAAACAAATACATATGAAATGCACAACGACACACCTAAGCTGTGTCCCAATGTGAAGACTGCATCCTTCGAAGGCTGCGGACTTCAAACGATGCAGCCTATGCGTCCTCCGAACGACGCACCGTGTAGCCTTCGTAGGATTTCCTAATTGCGCAGCCAGGTGTTCCCGATTACCGCTCCAGGCGCCAAGCAACGGTCCGAGAGTAGGCTATGTTGCTATCCTGATAATTCATTTGATATAATTGAGTAAACAGCTGTGGAGCCAGAATTGACTATTGTCATTTTTATGTTTTATATTTTACTGGAGGACATGGTAAGGATGTTTCAGGTCATGTAGGCTATTTGATTCAAATGTTCATTTATATCTTACCTTGATGCGATTTTGTAGGCTAGTGTATTATTTTTATTATGCACATAAATGGACCTTGGTAAATATATTTACACAGGTTTTCAACCGTATTTGAATATAAAACCCAGTTGAATATAAAAAGTCCAGTGCGAATGTTACTCCTGCTCGTCATCGGCAGCTGTCAGTCACTGTTGCTAGGCGACAAGAACAGTCCTCCGTAGGCTAGACCGGTCCGAGCGCTTCAGGTGCGCCCTTTGAAATGGGACGGAGCTGTAGTTAGCAACAATTTGTTAATATTGTGACAATAGGCCTACATTTTGTTACTTTAATTTTCAAAATAACCAGTGGTGGTATGTAAGGAACTACATACTTCGTTAATACTCGAAGTAATTTTCCCACACAGGAGAGCAACACTACAAAATTATCTTATTTTACAATATGATGCATTGTTTTACATTAAACTACACAAAAGTATATCGTTTAAAAATGTATCAACCTTGCAAATATTCAGATGTAAAATGCAACATATGCAGTAATATAAAAGCAGAACCATCATAAAAACCCTGACAAGTTTTTTTTTCCTGAAGAATTCCTTTGCTTTTACTCTTGATACCTTAAGTACATTAGAGTATGCAAGATAATTTTGCTTAACTAAGGTTTGAAATATATGACTAGTAGTTTTTCCCCAATGCGGTATTAGTGGTTATTAAAAGTACTTTAGTGTAATAAAGTATCTCAATATTTATTCCATGAGTCAGCCCTGCAAACCTGTTGGTAGACAACTTAGTGGATAGTGGAAATATGCAGTCAAACACTCTGGAGAGCATCCCAGATGATGTCCCACCAGCAGGAGGCCTTACCAGGGTCTCTATAGTGGAGCCCATCCCGGTCCAGCAGCACACCAGGGTCTCCCACTCAGCTGAATAAAAGTCTACATCATTTTTTCTTATTTTATGTACTGTAAATTTAAATGTTTATGTTGATTTTGATATGTTTAACGTATGTTGTAAATAGTTGGGGGGGAAAACGTTATAGAAGAATTTGTTTCATGTAGAAATTATGACTGTCATTACAGAGATAATCAATGTCCAGAGCAATGAATTCTCTTTTATTTACACATTTAAAGTTGCATACATTTTTTTTTCCTTTTAAAAAATATAAGTGAAAAAAAGTTAAACAAAAATGAATATATACACATATTTCTCAATCATTCTTTCAAGAAGAGAAAACAGCCTGTCCTGTGCTCTCCTCGCCTCTGCAGTCCCATGTCTTCTCTAATCAAGTACAAAAACTCGTCCTCTCTGTCTCGCCTTCTTCGTGGTGCTGGTGCTGATGCTGCGGATGCTGCGGGTGCTGCTGCTGCTGCCCCTGGCTCCTCCTCTTCTTGTCACACACTGCTGAACTCGGCCCTGGTCTGTCCTCAGGGTTTGAGGCAATGAGGGTGCAATGCCTCTGTCCCAACATCTCATCCGGACAAACCAGGGCCAAGTTTCAGCAGTGGGTTTCCCACTCACACCCTCACATGTCCCAGGACACGTGCAATCCTAAGGCAGAGCAAATTAACCATGGCTTGTTAACAACAACAGCACAATACATTTCAGCAAAGATGTGATATCAACTTTCTTACTTTGTATTTTTAAAATCATATTCATATTCAGAAATCATATTCATGAACACTCAAATTTGGTTAAAACCTTTGTAGACATAGCTTGCATGACAGCACTACAAAAACACATAAAAGTGAAACCCCATTGCCTTATCTACTGCTTTTCTTATGTTTGTGGGCTTTATAGGGTGAGTGATATTTCTTATTTACATAAGTTAGACAGACTAGTGCAAATATTACAATAAAATTTAATTTAATTTATTTAGTTTAATTATTTTTTTAATTGCAATTTAATATATTGAGCTATCTGCTCCTTGCTCCCTGAAACAATTATTAAACTAATATTAGCACAAGTTTTGCCTCAGACCACCTGACAAATGAAGCCACGCAATGGTGACGAAGGAGTTAAGATTAAGTTTATAAGAAAGAAAAACTTGTGGCTTTTAACTCTGGTTTCGCTAGCTATTTGAGTAAATGAAAACATAATACTTACATTTAAATGTGAATTTGCCGTCCACCACTCTCGGCCGTCATTTTTTTTATTTTTTTTTATAAAAATGCTGTCGTCACCGCCGCGCGATGACTTATGGGGTAGGATAGTCCGCTAAGTGTCCATTTATGTATCCTTCCTTTCACGGGGAAACGAGTGCATTTGGCGTCGCTTTAGCCTTCGTCGCGCCGCGATGACGCAATTGGCCTTCGAATACGGCCTTCGGAGGATGCAGAATTGAATTGGGACATTCTTCGTCGCTCCGCTGTGACGCAATCGGTCTTCAAATACGGCCTTCGGAGGATGCAGACTTCACATTGGGACACAGCTCTAAAGTCGCTCACGCACATACAAGCAAACTCTACACACACGAGACGCGCGGAACTCTCCGCGCACATACTCATATGAGACGCGCGCGCGCACACACAAACTCTCCACGCACATACTTGTATGAAACGCGAGCACACACACACAAACTCGCGCACATACTCAATGTGACCCGAGCGCACACACACAAACTCTCCGCGCACATACTCATATGAGACGCGAGCACACACACACACAATACCATAAAGATGTGGAAAAGTCGATCAAAAGTATGGCTACATTTCTCCAGGCTCGATGCCAACAGCGCGCGATGCAGTATTTGCGGTAAAATAATTGCTGCAAAGACCGGTACCACGACAAATATGATGAAGCCCTTGACAGTGCACGGAGTAAACATAAGAGCAGAAAGTTGCTCCGTCTTCGACTGGTAAATGAAGAGATACCTTGTTGATCAGTCTGATAGTGTTTATATTGCAATAATGACCTACTGAATGTACACTGCCGTTCAAAAATGTGTTGGTTAGTCAGAATTGTTTTTCAGTAAGGATGCATTAAAGTGATTAAAAGTGACCTTAAAACATGTCACATGTGTAATGTTACAAGATATTTCGTTTTTAAATAAATGCTGTTCTTTTGAAAATTTTATACATCAAAGAATCATGAAAAAAATATATAGTTTCCAAAATATTAAGCAGCAAACTGTTTTCATATTTCTGAAGGGTCATGTGACACTGAAGTAATGATTTTGAAAATTCATCTTTGAAATCACATGTATAAATTACATTTTGAAACATATTCAAATAAGATTTTAAATTGTAATTGTTTTTTCCAATTTTTTTAACTAATTATAAAAATAAACTATAGTCCTAAAAAAGCTATTATTACCAGAGCATGTATGATTATCATTTACTCTCCCTCAAGTCGAAACGACTGATGGACCCCATTGATTCCATAGTAGGAAAAAAAATACTATGGAAGTCAATGGGGACCAGCAACTGTTTAATTACCAACCTTCTTTAATATATCTTGTTTTGTGTTTAGCAGAAGAAAGGAAATCATACAGGTTTGGAACAACTTGAGGGAGAGTAAATGACAGAATTTTCATTTTTGGGTGAACTATCCCTTTAACATTGTTGCCCAGCAATATCCTACTATACCAGCTCAGCAAACAGAAGTCTAAAGAGAAATGTCACCTTATTTGAGCGGACTTTGCTTTTCCAGTGCGTGATCGGTACATGATTGAAGCGTTTGGGCCGTGAACGACAGAGCAGAACGCGCAGCGCAAACACGGAGTCGAACATTGAGCAGAGAGCGCAGCCGCCTACACCCAGTGGCGGACTGGGACAATAATTCAGGCCGGGAATTTGACTCCACTGCCAGGCCACCTCTGCTGCCGCAGTCACCACCACCCTATTCATGTAATCTACTGGACTGATAAACTTGTAGGCTAACCCTATTAATGTAACAGGTTATAGCATAATTGCCTAAGTCATTTTTTGTTTCTTCTTGTTTTCCAAAGAAATTGAAATATGACTTAGGCAAGTATGCTATGAGGCTAACGATATCTAAAATAATTTTGTAGACATAGAGATGCACCGATTACAATTTTCTAGGCTGATTCCGGTTTTTCATTGAGTTTGACCTGCTGATTCTGATTTTTTTTTTTTCTAACCACTTTACAGCACACACAAATATTTATTTTGGATATTTTCTTTAACCCTTTCACGCGTAAGTTTAAAATATTCTAACTGACACCCCCAGAGTGAGTTTTTTCAAGGCGAACGTTCCCTTCAATGTTTCCATGGCGACGCGTCACGCGATATTATATTTGAAAAGATTGTTATGGCTGCTTCCACAGACATCAGTGTGTATTTTACAAACTCCAAATGTATTGTTTTACTCGTGCTTATGTGTATTTAAATATCTGAAACCTAAAATAAACATTATGAGGTTGAAAACACTGCTTAGTTGTGATATATGACAGCGCTGTATGCGTCCGACTCTGGCTCAGCGCCAGCCAACGCGCGAAAGCAGTTTGAATCTGGCAGCTATGCGACGTCTCAAATCGGTAAAATTAAATATGTAAAATTATAGACGTAATGAGTGGCACATAACGTGAAGTACCATGGCATTTTATTTTGTTTGAAATTTAACTTGTCCAGTGGGACAACTAATTTTCTTTTCCACTTGTCCTACAA
Source organism: Leucaspius delineatus (assembly GCA_023718395.1). Lineage (NCBI taxonomy): Eukaryota > Metazoa > Chordata > Actinopteri > Cypriniformes > Leuciscidae > Leucaspius > Leucaspius delineatus. The sequence continues at coordinate 52,017,775 of CM043361.1, forward strand.
AAAAAAAATCCACTTGTCCCGGACAAGCAGACAAGCCTTAATGTCGAGCCCTGCACTAACACTATTCTGTCTACTTTTTATTCATTTTTATTTATTATATAAAAAATATGCTACATGTAGACGAAACGAGACTTGACACAGCACAGCAGCACTTACATATTGTTGCTCGTTTGTTGGTTTAATTTTATCTATTGTGATTATCTAAGTGATTTGGATGAAAGCGTTCGTCTGCCAAATTATTATAAATATAATGTAAATGTAATCTTGACCGACCTGTTCCCTTACTGGCGAACATAGCTGGGATTTTGCAGCAGCTTGCTGCGTCTGTGGCCAGGGCTTTTTTCCTTTTTATACGCTCCCTCTCTGCTCCTCCTTTGCGTTTACGCTGCATTTTTTGAACGATTTAGTCAGATATACCCTGTCTCTGGATATAGCAGCCAGATATTTGGCAGTGCGTCGCTGACGTTGGGTGGGAGTGTCATTTTCAATCCGCCATTGCCTGATTCCTCGATTGAGAGATCCGTAAATTAATTTGTAGTTGCACACCAGCCTATCACATGCCAGGCTGATCGTCTGCACAGCGGCAGCCGGCAGGCCAGAACGACCGTCAGGCCACCGGGAAATGTCCCGGTGCTCCCGATGGCCAGTCCGCCCCTGCCTACACCTATGGCCGACACACACACACACACACACACACACACAGACACACGGAACGGAGAGTGCGGCGGCGAACACGGAGCGGAAAAGACCCGCTCATGAAAGCTGCGCGAGAATGAAACCCGATGCACATATTTTCGGCTTTTCAATAGCAGCCGCAACAGGAAATCATTAAAACGAGGCAAAAAAAAAAAAAAGTGCTGCGTTAAATGCGTTTTTTTTTAACGCGTTAATCTGTGCGATTAATTTGAAATGTTTAACGCGTAAAAAAAAAATACCGCACAGATTAACGCGTTAATTCCCCCAGCCCTAATATATATATATATATATATATATATATATATATATATATATATATATATATATATATATATATATATATATATATATATATTGTTCAAAATATTGTTGTTTATTTTATGTTTGAGCCTATGCTCTTTGTTACTTAATTATGTTGTGGATCGTGTGAAGGCTAATTTTATTGTCGCACTTGAAAAGTATCAGATTGATCCTCGTTTTTATTTATTTTATCTATTTCGGAGCCTATTCTCTTTAATGTTGTGGATCGTTTGTAACTTCATTGCAATTTAATTCAATGTACTGTCGTTCTAATTTCCATAACCGTTGTGTTATGATGATGATGCTAGCTCCACGGTCATTTACGGTCATTTAATATTGCTGCAATGTTTCTTTTACGCGGCTGAAAATAACCGTGCTTTCTGTTACTGAGCCTGTGTCTGTCACTCGTCCTCTTAAAAGTGGAAGCTTGTGCGTAGCTTTGTTGCATTATATTGAAAATTTGTTGATGTTGTTATTGTCATGCGTGTTCTGGTTATTTGCGCATGATTAAACATGAGTCTTTATATGGCGATAAAACAAAGCTTTGTTGCGTTATTTTTTTTAAGTGGGGATTGGGGGTGCCAAAGTGGGGATTGGGACATAGAAGGGGGTGCGCAGGAAAAAAAGTTTGGGAACCGCTTATGGGCTTCTCCCTTGACTTTATCGGACTTTATGCCTCCACGTCCCTCCGATTGACTGCGAGCTTCTCCTCCTGTCTATATGGTAATTTCCAGAGAGTCGCGTGGTTATGACGCAATCGTTTTTACAAAAACTGCTTCGACGGGGCCATAACGTAAGATACAAGGTAATGGAGCCTTTTATACATTGTCTGTTTTTTTAGAAATAAACAATGGACAAATAGAGTCTTTAAACGCCTCAGATGTAAAGTTATTCGCTGTCAAAGTGACGCCAAAATGAATGGGAGTCAATGGAATGCTAACAGCAGGTGATGGCTTGATAGCCAATGGCGGCCTCCGGAGGTGGAACGGAAATCGAGAGCTCGATTACCCCCCTGGATCACACCAGGAAGCGCGCGCGCCCTCAGATCACTTGGACGTGGCTGTGTACACGAGGTAAAAACGATATAAACACTGTTCGTTTTCTCACACAAACCGCTCGTTTCGTGTCTTAGGCCATCAGTGTGTACTTACGATGGGGAATTGTTTAATTTGGACTCTGTGCATGCTCTTTGAGACAGTGACCACAGACCTGCATTATATGACTGACAGACAAGAACGGTTTGACCTAAAAATATCAAAACTGAAACTACTGCGGAAACAAAGACACCTACATCTTGGATGCCCTTGAGGTAAGCTGAAACATACCACAATTTTATTTCAAAGTGAACTATCCCTTAAAGCACGAGTGTTATTGTGTCCATTAAGGATGTGTGTAGATTCACACCATGACTCTCTCTCTATATATATAGGCCTACTGTATATTTTGATGCTTCAACTTAAACTTATTTCTGTTTATTGCCAAGGCAACATCATTTTTCATCTAATATTTATATCGTTTTTTAATATCTTTAGTTAACAATAATTACCCTGGAAGTGATATGATTCACTTCTTATTAAATATTGTTATTATTTAAAACGTAGTTATCCTGTGTCACGCAAGAACAAACTGTGTGTGTGTGTGTGTGTGTGTGTGTGTGTGTGAGTGTGAGAGAGAGAGAGAGAGAGTGTGTGAGTGTGTAGGTGTTTTTCGAGAGTGTGTGATTTCACACTGTTAGAGCTGTTGTGTGACCGTGGGAACTTCTCTAATTTTTTTGCACATTTTCTCAATCCCAGCGAACAGGGAACGATCTCTCAAAGTAATGAACAAACGTTCTTCCAGTAACATCAGTAGAACGTTCGTTCTCAGTAATCTTCTTATTAATAATCTCAAAACTTTAGCACAAAAACTAATAATCATGGGACGTCTTATTTCTGAAACTTTTCAGTTGGATGTTCGTCTAACGTTTTTTAAATGTTTCTTGTTTCAGAACGTTCAGATTCAAAAGTAACGTTCCATAATGTGTGAAGAATGATACAATGTTACTGTTCACATCTATCGGGCGTTTAGATGAAGCTGTGTAAGTGTGTGTGTGTGTGTGTGTGTGTGTGTGTGTGTGTGTGTGTGTGTGTGTAAGTGTGTGTTACACCAGCAGAGGGAGCCAGAGCATGTGTTCTCTGTTCAGCACTTCTGAGATCATGTTCCCAGTCACCAAACACTTCACACACACACACACACACACACACACACACACTATAGTATCGGGAGTCACTGGGTCCATCAACGGTTTGGTTTCTCCTGTTCTCTAAAATATCTTGTTCTGTGTTCAGCAGAAGAGAGAAACTCATACAGGTCTGGAACAACATGAGGATGAGTAAATGATGACAGAACTTTCATTTCTGGCCAAACTGTCCCTTTAAAGAGTGAAGTTTTGTGTGGATGAGCTGTGAGTGTGTGTGGATGAGCTGTGAGTGTGTGTGAATGAGCTGTGAGTGTGTGTGGATGAGCTGTGAGTGTGTGTGGATGAGCTGTGAGTGTGTGTGAATGAGCTGTGAGTGTGTGTGAATGAGCTGTGAGTGTGTGTGAATGAGCTGTGAGTGTGTGTGGATGAGCTGTAAGTGTGTGTGGATGAGCTGTAAGTGTGTGTGGATGAGCTGTGAGTGTGTGTGGATGAGCTGTGAGTGTGTGTGAATGAGCTGTGAGTGTGTGTGAATGAGCTGTGAGTGTGTGTGGATGAGCTGTAAGTGTGTGTGGATGAGCTGTAAGTGTGTGTGGATGAGCTGTAAGTGTGTGTGGATGAGCTGTGAATGAGCTGTGAGTGTGTGTGTGTGTGTGTGAATGAGCTGTGAGTGTGTGTGTGTGAATGAGCTGTGAGTGTGTGTGGATGAGCTGTAAGTGTGTGTGGATGAGCTGTGTGTGTGTGTGGATGAGCTGTATGTGTGTGTGGATGAGCTGTAAGTGTGTGTGGATGAGCTGTGTGTGTGTGGATGAGCTGTGTGTGTGTGTGGATGAGCTGTGAGTGTGTGTGGATGAGCTGTGTGTGTGTGTGGATGAGCTGTGAGTGTGTGTGGATGAGCTGTAAGTGTGTGTGTGGACAGCAGAGGGCGCAGTTTAAGGCCCGCTATATTGGTCCAATCTCGGTTCGCCAATACACGGGGAAGGTTATCACGTGTTCTGTCCTCACTCATGCAAAGTATTGGTTGGTTAAATGCAATACATTAATCATGTATTCTCTCGTAATTTCATCTGACTCCATAAATGAAAGGTTTTAATAATATCATGCCTCACTAAAAGTGAGCGAATGTTTGACTATTCCTTTTAACCATTAAATGAACAATGTCAAAATCAGTTAGAATAGGGGTGTCAAACTCAGTTCCTGGAGGGCCACAACCCTGCAGAGTTTAGCTTCAACCCTAATTAAACACACCTGATCCAGCTAATCAAGGTCTTTAGGATTATAAGAAACGGGGCGTGGCCAAGATGGCGAACGAGACACACGTATTTTCTGTGCTTACAAAGTAACTTTCTTTTTAGGCCATACGACCAACGATAACGTTCATAGTTTTAATGGTGAGCAGTCTTAATTTGTGAGACATAGCGAGGAAACAGTCTTATGCTTCGAGTTTTCTTCAAATTCTTTTGTATTTGATGCATTCGTTTACGCAATGGTGGAGAAAAGACCTGCAAAGAGCAAAGATAAAACGGCGTCTGGGCGCTCAAAGGATTCTCCTGATCAGACGAACATGCACTCATATGTACGGAAAGGTGACGATTGTCTCATACCCCTGCCCGAATCTGAGCCTTGTACTCCACTTCTAAGAGAAGTCGGCCTGAACCCACACTCGGGGAGGTACAAGATAATATCGTCAAGATATTAGTGCAGAAGATGAGTCAGAATACAGCTGTTCTCAATCAAGAAATACAGCAAAACCGAGAGTGTGTTAATTCTTTGAAGGAGGCTACAGAATTTCTTTTTCAAGAATTGAAGGATGTAAAGGCAGTCATCTCCAATCCTATGAAAACGATGGGTGAAGATCATCAGAAACGGATAACTGATCTGGAGGACAAGCTCAACGATACGGAGAGGTACCAAAGACGATGGAACTTGAGGCTGTATGGACTGGCTGAACAGGAAGGCGAGGATGTTAAAACCCGGGTGGTTGAAATCTGCCGCTCTGTCATCCCAGAAAATAAGGACGCCTGTCAACAGCACATTGATGTCAGCCACAGGGTCGGCAGAAAGAGTGTGGAGAAGATTCGACCAGTTATCATCAGGTTTGTAGCCAGGTCAACAAGAGATCTCATTTGGAAGAACGCCAGGGGATCGGAATATTTGAAATCGAGGAAATTGCGTTTTGGGGAAGACCTGGCGACAAAAGATAAGGAGGCTCGTAATAAACTGTGGCCGCAAATCGATGCGGCGCGCGGCGCAAAGAGGGGAAAAGAGCTTTTTATGTGGGAGCTAAAGCAATAATCGATGGAAAAGAAGTTCGAGTGTAATGTGAGCAATAGCTGCTCACTACGCTGTACGTGATTGTTAATCACCATCTCTGTTTGAGATATTCATATTTAAGCTCTTTTTTGTTTTGTTTATGAGAGCGTTGGAAGGTGAATGACATTTATTATGTTTCAAATTTCTTTGATAGATTTTTTTAAAGGTTCACACGGGACTATTGATTGATTTTATTTTTTTAGTTACGTTGTTCTACGGCGTTTGATGTTTTTTTCACTGCTCGCTTTTCGGTGCAATGTCATTATGTTTATATTCGTTTAATGTGAGGGGTATTCGTGACATGTTGAAAAGAAAAGCTATTTTTCTATACCTTAAAAGATTCAAGGCTGATTTTTACTTTTTGCAAGAGACTCACGCCTTAGGATCTGTCTACAATTTTTGGAGGAATCAATGGGGAGATGATCTTTGGCTGTCCTATGGAAGCAGTAACTCTGCAGGTGTTGTGATTTTAAGGGGAACGTTTAAAGGAAAAATACTGAAAAGTAATGTACGGTCATCTGGAAGATGGATAATATTGATAGTTGGGATAGATGATAATATTGTTATTTTAGGAAACATTTATGGTTAAAGCTGAGAATCAGACTTTGTTGCATAGTTTTGAAGAGGAGATTTCAGGGATGTTGTTAACATTTTCTAATGCTACTTTGGTTTTGGGTGGAGACTGGAACACCATCAGTGATCCCTTGTTGGACTGTCTGCCTCCACGACAGGTTAGACAGTATTCTTTTTCTTATATTAGTGACTTGTGTTTGCATCTTAATTGTCTTGATGAATGGAGAGATAGGAATCCTGGTAAAGCTGAGTTTACATGGAGTAATAAGGATGGCTCCAGACAGTCCATAATTGACTTTTGGCTACTATCTAAAGAATTAGCACAAAAAGTTAAGGAAATTGATATAATACCTTCCATTCTTACTGACCATAAAATGATCCATGTTATGTTTGGTTTTGATACTTTGGTTGAAACAAGGTCTGGGTTTAATTATTGGAAGTTAAATAACTCTCTCCTTGGAAATTAACAATTTCAAAAAGTTGTTAAAAATATTATAAAGGAGTCTTATAGCAAGGCAAATGCTTCTAAAGTGTATGGGAAACATTGGGAATTTATGAAGTATTCAATAAGAAAGTTTGCTATCAGGTTTGGAAAAGAATTGGCCAAGGCCAAAAGGGTTAAGGAGGATTCCATCATTAAACATATTATTCTTATATATGAAAAACATAGTTTATCTCAAATAGATAAAGACATGTTAGTTAAATTACAATTAGAATTGGATCAAATATTTGAGAATAAGGCAAAAGGAGCATTTGTGAGGACAAGGCGTAAATGGTTGGAAGAGGGAGAAGAAAAGAGAAATACTGAATTGTCCTCTCTTAAAAGACTTATGATTGATGCTAAAATTTCAACGGACTTAAATGAGATCTCTCAGTTTGTAACAAATTTTTATAAAAAATTATACACAAAAGCTGAAGGTATTGTAGGTGCAGGGACGTTTTTGGAAAATATTCAAATTAATTCTAAAGTTATAGATGAAGATTCAAAACATTTTTGTGATAAGGGAATAACATTGGATGAAATTCATAAAAATATTGCCAAATTGAAGAATAATAAATCACCGGGTAATGACGGTTTAACCGCCGAATTTTATAAAACCTTTCAGGAAGATCTCTCTGTGTTCCTTTTACATGTTTTTCAGGAGATATTGGAATTTGAGAAAATGCTGCCTACAATGAATCAGAGTTTAATAACCCTTATTCCAAAGTCGGGTAAAGATCCACTTAGTATTGAAAATTGGAGGCCCATATCTTTAATTAATAATGATGCTAAACTGTTATCGACTATATTTGCAGAGAGGCTAGAGATAAAAGAGGCAGATATATTGGAAATAATATTCATCTAGTTTTGGACCTAATTGATTATAATTTCTTAATTCAGGATGAAAGTTATATATTATTAATTGATTATTATAAAGCCTTCGATTCTGTAGACCATGCATTCTTGATGGATACTCTTGGGTTTTTTGGCTTTGGTAATAATTTTATTAGAGCAATTCGTACAATGTATAGCGATTGCAATACTTCTATTAAATTGCCTTTTGGAACAACTCCCAGATTTAACATTTCTAGAGGTGTAAAACAAGGGGACCCTATAGCTCCTTTCTTATTTTTATTAGTTATGCAAGTGTTGTGCCTCCATGTTAAAAATAACCCATTTCAAGGTATTTGTTTATTTGACAAAGAAATAAAATGTTCACAGCTTGCAGATGATACAACTATATTTTTGAGAAGTGACAAAGAAATAGATGCAGCACTTAGGTGTTTAGGCTTAATTATAAATATTAATAAATGTGAATTGTTCCCTTTGAAAGACATACCTGATGGTGTGGTGGAATTGTGTGGAATACCAGTTAAAAACCAAGTCTCTTATTTGGGGATCAAAATATGTAAAAATCAAAAGGAAAGAATTGACAAATTATCCTCATTAATTGATAAAGTGCAAAAGAAATTTAATGTGTGGTTACTTAGAGATTTATCTTTGACTGGGAGAATATTGCTATCAAAGGCTGAAGGGTTGTCTAGATTATCTTATACAGCAATGGTTTTAGATGCTCCAAAGTCAATTATTAGGCAAGTTAATAAGAAAATGTACAATTTTATTTGGAAGAATAGGCCACATTACTTAAATAGAGGTATATTAGGCAATTTATTTCATCAAGGTGGTTTAAATGCCATTGACTTTGAAGTTTCTAATACTGTCTTTAAAATTAAATGGATTCAGAATTGTATTAAATCTAATAACAAATTGTGGTACTATATCCCAAATTTAGTTTTTAACCAAATTGGTGGTATTAAGTTTCTCCTCAATTGCAACTTTGATATTAATAAAGTCCCTATTAAGCTATCTAACTTTCATAGGCAAGCTCTGTTATCCTGGATGCTGGCGTACAAACACAATTTCTCTCCCCATAGATGTTTGATATGGAAGAATAAAGATATTAAATTTAAGAATAAAACACTTTTTTTGGAATATTGGTTTAGAAACAATATTTTATTGGTGACACAGTTACTTCGCCATGATGGTCACTTGCTTTCATATGGAGAATTTCTGGATAAATTCAAACTTCCGATATCTGCAAAGGATTATGCAGTTGTTTTTGATGCAATACCTTCTGGTCTCCTTCAGTTGTTGCGCTCGGCTAATGCTGTTGATTTGAATATAACTATTGATTTCAACTTGAGGTTAGAGGGTATAAGTATAGTTGATAAAAAATGCAACAATAATTTCCTTAGACAGATTTGTTGTTCATTTAGAATTCCTCCAGCTAAAAGTTTCTGGAATTCACACTTCCAGGACTTTTAGTGGGAGGAGGTTTTTATGGTTTCCAGGAGATACTGTGTCACTAATAAGATTCGTGAGGTTTCATTTAAAATCATTCATTGTATTTATCCAGTTAATCAGGTCATTAAAAGATTTAAGAAAGATATTGATTTGAAATGTCTTTTTTGTAATTTAATTGACGAGACTATCTGTCATCTTTTTTTTTGATTGTATTTGTACTAAATTGTTTTGGTGTGACTTTAAGATCTTTTTAAAGGAGAGTTCTGGAATTGACATTACTCTGGAGGATAAGAATATAATATTTTTTTACGATAAGCCTTTAGAAAAGAAAATTTGTTTTGTTCTTAATTTGTTTATTATTTTAGGGAAATATCACATTCATAAATGTTGATGGGCAAAAAATGCACCTAGTTTTATACAATTTAAATCCGAGCTTTGTCAGTATCTTGAATCATTGGAGGGTGTGAGGAACACCAAGGCAAAAAAGACTATAGACTGTTGTAAAGCCTTGAAATGTTTTCCTTTTTAAGGACCTGTGTATTATTTTGTGATTAGAGAAATGGATTTGATGTCAATACCCCTGTGTATATAGAGAGAGAGATTTGATTTTTACAATCAATTTATTAAAATATTTGTTAACATTTATACAAATTCACACACATAAAAAAATATATATATTTTTTTTTTTAAATAAAATAATAATAATAATAATAAAAATTACTTTAAACCTCTTACAAAAACAATTTCTTCATCATCAACTGAACACAGAGCATTATTGCAACACCACTGCATTTCGAAAGCTTTTTTCATGTTCATCAATTTATGAAAATTAAAATCAATAAGAATTCTTGATTTTACCATATTACGAAAAACTAATACAACATCTTGTCCTGGCTTATCTTCTATCTTATTTCTCCTAGTGATATAAACAGCATATTTTGCTTGTCCAACAATAAAATTAATGACATGACATTTGTACTTTTGTTTTGAACTGTAAAAGAAACCCAAAATATAGTCTTGCTTTGAAAAACAAATATTAAAAGAATCTAAAAAAACACTTAATAAATCAAAAAGTGGGTTAAGTCGATTACATTCCATAAAACAATGAAAAATGGTTTCTCGTTCTAGACAAAAAGGACATTTATCACTTACAGTGGGGTTTAAAATAGACACAAGGGCATTTACAGCAATAGCTCCATGTAAAATCCTCCATTGCAAATCACCAAGTTTTTTTTTTAATGGTGGTTTGTAAAGTGCTCGCCAAACAGGTTTAGTTTCAGAGTTGATTCCTAATTTCTCTCTCCATACTGTATCTGTTTTAATACTTAAATTATGCTGATTAATAGCTTTCACAATACATTTATATAACATTTTCCCTTCAACTGTACAAAAATCAATATACTCATTAATTCCACTTTTTAACAAGGGGCTATTAAGACAAGACTCCTCTATTACAGGGCAAATTTCAAGATCTGGAAAAAGATCATTACTATCAGGGATTAAAGTCCCTGCACCAAACTCTTCTAAAAGTAACTTCTCTTCAACAGTTAACATTTTAGTTAGTTTGTCAAGAAACTTCTTTGCAAAACGTATTGATCTAACTCCTAGAAGGATAGCAACTTTTTCAGCTCTCAATAAATTATATCCTGATTCATTAATAATGTTTTTTAGCTTAAAAAGCTTTTTTATTACATAGTATATCAGTTAGACCAGGAACATCTTCTCCTGAAGCATCAAATCTAGCTCCAAATACAACTGGTTCTTCCAGCAGCCAAAAAAGAGAAGTTGCTGGTTCCATCCACCGCTGTTTAAAGAGACCCTACACTTTAAACAAGTTTTGATAAAAAAGGGGAATTCCAGTAAAATTCAGTCTTTTATGATCCATTAAACATAAAGTTAAATCCACTTCCATATTGTCCACTCTTCTCAAGATGCTTAAAGCCAATGGTCTCCACACAAGAGAATAAGGTCCCATTAAAAGTTTCTGTACATGTTGTAGACGGAAGGTGGCTCTTCTGCTTGCGAGATTAACCAGACCTTGACCTCCTTCCTCTTTGGGCAAAAACAGAATGCTTTGAGGAGTCCAATGATACTTGTCCCAGAAAAAGTTCACCAGTTCTCTTTGAATATTCACAAGAAGTCCATTTGGAGGGTCCACACAAGCAAGTTTATGCCATAATGAAGATGCCACAAGATTATTAATTATAAGAATACGTCCTCTATAAGATATCTGAGGGAGCAACCATTTCCATTTTTTCAGTCGACCTTTTATTTTCTCAAATAAACCTTCCCAATTTTTCCTAATGAAATTTTCATCCCCTAGATAGACCCCAAGGTATTTTAAACCTCCTCTTTTCCAAATCAATCCTCCAGGTAAAGCAGGAAGATCTCCACTCCAATTTCCCACTAGTAGAGCTTCACTTTTCCTCCAATTGACTTTGGCAGAGGAAGCACATTTAAAATCATTAACTATTTTTTCTAACTTAATAACATCCTCTTTTCCATTTACAAAAACAATAACATCATCAGCACAGGCGGAAAGATGTAAAGAATTATTACAACCAGGGAAATTTAGACCTGTTAAATGAGCTCGTAACTTTCGATAATAAGTAAAGGTTCGATGGCAAGGGAATACAACATACCAGACATAGCACATCTCCCCTCTCAACTCTAAACGGAGCACACAAACCACCATTAATCTTAAGGACACTCTCAATGTTACAATACACAGCCTTAATCATAGATATAAAAGAATGGCTAAAACCAAAAGCCTCCAAAGTGTTCCATAAAAACAAATGTTCAACTCTGTCAAAGGCTTTCTCCTGATAAAGAGAAATTAGACCGGAGTTAATTCCCAGGAGTTTAGAAGCATCCAAAACATCTCTAATTAAAGCAACATTATCAAAAATAGACCTGTTGGGAATACAATAAGACTGGTCTAAATGTATCAATTTACTTAAAACTTTACTAAGTCTTGTAGCCAAACTTTTAGATAATTTTGTATTCTGAACATAAGAGCGAAACAGGGCGCCAGTTTCCGATGCACTGAAGATCACCTTTTTTAGGTAACAGTGTGATGACTGCTCTTCTGCAGCTTTGAGGCAATAGCCCTCTTTCCAGACTGTCATTAAGAACTGTCAGCAGATCTTCTCCTATGACGGGCCATAGAGCCTTGTAGAACTCAACAGGTAGCCCGTCAATCCCTGGAGATTTACCATTTTCCATGCTCATCATGGCAGCATAAAGCTCTTGTACTGACAAAGTCTATCGTAGTTCATTGTTGGACTCTTCGTCCACCTTTGGCAGTCCTTCAAGGAAACTGTCAGCATCTGCACCCCATTCCCTCAGTTCAGATTTATAAAGGTCTGAAAAAACTCTACAGCACAGCTACGAATGTCAGCAGGCTCCGTTAGTTCTTGTCCTGTAGCTGAGCGTAAAGTATGCATCATTTTACTTTGACCTTTTTTCATTTCCAAATTAAAAAAGAATTTTGAGGGAACGTCCATTTGTGTCACAGTTTGAAACCGTGAACGGACTAAAGCTCCCTGTGCCTTAACTCCCAACAGGTCTACCAGAATTGCTTTTTTTTCCTTTAAACCATCAATGTGTTTTCTATTTTTCTTAGATGCTAATAAATCCTGCAAAACAATAATTTCTGTTTCCAAAGTCTTCATTGATTGGGCTATGTCTCGAGTAACATTCACAGTGTACTTCTGACAGAAATCCCTAATAAGAACTTTTCCGCAGTCCCACCATTGCAGTAAAGAAGCATAAAAATGTTTTTGCTGCGTGAAAGTTTCCCAAAAAAAATTAAAACTGTCCATAAAATTTTTATCATTTAACAATGAAGTATTAAATACCCAGTATGCACTCTTATACTTCACACACTTCATTGAAACACTGCACAGAACTAAACTGTGATCAGAAAACCCCACTGGAATAATTGTACAAAATTTAAAAAGATTACTTTGATGCTGAACACGATAAATTCTATCAAGTCGTGCCAAGGAGATAGTATGTTCAGTACTATGAGCCCAAGTGTACTGTCTAACATCTTGATTCATATTTCTCCATATGTCACATAAATCATGAGTTTCAATTAATTGTATAAGTGTTTTCTGAGAAGCAGCATGTGGCTCTATATGATTCCTATCTAATTTATCATTAGCAGTACAATTAAAATCTCCACCTAAAAATAACATATCTTCTGGATTTAAATCTTTCAAGACAGCATCCACCTTATCAAAGAAAATAACTCTTTCTAATCCCTTTGTAGGAGCATATAAATTCAAAAGCACCATAGTGACTTTCTCAAATTTCACTTTGACCTTTAAAAAACGACCACTTATTACTTCCTCAACTTCACAAGACAGAGGTAAAAAATGTTTTGAAAACAAAACAGCAACACCTCCACTAATAGAGGATTTATGACTCAGGACAATCTGTCCGTCCCATTCTCTTCTCCAATCGGTCTCATTTTTAAAATCACTGTGTGTCTCTTGTAAAAACAGAATATCTGTTTGGTTTTGCCTAACAAACTCAAATAACATCATTCTTTTAAGACCATCTCTGGCACCATTTAAGTTTAAAGATCCGATTTTAAAATTTGTCATTTTTGTTTTAGAGACCAGAACAAAAAAAATGAGAAGAGCAGCCAAAAAAACTATTTTTGGCAGCCTTTTAGAAGTTGACAGCCTCATCATCTTTAGAATTTTTTTTTTTTTTTTAAGTTTGTTCACAAGTTTTCTGAGAAGGCTCCCTCCTTCATTAAATACCTTACATCATTGATGAATTGTTTACAATCAGGGAAAAAGTTTTCAACTTGCACTCCTTTCAATCCCTTTGTTTCTTGCAGAAATTTACTAATGTCATCAGCTTTATACAAACAAACCAAGTTTTCACTTTGAGACAGATTTGAACCCTGAGACACATTTGAATCAGAGGAATCCCTATCACTGTCTGATCCCACATTCTCATTACCAACCTCATCTTTCTTTACTTGTTTAAAAGCTTTTCCACAGCTTTTTTTCTTTCTTTTAACTGGGATCTTAAAAACAGAAACAGAAGCTTCCTTTTCAAAATCAACATCGTCTTCTACATCAATTTCATCAACCTCTGTTACACAACTGTTTTCAAAATGTTCAGCCTGCTCATCGGACATCGAGGGAACATCACTTTTACTAGGCTCGTTCACAGTCACAAGTGTATCAGGGTTATTCTCGACAGCCACAACTGCGACCAGCTCGGGCTCAATCTCACCGGCTTCGACTACAACCATACCAGCAGTGTCGGTGTCACTCGCGATCTCAACCGGAGGAGCAACAGAAAGCCCCAATCCTGTGCTTGTGCTCGCACCTGTCCTTTTTGTTAGGACAATCACGAACTAGATGTCCGATCCTACCACAACTAAAACATTTGATTGTAGTGTCAGATGTTGCAAACACTGTGTAATCGAACCCATCAATTTTGAACTTATAAACCAGATCGATCTCATCAACTCCATTTTTCAGAACCATGAAAACTTGTCTTCTGAATGAGACTAGATGCTTCACTAAAGGTGACTTGCACCCGAGAGGAATTTTCTTTATAGGGGAAACCAGTTTTCCATATCGAGATAACTCTTGCGCCAGTATTTCATCTTTAATAAACGGAGGTACGTTGGACAATATGATCTTTTTTGACGGGGTACTCAAAGGTAAAACAGTCACGAGTGCACCATTCAACACAACGCCATTTTGAACAACGTCATTTGCCTTTTCAACTGTCTTAAAAAAAATAACAATTGCACTGTTCATTCGCGATGCCGAGACAATTTGATCATGTCCCACAAGCTCTCCCACCGCTAAACAACACTGCTCCACATTAATTCTAGACTCAACCTTCACTCCATGGCGGCGAGTTAAGTCTTTAAAACTCATTGTGTTTAGACTCGTCATGCCTCCCAGCACAACGCTGGTTGCAGACGTAAACACCTTCAAATTTTAATTTGCACGAACAAGTTCAACACATAAAAACAAACATACACAAAAAAAGATAGAAGATAGAAAAGTTTTTAGCACACGGCCACAACACGCACTCACCCTCACCACGCTCCGTTCACTCCCAGCATGCACTCCGCGAGAGAGAGAGAGACAGAGACAGAGACAGAGACAGACCACCTATTCCATTCGTGTCCAGCAAAGAAGAGCCCCAGAGAGAGGGAGCACACCTTCCTTTATCCTCCTGACCAGGTGACATGGGGGATGGAGGAGGCCACCCTCAAAATGGCTTCTTATTCAACAAAAGGGGGGTGGCATTATCTGGACCAGTTTTCTCTAAACTTCTATAAACCTTATTTCCTTTTATTTTATCTATCTGGATATGAGATATCTGTACCACTCACTTTGAGACATTTCAAATGACACCAAAAACATAACAGTCAATGATAAACATTCACATTAAACCATGTTCTTGTGTGAGTTCTTCGTTGTTTCTGAGAGGAAGTGAACCTCACTACCTGTTTGGGGGGGGGATGTTAATTAGCTAGCAGGGCTCTTTGTCTCAGACCCCAACCAGTATTTTCAGTCTTACAATACATAGGCTACACATAATATATATAATATTTAATCTGCTCGTCATGGATCAATTCAGTCAGATTAATGTTCATTTAAAGGGATAGTTCACTTTGAAATTAAATTGTGGTATGTTTCAGCTTACCTCAAGGGCATCCAAGATGTAGGTGTCTTTTTTTCCGCAGTAGTTTCAATTTTGATATTTTTAGGTCAAACCGTTCTTGTCTGTCAGTCATATAATGCAGGTCTGTGGTCACTGTCTCAAAGAGCATGCACAGAGTCCAAATTAAACAATTCCCCATCGTAAGTACACACTGATGGCCTAAGACACGAAACGAGCGGTTTGTGTTAGAAAACGAACAGTGTTTATATCGTTTTTACCTCTTGTACACAACCACATCCAAGTGATCTGAGTGTTTTATAGAGACGCGATACAGCTATCAGCACATTTATGCATATTCACTGATGATTTTGATAATAACTAATAATTGTGAATAATCAAAAGATTGTTTCCGTGTCATAAATGAGGACATACTTCATACTTCTGCGGTTTTAGAATAACCTAGCAAAAATATTAAAGCATTAATTACTTTATGAATCTTTAAGCGTTGAGAATGTGACTAAAGAGACGATTTGTCAGATTTAGCTGAAAGGAGTCAGTGTGTGTGTGTGTGTGTGTGTGTGTGTGTGTGTGTGTGTTAATCAGGAGTGTTACTGTGTCCATTAAAGCTGGGGTAGGTAAGAATGGTCTAAAAAACATATTTTTCAAATTTGTTTAAACTTTATGTATATATCAATACATAATTAAAATGTAAGTATTCTGAAAAAGAAAGTATAAAAATCGAGTGTATGTAGACCTCTAACGACTGTTTTAAAGACAGCTCATTATTTCCATTCAGTCCACCCTCTCCCTTCTGGGGTCCTTCCAAAGCCACGCCCCCAAAACACATGAACGCGCGACTCCGACAGCTGAGCTGGAGACGCATTATTTACCTGAGACGAGCGGAGAGGAAGGAGCGCAGTGCATGTAGTGACATGATGTCAGAATCACATGTAATAAAAAAATCTAACTTTATCATTATGAATATAAACAAATAAGATTTATTTTAGTAGCCTACTCACTATCAAGCTATCATATCGATATTGGTAAAGTTTAAAATATATATTTTTTGATTCGCTAACGAGCTATAAGGCAAAGCTAAAAACAGGTTGCATTGATACACGTTTTTCCATTTCCATTAGTTGCACTGTGATGAATATGAATTTCGTGTAAGATTCATAACATATAACGTTAGGCCTACTAGCTGTTAAACATGTATTTTGTTATGTAAAGTTCCCCCCACAGCGGAGCCTGCCGTGAACGCGCAGGCTACTAAACATGAAGGGTCACCGATGACGACGGATAAACAGTTATGGCACATTCACTGGTAGGGACGAAACACGAAATGCTTTACATTTGACACGGAAACAATCTTTTGATTATTCACAATTATTAGTTATTATCAAAATCATCATTGAATATGCATAAATGTGCTGATAGCTGTATCGCGTCTCTATAAAACACTCAGATCACTTGGATGTGGTTGTGTACAAGAGGTAAAAACGATATAAACACTGTTCGTTTTCTCACACAAACCGCTCGTTTCGTGTCTTAGGCCATCAGTGTGTACTTACGATGGGGAATTGCCCATACTTTGACTACAAACTTGGTCCTCAAATCATTACGTATTATGCAATACATATTATGTAACTTTATAATGTTGCACTCTTTCTATGAGTTATAAATAGCTAGTAAGATAATATAATGGTAACTAACGTTGCAGTAGGCTATGTAAATAATTATTCTAGCGATATGTAATGCTAAATAAGGTTTGCTAGTACATTATTTTAGCAACATGACAAGCCAGTGAATTAGCAGGTTTCAATTGTTGCTTTGCACAGTGCGTGACATTTTATCTGTATGTTATGCAGCTAGAGTTTTAACACTGAGTCAATGGGCTCCGACAGGCTTGTTTATCGTCATCGATCTTTTTCCGTTTACCTGTCTTTGTTGTATGAGCAGGTTCCACTCGAGAAATTGGTCGTTTTGGTTGTTTGTCCGCCATTAGCACAGCTGCTGGGCACACCGGCTATCTTGATTTTGAATGACGGTAGGCGCTGTGCAAGAGAGGGGCGATCAGCGCGTACGCGAACTTGATTGACACTGCTAAGACACTCCTCCTGGCTCTGAAGGCATCTGATTGGTTCTTTACACTCGGACCGAGTGGCAGTGATTGGTCAGAGTTTTTACTGTCCTGCAGCTGCTACAGAGGTCTGATTGTTTTCATTCCTTTTTCTGAACACATAATGTAATGACTACTCTCAGGATGGAAGGACCATTTCACCCAGTATAAAAAAAAGTGTTTCTGAACAGGATTACCTACCCTAGCTTTAAGGATATGTGTACATTCACACCATGACTCTATATATATATATATATATATATATATATATATATATATATACTGTATATTTTGATGCTTCAACTTAAACTTATTTCTGTTTATTGCCAAGGCAACTTATTTTTTCATCTAATATTTATATCGTTTTTTTAATATTTTTAGTTAACAATAATAACCCTGGAAGTGATATGATTCACTTCTTATTAAATATTGTTATTTCAAACTTAGTTATCCTGTATCACGCAAGAACAAACTATGTGTGTGTGTGTGTTCATGAAAAAATCCAGATTTTTTTTAATGCTCTTTATTTAATGATATTAATAAAGCAAAAGGCAAACAGAAAGCTGTGTGTGTGGGTGTGATGTGCAG
The DNA here is from genome assembly GCA_023718395.1 of Leucaspius delineatus. Classification (NCBI taxonomy): domain Eukaryota; kingdom Metazoa; phylum Chordata; class Actinopteri; order Cypriniformes; family Leuciscidae; genus Leucaspius; species Leucaspius delineatus. Next base: position 52,035,979 of record CM043361.1, read on the forward strand.
ACATCCACACATTAATTCACTTTTCAACATTGGTTAGATAAAAATGAAAGAAGCAAAGCGTGAGTGACATCATCCAGAATCTCATTTCTGTCGGTCAGAAGACTTTCAACATCAGGAATAAAGCTTCTATTCTACAGCTTTTTCACTGCAGTTTGGTTGATTATTACCTGGTACAGCTTTATTTTCATTTCCCTCAAAATGAATAGGTAGACATTTGTTCAAGATTTTTTCTTTTTCACAACCAAGAATAACATGTCGATTTTTTATGAATTCGACCTTCTTGACCTTCTTCTTGTTGACAGTAACAGTGTAGAAGCTGAAAGTCTGCTTGCTGATGCAGAGGTTTTTGGTGTTAGGATATATCTTTCCCCCTGTTGAACACACATCTAACACTTTATCAAATTCTGCTTCTGAATAGACAAAGAAGCTCTGAATCGGCCGGTCCCAGGTTTTAATTGTGGTAATGAACGTCTCCCAATCACTGATTTTCAGACTCTTTGGGACTTTGTTGTTTAGGTGTTGTTTAAGGAAGGTGTAATGTTGGATGTAATCTGGATTCAGCTCATTCACCGCATTCACACAGCGCTGCGGGATCGGCTTCGGCTTCGGCTTCGGCTGCTGCTTACTCAGAGCCGGCTGGAGAGTGAGAGTCAGGACGATCACGAATAACAGCATCTTCAGGATCTGGGGATATTTGTGTAATATAGAAATGTCAGATTGCAGATTCACTGTTGTCACGAACCATAAAATCCAGAAAAGTACATTTTACTTGTTTAATTATGACCGCCGCTAGCATAGCTAGCGAAGCGGTCATATAGGGATTGTCAAAGTTTCTTTTTTTTTTTTTCGTCATCTACTGAATTTTTCGTCAACGATACCAGGGACACCGAAACACCGGGGAACATGAAATTTGGTGGGCATGTAGCCCCACTAGACTTTTACGGAAAGATTTTGTTTGGTCCCCGGGGGCCACTCCCCCCCCGCATTGGGCCCCCCCAAACCCAAAAAATGCAGTTTTTCCTAAATAACTACCTGAACCGTGGCACCGAGGATGAAGAAATTTTTATGGTATGTTGCTCTTAAGGGCCCACATCAACCTAGCCCATAATCACTCATTTGTGATTTGCGCCCCTTCCCATAAAAAATGAAAATGCAATATTATTCTGCTTTAATCGCCCCTATCTTCAGTTGAGATGTTCAGAACTGCACCATATTTCATGTGTATGATTAACTTGACATCCTCTGGGGGTATCCTCTGCTAAGTTTCGTAGAATTTCATCCATGGGGGGGGTATAAAATAAATTCATTTATGTGCACATTTAGTGACTGCACACTCATCGGCCTGTAGATGGTGGTGTTGAGCGAAGGGTTGCTGGTTTAGGATGATACTGTCACACACACACACACATGCAGGAATACAAACAAACACAAGCATGCACACACACTGACATCCACACGCACAGACACACACCCATACAAATCCACATGCACAGACACACACACACACAAACACACACGCGCACACACATGTACGCACAGACACACACAGACACACACATACACACATACACAAACACACACACATACGCACGCACACACACACACACACACACAGACAGACATGCACATACTACTACTTTTTTTAGGTATATACATAAACACGCAATACAGCCAAATTGCTCCACGTCATTTATTTTTGCGGAAAGCCAGTGCAGGCCTGAGCGGCGGTCATATTTTGTACCCCTATGCGGTACATCTAGTTGCAATACAAATAAACACTTTACCATAAGGTTTCACTAGTTAACATTAATGTATAAACTAACATGAGCATTTGTGACTGTATTTGTTCATCTTTGTTAACGCTAGTTAAGAATACATCCGTTCATTGTTTGTTCGTGTTAGTTCACAGCATTAACTACGTTAACAACTTTTGATTTTAATAATGTATTAGTAAATGCTGATATAAAAGTAAATGAATTAGTTCACCCAAAAATGAAAGTTCTGTCATTAATTACCAAACCTGTGAGACATTCGTTCCTCTTCAGAACACAAATCAAGATCTTTATAATGAAACCGAGAGCTTTCTGTAAATTATGTTTTTCTCACACAAACACTCGCGTCGCTTCATAAGATTAAAGTTAAACGACTGGAGTCACACTGAGAACTTTAATGATGTCTTTCTCATCGTTCTGGACCTTGAATGTGTGAATCGCTTCTGATGGAGGGACAGAAAGCTCTCGCATTTCATTAAAACATATTAATTTGTGTTCTGAAGATGAAGGTCTGATATTAATGTGGAGCGACAGTAATAATCATCATTTTTGTGTAAACTAACCCTTTAACATTGAGATTAATAAATGCTGGAGAAGTATTGTTCATTCTCAGTTCATGTTCACTAATGAAACCTTATTGTAAAGTGTTACCAAGAAAATCTCTATTATTGATTCATTTCTGCAATAAGAGAGAACTGGGAAACTCAAACATAATCTTGTTCAAAAGTTTATATATCAGATTCAGGACTAGATTTATAGCTTACACACACGAGGACTTGCTCTTTTTGACGGAAGATTCCAGGGACAGTAAGACACATGTAATAAGAAAAAAAAAGACAAAAAAGACAACAGACAATACAAGTACAGATATATAATTATACGAGGGAATGTGAATAAGAGGTTTGATAAATACATCAGACAGAAATAAAGACCAGGAAGAGTACATTACCTTGGAGAAGAGTGTGTGTTGAGTCAAGAGTTGATCTCAGTGTGAGTGTTTGCTGAGTGTATCTGAGAGTTGGTGTGTGTGTCTTATATACGCACAGGTAGTCAATGATCTCATGTGATAAGAGGAAGTAAAAGTAAGTGAGTAACTATTTGTCAGCAAAAGTTTTAGCCACTTATGAGGAAACGTTCTGGGATTTAAAAAAAAAACATTTTCTACAAATAATATTGAAATATTTCACCAGTAAAGCCCAATTAGATATTAATATTAAAATGTATATTATAAAATTACTCCGCGTCGTGCCTAACAACACCCTCAGCTGTTCTAAAAGGCTTATTGATTAATCAACTGTTTTATCGGACTGTTATTAGGCCTACATTTAAATTCATAGGTCTACTTCTGTTATAGGCCTGTAACTGAGAAGGATAAGGGAGTTCAGGGTTTTCCTCTTTCACATTTTTGAAAACATAAGTCTGAGTGAATCATTTTTACATTCCTTAGTGTCACGAACCCCGTGTGTTTTAGCTGGTCGCTCACACTACAGAATAGCAAAAAGTCTCTAGAAATGTGCATGTAAAGCTGTGGAAAAGTGGGATTGTAGAGGGAGACAACAACCAATAAAACACCGACCTGCAACACACTCGATATACAGTGTGGTGGATTTTTTAATTAATCATAACTAACATTTATTTTTCTTGCAGGAACAACGTTCATATGCTTTCTCGTGACTTTGAGTGTTTGAGTGTATAAATAACAAATAGGGGAAATGAAACTAGATGTCTATGTTTGAAAACTTGTGATTAACAATAAAGTAATCAAGAAAACAGAGTTTGCTTCTACCTAGTAACAGAAGGGTTTGCCTATGGAGAACCAATCAAATTGTAGGGAAATTATGTAATATATCATGTCATTTTCATTTTCGCATGCTCCTATTCTATAAAAACTGTTGTATTCTTTTTGCTGGTGGGATTCTCTCTGAAATTTGTCTGAGATCCTCCGGCCGGGATTAAAGAACATTCAAAGGCATTGTCTGGAGTCTGTCGGTTATTATTGCTGCGCAGCGAGTTAGTTAGAGGAACAAGTTACAGGTTAGACACTAAAGACCTTATTCCCGAGTGATAGTGTCGATAGTGTCGTGTGTCGTTCGACTCTTTGTGAGACTCTTAGGCCCCGTTTAGACGTACATGGCTAATTTGAAAAACGGAGACATTTTCCTTCGTTTGTGCCCTTCGTTTACACGCAAACGGAGAATTCGCCTCTGAAAACGATTCTTTCTAAAAACTCCGGCCAGAGTGGAGATTTGGGAAAACTTTGTTTGCACGTTTGCATGTAAACTGAGAAAATCTGAGTTTTAGACAGCGACTAAAATTCTGATTGGCTAACGTGGGCTTGAGCTTCTCGTTACACTGCCACCTACAAGTTTGGCATGCTCTTGACAGCATATACACGGGTTTGTGTGCACGATGTTATTTTTGAAAACGAAGAGGGGTGAAATGCTGTTTATGAAAATAGACATCCACGTGTAAACGTAGTCTTAGACGGGGTTAGATTGCGGTCAGGTGACTCTCTCTTGGGCATTTTATTTATGCGGTAAGAACAGCTATATATGCTTAGGCATCAACATGCAAGGCGTTCAGAGGCAACTCAACTGAGTATAATAGTTTCAGGTGTCAAGGACACTCGGTTCAACCTAAGTCAGGCGCATAGGGGGAAAATCTACCACAACAGACACATGAAGAAAAAACATGAAGAGTTGATGGCACCTTGATGCATTGTAAAAAAAAAAAAATTGCCGAAATGACGGAGAAACACGGAGAACATTTAAAAGGTCTAATAACATTTTCAGTACCTTTAAGAGCACTACAGTCTCTGAACAAACGACACACATCAGTTTAACTCAGGGTTCAGGGTCTAAACTGCTCACACTTGTTTCTGATGATGAGACCAAACCCACTGTAGGAGATGAGGTGAGGACTCAAACGCAGAAGAAATAAAGGCTTTTATTCAGCAAAAAATAAAACAATATAAAAACAAAATTATAAATATAAATGTTGGGGACTTGACTTAGCACACAAGGGTAAACATACGGCGCACAGGATTGCAAACACAAGGAGAATAAATAGGGAGCAAACAAAGCAGGTAACGAGGGAGGACAGGTGGGGCAAATAAATCAATAATCAGGAAACAAGATGGGCGGGGTCAGACAATCGACAGGAGAGCGCATGGCACAAGGAAACACATGACAAGCCATGTGCCAACACCAAACATGAAAAACACACAAACACATGGCCAGTAAAACAAATCACCAGTCATGTGCTCAGACAAAACAAGACAACATGAAAGCACACAGCCAGTATAAAACACAAGCTGTGCTACACAGCACAAGACACGCAGACAGGAGAGTGTACGGCCCGATCGAACTCGAAACCGCACGCGGTTCATAACACCCGGAGCATGAATGTCCGAATCCCAACACAGAGCCGAAACCAAACTAGACCAACGTGCCGGGATCCAAACACCACGCCCCGCACATGAAACAAGGCACACAGACAAGAGAGCGGCGCACACACACAAAGACATGACAAAACTGAAAATAGCCAAAGATACAACGTAGTTCCACAGAAAGTTTTATTACTCATCTCACTCACATTGCCGAGCATCCAAAACAGGAAATAAAACAAACCAGTCTCACAGACTCTCGTAATAATATACTCCCTCGCACATGAAGTTAACAATCTCCCTCTCTTAAAAAAAAACTAATGAACGGTTGACTTTGACATATAAAACATGGTCACCAAATACAAATGATTTTCAGAACACAGTAACATTTAAGTGAGCTTGAGTAAACAAAACAAAAAACTGTACCAAGATAAATGCTCAATGGTCCAGATATTACAGTTTCCATACACCCTCATACAGCGCTTTAAGAAGCATAAGTGAGGAAGCACCTTTCTTCGTCAAACAGTCAGCAAGTTGTGACTTGGCTTTCTGACCAACGCACTTCTTTGATTTTGTTAGCATGTAGGGGCTCTTTGACACCGCTTATTTCTAATCTTAGTCTCTTCTCTGTGACCTGTTTTGTAGACTTAAGAGCATCAAAGAGGGAATGGTTATCAGTAACACAAATAAGGGGGAGAGCGTTAAGATCAGCTTTACCAGTGGTAAGCTCAGAGTAGAGCATAGCCAAGAACATAGCATTGTCAATACCATCTGACATGGCAAGGGTTTCTCCTGCCAGCGTGCTTCTTACCACACGTCTGATTTTTTTAGATTGCCAAAACAGTGGAGAGAACTTTCCTGTTTTTTCCATGAGGGCAATTAAAACCCCTCCATCTGGAAGATTGCCCAGTGATTCAGTTAGGAAGATCTCAGAGTCCGTCATGACTTTTGTAAACAGTGTAATGTTACACTCTTCCACATTTTCATCTTCTGCTAGCTTTAATTTATTTCTCCGATGAGGACAGTCTTTGGCCCAATGGTACGTGCTCTGACAAATGACGCATTTTGTTTGCATACCATATTTGTCGAGTGGGTTTGTACCTTGCTGTGGCTGCCGCTGTCTGCTCTGTGACGGGCCGTTGTTCCGTCTGAATTTGCCCGGTGGCCTCTGCTCCGTGAAAAACGTCACATCTTGAGTCTAGCTGCCGCCGCTTGCTCCACTGGTTTTCCTCCGAAAATCCGCTTCAACGCTGACTTCATGGATGCGAATGTCAAATCCGTGCACGCTGTACGTGCTAGCTGCCTACTCTTCACCTCGAGACAAGCCGTGTCCAGGAGTTTAAACGCTAACACAGCGTCAGGCAGGGTCATGTTGTACTTCTTCATGCGGTTGTATCTCTGCTCAAAGTCTATGATGTAGTCCGTCATGGACACTGCACTGTCTTTGGAAATCGAGTAGAAATGAGAGTATGCTTCATAAGCACGGTCTTTTTCTTTTCTCAACACTCTCAGAAAAAAAGGTACAAAAGCTGTCACTGGGGCAGTACCCTTCAAAAGGGTTCTAATATGTACCATTTAGGTACTAAACACTTTTGGTACCAATATGTACCTTTGAGGGACTAAAATGCACTCTTTAGGTATCTTTATGCACCTTTTGAAAAGGTACCGCCACAGTGACAGCTTTTGTACCTTTTTTTCTGAGAGTGAAGAATACCGCGTCCAGCTTAGCTAGCAAGGTTTCCATACCGTCGTCTTTGTTCAGATCGTTCGCGGGTATTTCCAAAGCGGTCTCTCTGGCTCGCCCCTCGAGCCCCAGCACCACTGCGAGTGCCTGCTTCTTCTTGTCCAAGTCCGTAACAAGTCTCCAATTACTAACTTCATTTTTCCAGCACTCGTATGGTCGGGCTTCGTCAAGCTTAGGTGGTACTCTGTAGTTGGAAACCATCCTCTGCTACCATTGAAAATAGCCAAAGATACAACGTAGTTCCACAGAAAGTTTTATTATTCATCTCACTCATATTGCCGAGCATCCAAAACAGGAAATAAAACAAACCAGTCTCACAGACTCTCGCGATAATACACTCCCTCGCACATGAAGTTAACAAAAAAACAGGAGTGTCAGAGCTCTGCCACAGAACCAAGAAATACAGACAGAAGTGACAGAACCCTGACGTTTTTTGAAATAGGGCTTATTCACCTTCTTTCCTACATTTAGAGAGGTGGGCAAATGCATATTTGTCTCAGTGCTACTTGGGCGCAGAGATATCACACTCACACCACCAGTTCGTGTTGACTCTCATCCTCGCGTCCTCAGGCTGTTGAGCGATCGCAACCTCCTCCTCCCGTCGTTCTGTTTCCAAAGCACGCCGCTCCTCTTCTGAAAACTCTGGCTCATAGAGGTGTGGTTCTGGATCTCGACTGTCTGAGAAGTCACCCTCCTCGTCTCTCACAAAATCCGCCATGTTCATCGCCATTCATGTACTGTAGGAAAAATAGCCGGCTTCACACCGGTATGTTGACGGAAGTCGTGGGATTTCATGTGTTGTGTGATATCTCTGCGCCCAAGTAGCAGTGCTTCGCCTGTGCTTCCCCCTAATATAGTCCCAGGTCAATCTCTGCCTAGAAAATCGCCTAGTGTTAATCTGCATCGCTATTTGTACTCGTTGAATACGCAGGCCACAAGAAGTAATTACGTGTTGTTGTTTTTTTTTATCACTTTTACTCAGGACATGCTAGCTGGCAACAAAAGATTCCATTCATTATGCTAAGCTAAGCTAACGGCGGCGCTGCCAAACTAAAACAATGCACTGAGACAAAAATGCGTTTGCCCACCTAATGTAGGAAAGACGGCGAATAAGCCCTATTTCAAAAAATTGTTCCTTTAATATATCTATATTTAAAACTTAATCGACTAAAATAACTTGCTTCTGACAGACGGCCGTACGCATCGATTGTGTGAACTAAGATAATTTTTGTGCATTGTATGAGAACGAGATTGGGTGACCCAGTTAAATAGAAATTGTGATTTGAACAGGCACATAACAGACATCTTAGAGTCATTTTATTTTGGTTTCTTGTAAAAAAGAAAAGACAAATAATTATGTTTACATTATACACTATAGAATAGAATAGAATAGAATAGAATAGAATAGAATAGAATAGAATAGAATAGAATAGAATAGTTTCCCTGCTTTTTCCTGCGTTTTGCAAAGAAGAATGCTTGCTTTTTCCCTGGAAATAAGGACTAAGCTTTTTAATAAAATGAGGAACTGCTGTTGTGTTGTTACCAGATGAGATTCTGGAATTAAGCGGCAGGTTTAATTTGAGTTTTGCGGTTTAATCTGAGTGTTGAAACTTCAGACGAATGTGAGCTAAAAAACTTTCAAGCCTGCAGAAGAAGAGGAAGTGGGCCTTCATCTCCTCTCCTCAAAGAGGAAGTGGACACTTCTGAGGGGTCAGCACAAGACATTTTTAGAGTGTTCTTAGAGAAAGTTATGCCATCTTTTAGGAGAACATTCTGGGAACAAAAATAAAATAGACCTTATTCAGAGCAGCGCCGTGTGTAAGTGAGGCTGTGAGGGACAGACTTGCCGTGTTTCCAATGGCATCCGCTGTAAAAAGCCGTATAAAGCTCCTAGATTACTTACATTTTCCCACAGCTTATGTTGTCGGGAGTTTTTTGTCAACTGAAATTTCTTGGGAAGATATTTTTCCAGTGTTTCATGAGCAGAACAATCCAAAAACACATTAAATAACAGTCCAGCCCATTGAAGAGATGCACGTCTGTCCCTCACAGCCTCGCTGTCATTCCCGTTAAACATCAAAGATGGCGCTGCTGTGAATAAGGTCTAATGATAAAATTTAAATAAAAATTTTCTAGCTGGGATGCTTCACCGCACCCTTTCGATTGACAGGATATAATCGGCACTGATCATCGGCTGTTCTTAAACACTTGTATGGCCGATAGTGAAAATAATTGCTTTTATCGGCCATACGATTGTTGGCCAATACATCAGTGCATAGCATTTTACACGTGTGCATGTAAACATAGCAATGGGTACCATTCAAAAGTATGATTTTAATTATCCCTAATTATCACCAATGCTGAACAAAAAAATACAGTAAAACAGTGAAATATTATTACAATATAAATCATCTGTTTTCTATGTGAATATACAGTAAAGTGTAATTTATTCCTGTGATCAAAGCTGAATGTTCAGCATCATTACTCCAGTCTTCAGTGTCACATGATCCTTCAGGAATCACTCTAATATGAGGATCTGATGATCAAGAAACATTTATGATTATTATCAGTGTTGAAAACTGTGATACTTTTTGTTTTTCAGGATTCTTTGATGAATGGAAAGTAATGGGAATATAATAAAGAGAGTGTGTGTGTGTGTGGGGGGGGGGGGTGCGCATTGAGGTGTTGTTATGGGAATATACTGGAGAGTGAGTGTGTAGGTTTTTTTCGAGAGTGTGTGATTTCACACTGTTAGAGCTGTTGTGTGACCGTGGGAACGTCTCTAACTTTTTTACACATTTTCTCAATCCCAGCGAACAGGGAACGATCTCTCAAAGTAATGAACAAACGTTCTTCCAGTATCATCAATAGAACGTTTGATAATAATCTGCTTATTAATAATGTTCTCAAAACTTTAGCACAAAAACTAATGATCATGGGACGTCTTATTTCTGAAACTTTTCAGTTGGATGTTCGTCAAACGTTTTTTAAATGTTACTTGTTTCAGAACGTTCAGATTCAAAAGTAACGTTCCATAATGTGTGAAGAATGATACAATGTTACTGTTCACGTCTATCAGGCGTTTAGATGAAGCTGTGTAAGTGTGTGTGTGTGTGTGTGTGTGTGTGTGTGTGTGTGTGTGTTGTTATACCAGCAGAGGGAGCCAGAGCATGTGTTCTCTGTTCAGCACTTCTGAGATCATGTTCCCAGTAACCAAACACTTCACACACACACACACACACACACACACACACACACACACACACACACACACACACACACACACACACACACACACACACACACACACACGACCATAGTGTTGGGAGTCACTGGGTCCATCAGCGGGTTGGTTTCTCCTGTTCTCTTAAATATCTTGATCTGTGTTCAGCAGAAGAGAGAAACTCATACAGGTCTGGAACAACATGAGGATGAGTAAATGATGACAGAACTTTCATTTCTGGACGAACTGTCCCTTTAAAGAGTCATGAAAACCAGATTTTCTGAGATTTTAACAGAGGTGTGTGTGTTGAACACCATTGAAGACAATGTTAGCATCTTTAATAGTAGGGGGAAAATGGTTAAATTTTAGTTTTTTTCCGCTATTTTCGTCTTCCGGGTTTAAAATCTTCATCCCCAGCAAGCAATTTTGCGTCTAATAGACGTCTAATAGCCATCTAAACACAGCCCAGACGTCTAGGCTAAAACGAGGCTAATTTTGGGCTGTCAGTGAAAATCTAATAGACGTCTAAACATAGCCCAAGAATAGACAGCTATTGAATGACTACATGTATACGTCTAATAGACGTCTAACCATAGCCCAAGAATAGACAATCAGACAGCTATTGAATGACTATATTTATACGTCTAATAGACGTCTAACCATAACCCAAGAATAGACTAGTCATTAATTAGACGGCTATTAAACGACTACATATATACGTCTAATAGACAGGCAATATGGGTCTAGGCTAAAACAAGGCTGATTTTGGGCTGTCAGTGAAAATCTAATAGACGTCTAACCATAGCCCAAGAATAGACTAGTCATCAATTACACTACATATACATGTAATAGACAACAAAATTAGGCATAAGGATTCTTTTCACTCAAATATAACAGGTTCTCATAAATGAAAATCCATCCAAACTAATTGAATATAAAGGATTTATTTAGAACAATTATATAGACAACAACAACTTAGACAACATTCAAACATAAAAATTAACAAATAAAATATTGGAAAATATGTAAAACAACTTAAGATACTAAATTTTTTAAGAATGAATTATTAGCTTTATATCCAAAACCACCACCCCCATCTCTTCCTGGTGCTTGTTTAAAATGACCAGAAATTGCATTTTTTATTTCCCATTCAGTCGCCGAAGGAAAGTTGGTCATCACTGCGTCTGCCAAATGAGAAAAAGAAAAAAATTATTGCTCAAGAAAAGCATTGTTGACAATCATTTTTAACTAATTACAGTCATTCACTTTTGCTAGGATGCACACTAGAGCTGGCCAATATAGAGTTAACGGAATATAGATTGAGACTATATAATTTATATCAATATTATGGTAAACCTACATCTTGGATGCCCTTAAGGTAAGCTAAAACATGCCAAAATTTAATTTCAAAGTGAACTATCCCTATAAATCATTCTTTATCACTTACTCATATAACTCTAATGAACATAAAAAGATACTTATAGGGGTAGTTCATTAAAAAAAAAAATCATGTAAGCATTTACTCACTTTCACTTGGTTCCAAACATGTATGGCTTTCTTCTGTTGAACACACACAAAAAAAATATATATTTTGAAGAATGTTGGTAACAAGACATTTAATGGTAGTCATTGACAAGTGTTCTGTATATTCAATTGCTGTACTTTGTTGACTGATTGCTGGATAATTTGCGATAAACAGTGTCTTGAAATCGAATAAAGTGGATTACATCATTCCAGTTCTGAGGTTTTTACACTGGCTATATGTCTGTCAAAGAATTCATATCAAAATACTACAGCTGGTTATTAAATTAATTAACATTTTAAGGCCAAAGTAAATTTCTAATCTTCTGATGCATTATGAACCATCCAGAGCAGACCTCTCAGGTCATCTGGGACAGTAGCCAGCTACTTTTATATCAAATTTATAAGTCAAAATTAAAAAAAGAAAAGTCAAAACAAAACATGGAGAAGCAGCATTGCGGTTTTTATGCACCATATATCTGAAACAAATTCACTGAAAACTGAATGTATGCTGCATATTTTAATTCTTTTAAATAAAGTTTAAAGACTTTACTGTTTGCCACTACCTTTTATTAATTGGAAAGGAAAAAAAAAATTTTTATAATTTCTTTTCATGTTGCACTATGTTGCTGTTAAGTTTTATGTAAAGTATACTTTGAAAATTTGCATTAAATCAAAAACTATTATTTCTTACTCCAATCTAAAAACAAAAATATATTGGTATCTTTAATAGTAATAAAAAATAGTAATGATAAGTTTCATAGTTTCATGCTTACCACCTTGAATTTAGATTTTAGATTAAGGGCACACACGTGCAAGTAACGTTAACTTGTTGGAGAAAAATAGTACTCAGCAATGGTAATGTTAAAATGTCACGGTTTCTACACATTATAACAACTAACTAATTTAAACAATGAACATAACAAAAATAACACGCATACTTACAAGACCGAAGTAGAAATTTGAAGGTTTTCAGAGTGTCGCTCGCCCGTTGCTCTCCGACAGCAGCCTCGTGTAAAATAAAATTGAAAATGGAGGAAATGTTTATCGCGAGATCTGGCTAAAGTGATCTAGTCGCGCAATGCCAGTAGTCCCAGTCCCAGTAGTCATGTCTCAGTAGTGTTTCGATTGTGCCATCTAGCGGTTGAGAAATGCAATAGCATTTGATTTAATTTGAAATGACAGTCATATCGTAGATTGTGTATGAATGTTATGTTTATGTGTGACAGCAAACATTAAGCTGTGTGAGCGAAAACATTTTTAAGACTAATATTCTTATACTAGCTCGCTGGTCTGAATCAGGGCTATAGCCAAGCCGTACGTAGACCAGATTGCTTTGATTTCGCCAGGTGGGCTAAAGCAGACCGCATATAGCCCGTCCAATTCGGAGCTAAATCGTGACAACAGATCGACCATGTCGTAAAATGTCACATTGAACCTTGCAGATATCATTACCAATGCGAACATGATGGAATATCAACCATTTCATGCACTGCCTGGCAAAAAAACTAGGCTACAATTAATCAGTTTTGACTAAAAGTGGGCAACAATAGCCGGGTCTGAATATGAGCTAAATCGTGGCTACGCACAGCCTACACATAGAACATATAAAATAAAGCAAACCAAACAACTTGTAATCACATCTGACTTTGCTTACATGATGGAATATCATACATCTCACAAGTTATTTTGGAAAAAAATACATTTATCCAGATTAAATGTTATTTGGACTAAAATTGGGTTACGCATAGCCGGGTCTGAATACGAGCTAAATCGTGGCTACGCACAGCCTACACATATAACATGTAAAATAAAGTAAACCAAACAACGTGTAATCACGGTAGACTTTGCATACATGATGGAATATCATACATCTCACAAGTTATTTTGGAAAAAAATACATTTATCCAGATTAAATGTTATTTGGGCTAAAAGTGGGCATAGCCGGGTCTGAATACGAGCTAAATCGTGGCTACGCACCTATACATACAACCGGCACATCCGGGAACTTAACTGTCAATTTCGTAACCGCCCCTTTTTAGGGGAAAACAAGCCAGACTTCCCATAGACTTCAATACAAAATAGCGGCACAAAACAACGTCCGTACACAGCCGGCAGACGTGTATAACTGCAGAAATCACTTAGATGAAATATGTCGAGTAATTATATGTCCACCCTGCCTTCCATAGAGCGTGAACGATACATTTATAAACTTAATTTGGGCAACTTAAAAACATATCCCGTTTCATTCTACCAGCGTCAAAATGGTCTAACAACCCCACCCAGTGGTTTACCCGGACATTTACTCGTACCTCATCGAGTCACCAGGTAGCCAGTGAATGATTTTACTACGGTTTTAAAGGTACCGTATGTAGGATTGTGGCCAAAACTGGTACTGCAATCACTTTAAAAATACTGTAGAGCCGTGTATCCCCTCCCCCTCCCCCCTGACTCGAGGTTGCCAGAAGCTGCAGGATTCAGCAGAAACGCAGGCTGCTTCAATGAGCTTCCAATGGCAAGTGATGACGAGACGTACACAGTAAGTTTTTTTTTCTGTTAATTGTGTTTATGCTTTATGAGAGATATTTTGATGAGTAATTACTTATTTAAAAAATGTACTAATTGTTGAGGTGCTGGGGCCATAATAGCTGAAGAGATAAGCGTTTTTGATTTGATATTTAAATTGATTTGATTTCTTTATTTTGAACATATAAATACAATTACAATTCAAAAAAAATCTGAGGAAAAAAAAAGGATAATAGTAAAAGAAAACAAAAAAAACATATAGACTTAAACAACAAAATAATACTTCCTTATTTTTCAATACGAAAAAAAAACTCGATTTACAAGTGCTAAAGTTTTTGTCATATTATAGGCTAAAAACAGAATAAACATTTGCCACAGAAAATTATAACACGGGACAAATTCAATATCACCAATGGCAATCACAGGGTTGTTTTCAGTCCCATCAGAAAATATTGTTAGAGTAACTAAATTACATTAGCAATGGTCATACAGGTCAACTTGCAGCATGTGTAACTTAGTCCACGATATACGTGAAGAACGAATGACGAATAATTTTTTCTGAGGTAAAGTTAGGCTTGTCTCAATTACGTTTCAAATTGCCATAATGGGCGTGCTAATGTTTTCATCAGCGTCTCAGCATAATGACAGAGAAACAGGCTCCTATAATGCATTGCAAATGCATACGTCCATGTGAGCTAACGTTACGTTGCTTGAACACGCATAACTTTGTTCGACTGTCATGAATATATGAAATGTCCATTGACATCCAGTACAAGTTAGCCAAGCATAGATGAATCTTACCTGTCTAGGAGAAAATTAGCAACGTTGCATGGCGTCTGTGTTCAAATTCTTCTCCGTTTTCAGCCGCCTCCATCTTTCAAAAGCATCTCCTATACAAATTCTGGTTTTATTTCGGACTTTGTCACAACGAATTTCTGAATTATAACGAGGTCTTTTTGATTTAGTAACGTTAGACATTTTTATCCGACTAGAGTTAGGGTAGGTTAGGTTAGAGCAAAGCTGGCAACCCGGATGCCGAAACACTACTGACTTCGTGATTGGTCGATAGGTGGAGGGAGGCGCTCAGGCCAAAACACAAAATGACAACATCAACATCAGTTGAGGGCTGCAAGTCCACTTTTTAAATGACAATATCCTAGCCATACTACTGTTGTCAGTGATATAAGTATTTGAAATGAACATGATTTTTTAATGTCTAGTGACACATCAGGGCAATTTTATGATTAATTGAAATAGATTTCTTACATACAGCTCCTTTAAGAAGTAAACATCTTTAAATGTATAATGTTGTGTCTTTATATTTAGAGTAGCTACTGAGTGCACTTTTCTGTCCAGCTATACAGCTAGCCTGATTTAGCTTTCGATAGCATCATCCGTAATTCATGATATTTCCATAACAGCAAGATATTGATGATGATGGCAGGCAGAGATGGGCATAAATACATGGAAATGTATTTAAAATAAAATAAAAAATACAAAATACTGTGTGGAAAAAAAATTATTTAAATTTTTTATAATTAAATACAAATACATAATAGGGGTAGCCTACTGTGTGAAAAAAAATGTTTAAATACAAATTACATGTTTGTAAGGGTTTGTACACGTCCTCAATCCGTTACTGCGTATGGCGCTCGCCGGATTGTTTTCCCCTAAAAGTGGGCGTGAACCTTTTCAGAGACGTTCTATGACGCTACGCCGGTTGTATGTATAACATGTAGCCTAAAATAAAGTAAGCCAAACAACTTGTAATCACGGTAGACTTTGCTTACATGATGGAATATCATACATCTCACAAGTTATTTTGGAAAAAAATACATTTATCCAGATTAAATGTTATTTGGGCTAAAAGTGGGTTACACATAGCCGGACTATATCGGGTCTATATTTAACCCAGACGTTGAAAAGACGGCTATTTTTTACACGATCGTGTCCACAGGCTGTGACATGGCAGAGCACTATAGTACTTTGATGACTCATCAGTGTCTCATAATTATTCATTTACTGAGTTTTCTTTTCCAGTGAGAAGACACTTGACACTATGTACGGAACGTTTATTACTTTCAAATATATGTATTTATAGTGTGTATATATAAACAAATATATATTTTATAATGACATAATTATACATATACATGTACATTTATATGTTTTAAATACAATTATGATTACTGTAGGCTAATATATGTAGCAGGGCATTCAGTTACTTTTGAAAGCACAAACATAAGGTGTCCGTGTATTTCATTAGACTTTAACTTTGACAGCTATAAAAAAAATCTAGCATTTCCTCACGCTTTACCACTGATTTTTAGTGACAGTCGATATCCACTGGCAATGACAGTTACCCCCCACCCCGCCCTTCTTCTCACAGCCATCCACGCCCATTTAAAGGAGAACTCCGGTCAATTTTAACATTGAGCTCATTTTTTTGTACATTTGGAGTGCTGTCAATACAGAGAACAACTACAAAAATCGGTGTTGCCTTCACAGAGTTATTCTATTTTTAAAATTTGCACCCTGTTGACCCTGTTAAAATTGCCGAGTTCACGCGCGTGATCATAGGTAACTAAACCTCTGCGCGTGAACTCGGCAATCGACTACTTTGGACTTCAACCGAAAAACAGGATGTAAACAGGTATGTGCGCTGGCTTAAATAACATAATTTTTATCCATATCTTTCACATCTACTGCAGTCAGATTCACTCGTGTTCACTCAGAAGGAATCACTCACATGGCTGTGCACTTGTAATGACACATCAAGGATGTTAAGAGGCTAAAAGCAGGTTTAGTACTTGCCCTATTGAAGTCAACAGGGTGCAAATTTTAAAAATAGAATAACTCGGTGTAGGCAACACCGATTTCTGTCGTTGTTCTCTGTACTAACAGCACTCCAAATGTACAAAAAAATTAGCTCAATGTTAAAATTGACCGGAGTTCTCCTTTAAGTTGCATTTTTCAAAGAGATTGTGAGCTAGCCTTGAGCTGAAAGAGGGGGGTTTCATGACCCTTCATTTATCCATATTCACTGATGATTTTGATAATAACTAATAATTGTGAATAATCAAAAGATTGTTTCCGTGTCATAAATGAGGACATACTTCAGACTTCTGCTGTTTTAGAATAACCTAGCAAAAATTTTAAAGCATTATTTACTTTATAAATCTTTAAGCGTTGAGAATGTGACTAAAGAGAGGCTTTGTCAGATTTAGATTTTAGCTGAGAGGAGTCAGTGTGTGTGTGTGTGTGTGTGTGTGTGTGTGTGTGTGTGTAAGGAGTCAGTGTGTGTGAGGATTCAATTGTGTGAGGAGTCAAGTGTGTGTGTGTGTGTGTGTGTGTGTGTGTGTGTGTAAGGAGTCAGTGTGTGTGTGCGTGTGTGAGGAGTCAAGTGTGTGTGTGTGTGTGAGGAGTCAAGTGTGTGTGTGTGTGTGTGTGTGTGTGTGTGTGTGTGTGTGTGTGTGTGTGAATGCATCAAGGTGACAACTTCTCTCTGTGGTCATATTTAATATTCATGTGTCTGTATATCGAGTGTGTTGCAGGTCTGTGTTTTACTGGTTGTCTCCCTCTACAATCCCACTTTTCCACAGCTTTGTGTGAACGGCTGAAACACGGGGTTCGAAACACTAGGAAATGTAAAAATGATTCACTCAGACTTATGTTTTCGAAAATGTGAAAGAGGAAAACCCTGAACTCCCTTATCCTTCTCAGCTATGGCCTATAACATAAGTATATGAATCTAAAAGTATAATAACAGTCCGATAAAACAGTTGATATACCTTTTAATATTAATATCTTATTGGGCTTAACTGGTGAAATATTAATATTTTTTGTAGTTTTTTTTTTTTTAAATCTCACAACACTTTACGCTTCTTTTCTTCTCGGACCTTCATCATAGTTTAAGAAGAAAGAAAGAAGCCACTCAGGCGAGAGGCAGGATGTGGTTTTAACAACTTTAGGTGATAGAAGTGTTAAATGTATTTTGCTGCATTATAAGTTCAGCCAGTCGTATAAGACGGCCCCAATTAAACCATATAAAAGGTTTGTTTCCTGTCGCTCGGGGCCACAATTCGGGTGGAGACCTACAGTATACACATTTCTGTTATTTTCTGTATTATTGTCTTTGTATTATTCTGACATTTTTAAGTAAAACTAAACCATTTTTTGGTGATTCGAAAAACTTTCAAAATAAGTCTCAGAGTCATTTTTCTCTAGAAGTATCTTTACTTTGTTGTGGTTTAGATATTAATACTAAGCAAACGCCCAGTGAACTGGATCGGACACCGCCGAGGATCCTGAGACATCTTCGAGCATCTTTAACCTGCAGGTAAGAGCAAGCTATGAGTGTAATAAGTTATGGGAATGTATTCACATTCCCTCGTATAATTATATATCTGTACTTGTATTGTGTTTTCTTTTTTGTCTATTGTGTATTTTTCATTTATTTTTATTTTTACTCATTTTTCTCTTCTCTTGTTTTCTTCAGAGTCGTCCCTCTGGAATCTTCTGCCACAAAGACCAAGTCCTCGTGTGTGTAAGTTATACATCTAGTCCTGAATCTGATATTTAAAACTTTTGAACAAGATTATGTTTGAGTTTCCCAGTTCTCTCTTATTGCAGAAATGAATCAATAATAGAGATTTTCTTGGTAACACTTTACAATAAGGTTTCATTAGTGAACATGAACTGAGAATGAACAATACTTCTCCAGCATTTATTAATCTCAATGTTAAAGGGTTAGTTCACCCAAAAATGATGATTATTACTGTCGCTCCACATTAATATCAGACCTTCATCTTCAGAACACAAATTCATATTTTTTAATGAAATGCAAGAGCTTTCTGTCCCTCCATCAGAAGCAATTCACACATTCAAGGTCCAGAACGATGAGAGACATCATTAAAGTTCTCAGTGTGACTCCAGTCGTTTACAGTTTTTTACAATCACTTTGCTACTATTTTCAGAACCTTGATGTCATTTTTCAAAACTCTAGACACAAAACTCAAAACGGTTATCACTTGTAACACAGGCTGTCTAATGTTCAAAACACTGCATTGTGCATTCACATCTTTAAAGAAATCTTGCACTTGCACAATCATTGGTTCAAAAAACAAATTTACTGTGAAATACCATTGAAACATAACTATAGATCACCCACACACAAGCAACCGATAGTTTCACTGTGTCACTGTTCGCACAATCATTAAATATTTTAGAACAAAAGAGGTGATACAGGTTTCACTACATTAAAGTAAACACGTCTCTGTAAAAGCACTGCAGTAGTAGAGACACACACACACACACACACACACACACACACTCATACACATGCAGTAATAGAGAGAATACTACAGACACAGTGAAATCATTAAACAAAGTTTGTAATATATTGATGCAAAACACTACAGTACAGTCACAACATAGGGTTATTTGAATCAAAGCAAAAATAATTAGCTATGAAATAGAAAAGAAAAGACTGTAAAACATCAGATGCAGTGTTCCTCAACTTGCTTGTACTATAAGAAACAAAACAGGAGTGATTATCTATACAGTGCAGTGCTGTCAACCCATACACAAAAGAAATATATTTGAAATATATTTTCAGTATATATTTTTGGAATATATGCAAATATTTGAAATTGGCCCAATAAATATATTTCACACCAATTTCAAATATTTGCATATATTCCAAAAATATATACTGAAAATATATTTAAAATATATTTCTTTTGTGTATGGGTTGTGAGTTTTGTGTCTAGAGTTGTGAAAAATGACATCAAGGTTCTGACAACAAAGTGATTGTAAAAAACTGTAACTTTAATCTTATGAAGCGACGCGAGTGTTTGTGTGAGAAAAACATAATTTATAAAAAGCACTTGGTTTCATTAAAAAGATCTTGATTTGTGTTCTGAGGATGAATGAATGTCTCACAGGTTTGGTAATTAAAGACAGAACTTTCATTTTAGGGTGAACTAATTAATTTACTTTTATTTCAGCATTTACTAATACATTATTACAATCAAAATTTGTTAACATTAGTTAATGCTGTGAACGAACACGAACAAACAATGAACGGATGTAATCTTAACTAACGTTAACAAAGATGAACAAATACAGTAACAAATGCTCATGTTAGTTTATACATTAATGTTAACTAGTGAAAGCTTATGGTAAAGTGTTTCTTTCTATTGCAATTAAACAAGTAAAATGTACTTTTCTAGGATTTTATGGTTCGTGACAACAGTGAATCTGCAATCTGACAAAAATACACAAATCTCCCCAGATCCTGAAGATGCTGTTATTCGTGATCGTCCTGACTCTCTCTCTCCAGCCGGCTCTGAGTCAGCCGAAGCCGAAGCCGAAGCCGCAGCGCTGTGTTAATAATTACAGGAATCCAAAACAATATAAGGCCTTCCTTAAACACCACCTAAACAACAAGATACCCAAGGGTCTGGAAATCAGTGAATGGCAGACGTTCATTGACGACGAGAAAACCTGGGACAGGAAGACTCAGTCCTTCTTTCGCACATCAGATTATGTTAAAGCGTTAGAAGTGTTAGATGTGTGTTCAACAGGGGGAAAGATATATGAGAACTATAACCTCTGCATCAGCAAGAAGCCTCTCAAATTCATCACTGTTGAAATTGACACTGATAACAACGTCACGGAGGTCAAACCAATGAAACAATATGTTATTCTTGCCTGTGAAAAAGTCATGAACAAATGTCTACCTGTTCATTTTGAGCCAAATAAAGATGCTAAACCAGATAATAATCAGCCAAACTGCAGTGGTTAAGATCTGGAGCTTTATTCCTGATGATGAAAGTCTGACCGACAGAAATGAGATTCTGGATGATGTCACTCTTAAGCTTAGCTTCTCTCATTTTTATCAAACCAATGTTGAAAAGTGAATTAATGTGTGGATGTCTGCAGATCACACACACACACACACAGCTTTCTGTTTGCCTTTTGCTTTATTAATATCATTAAATAAAGAGCATTAAAAAAAATCTGGATTTTTTCATGAACACACACACACACACACACACACACACTCACACACACACACACACACACACACACACACACACACACACACACACACACACACATTGACTCCTCACACACACAAACACACACATACACATTGACTCCTCACACACACACACTGACTACTCTCTTTCTCTCTCTCTCTCTCACACACACACACACGCACTGACTACTCTCTTTCTCTCTCTCTCACACACACACACACACACACCCACACACACACACCAAAGTGAGCTCCATTGTAGTTATTATTTCTTATCTTGTCAGTGTCGTTGAGTGTGTGAGAGGAGTCAGTGTGTGTGTGTGTGTGTGTGTGTGTGTGTGTGTGAGAGAGAGAAAGAGAGTAGTCAGTGTGTCTGTGTGTGTGTGTGTGTGTGTGTGTGTGTGTGTGTGTGAGAGAGAGAGAAAGAGAGTAGTCAGTGTGTGTGTGTGTGTGTGTGTGTGTGTGTGTGTGTGTGTGTGAGAGAAAGAGAGTAGTCAGTGTGTGTGTGTGTGTGTGTGTGTGTGTGTGTGTGACTTTAACACGTCCATGTAACGCCTGTGTGTGTGTGTGTGTGTGTGTGTGTGTGTGTGTGTGTGTGTGTGTGTGTGTGTGTGTGTGTGTGTGTGTGTGTGTGTGTGTGTGTGTGTGTGAGAAAGAGAGTAATCAGTGTGTGTGTGTGTGTGTGTGTGTGTGTGTGTGTGTGTGTGAGAAAGAGAGTAATCAGTGTGTGTGTGTGTGTGTGTGTGTGTGTGTGTGTGTGTGTGTGTGTGCCTTTAACACGTCCATGTAACGCCTGTGTGTGTGTGTGTGTGTGTGTGTGTGTGTGTGAGAGAGAGAGAGAGAGAGAGAGAGAAAGAGAGTAGTCAGTGTGTGTGTGTGTGTGTGTGTGTGTGTGTGTGTGTGTGTGTGTGTGTGTGTGTGTGTGTGTGTGTGTGTGTGTGTGTGTGTGTGTGTGTGCCTGTGTGCCTTTAACACGTCCATGTAACGCCTGTGTGTGTGTGTGTGTGTGTGTGTGTGTGTGTGAGAGAGAGAGAGAGAGAGAGAGAGAGAGAGAAAGAGAGTAGTCAGTGTGTGTGTGTGTGTGTGTGTGTGTGTGTGTGTGTGTGTGTGTGTGTGTGTGTAGGTGTGCGTGTGTGTGTAAGGTTGAGAACCACTGGTTTAGATGAAGCTGTAAGTGTGTGTTATACCAGCAGAGGGAGCCAGAGCATGTTAAAAATGTTCATCTGAGATCGTGTTCCCAGTAACCAAACACTTCACACACACACTACCATCCCACTGCGCCATGTGAGCTCGGAGTGACATCTTTTCTATGTAATTCTTGGACGTCCAGTTTCGGTCCACTGAAGGGGTTTTGTAACGCCTGGCGACGTCTGTTTTCGACGTCTACCGCGCGTCTAATGTTGACGTCTGTGGGACCTCCGTGTGAGGGTTATTTATAGTCCAAATGTGGTCGTTTGTGGACGTCTTTTCAACATCAAAATTTAACTAATTTTAGACGTCGTTTTTATACCACTTCTATAACTGTAGTCCCATGTTT